>OX371224.1:301439337-302039337 GCA_947310385.1 Nephrotoma appendiculata | reverse complement strand
AAATAATAAATTACTGTTAGCAGAATTGAATGAATTTGAGAATCTAGATGAAAGTAAGTCTTTCAATATATACAGTTTAACTTAATGTATGATTATATTGAATGAAGCATTTTCTCTTTCTTATATAGATTTTAGAGACATCATTGTGTGTTTGCTAATTCATGCTATAATTCAGCCGAAAAGGATAAGTCAAAAGGTCAAACCTACAATATCGGATGCTCAGGACGATTTCATATTATTTATTTCTAATTTAAATGAGCTTAACGGAAAATTGGATGAAATAAAAGAAAAATTCGGATCTTTGCAACCAAAAATAGTTGTTGTTGGGCAAAAATGGAAACAGATGCATGAAATGTTCGTTATATATGAGGGAATAAAGTACAAGTGTGACTCATTCAGTAAGTGTCTGGATATAATTATAAAGCTGTCTTTCGTATTCAACATAGAATACTCAATTCGAAGCAAAGAGGTTTGGTACTTTTTCCAAGAATATTTCTTTGAGCTAGAATCAAACCAAAACAGAATTAAAAAAATATGTTCAGCTCTTTACTTAGTTTAAATTTATTTCTATACTCATTGAAATATTTTGAATTCATTTATTTATTTTTAAAATTTAATTTGTTACAATTCAAAAAATTGAACTGTTAGCTATTTGAAATAAAAATGATTTATTGTTTTATATGTAATAAAACTTTTGGTAATATAAACGAAATCGTATAGCATTTACAAAGTTTTCATGGAACGCCCTCTATATACCAATTTAAATGTGCTCAAAATAACTGCAGTCAAATATTCCAAAATATATACAAATATAAAACTCATTTGCAAAAGCATCTGCATTTTATTAAATTCGCCACCTCGTCAGTTCAATGAGCGTTTATCAGAATCATTAGTGCAAACTAAAGCAATACCCGATTGCATTGAATTTGCAGATAATTCATCAATTGACAACTCCATTAGTACTATTGATAATTCATTATTAAATGATTCTTCATTTCATCGAAACAATCATAAAGCGGCATTGCAAGATTTGCAACAATTTATTTTGGAATTTGCTTTGAATCTACATAGTGAAAAATCGCTACCGAGAAATATGGTATTTTCGATTCAGAAGTCAATTAAGGATGGTATAATTCAGCTCATAAGTTCTTGTCTTTCACCATTTTCTAACCATTTACCTAAAGATATAGCCACTGAATTTAATAAATTTTTAGAATTTTTGAGTAATCCATTCGAGCTAAAAAGTACTGAATATAAATTTTTCCAACATATTGAACGTGTAGGTATATATTCTAAGCCGAAATGTTTTTTGATAAACAATGATTTAGATGAAGTTTTTATTAATGGAGTTCCTTCGCTAGATAATAGTAAGGTTGAAGGATGTTTTCTTGACATCAAATTTCAGATTAGAAAATATTTTGAAACTGGTGACATATTAAAACAAACTTTAAATAACATGGAATTGCTTAGCTCAGAAGAAAAAATAAATAATTTTGTTACGGGTTCTCTGTAGAAACAAAAAATATCTCAGTCTAAGGACAAAACTGTAATCCCATTCAATCTTTACTTTGATAGTTTCGAGATAAATGGTGCCCTTAGTTCACATGCTGGAAAACATACAATTTATGGAATTTATTGTGCATTTCCTACCATACCACAGTTTCAAATTTCGAAATTGAACAATATATTTGTTGCCGGGTTTGTAAAATCTAGAGATTTTAAAGAATACAGCATTAGTCAGTCTATTAAGCCACTAATTGACATAATAAACGAATTAGAAACTTACGGCTTAGAAATTAGAACTTCAACAACAACAACACTTCAAGTACACTTCATTTTAGGTCAAATATTAGGTGATAATCTGGGTCTAAACACGATGTTGGGATATTCCTCATCATTCAATGCATCTTTCTTCTGCCGGCTGTGCAAACGCAGCAAGCAGCAAACTACCACAGATGTATTAGAATTCCCCGTATCTCTAAGGAATTAACAAAATTTTAACACCGATTTGGTATTGTCTGATATTCATCAAACAGACATTAAGGAAGATTCTATTTTTAACAAAATTCTATCTTTTCATGTGACTGACAATTTTGCATGTGATATCATGCATGATGTATTCTTAGGAGTCTGCAAATACAAATTGCGAAGTATACTTGACTACTTCATTTACGAAAAAAAATATATATCTCTTGAAAATTTCAATTTTAAAAAGCAAATGTTCAATTACGGTGAAATTGAAATTGGAAACGTAAGTGAACCTGTTGAAAAAAGTCATATTAAGTATGGAAATTTTAAAATGACAGCTCGAGAAACTTGGACTTTATATAATTTCCTGCCCTTGATTTTTGGAAATGATATACCACCGAGTGATAAAGTTTACAAATTTTTACTTATATGCGTTAAATTAATTGATATCATTGTTTTAAACTGTTATGACAATAATAATTTAAGAGAAATGAAGAAACTATTTAAAGAGCATAACACGCTTTACGTCCAGTTATTTAATGAAAAATTAAAACCAAAATATCATTTTCTCGTTCACTATCCGACAATTATTCGAAAATGCAGACCTCTCAAATATCTTTGGTGCTTTCGTTTTGAAGCGGAACACCAAATTCATAAGCAATATGCAAGGAATATTACTTCACGACTCAATATTCCACTTACGTTATCAATAAAGGCTTCTTGGAAATTTTCCAATCTTTTAATAAATAAACAATTTTTCCACAATGAATTTGAGCTAACAGATAAAACTTTTCGGTGTCGAGATAGAGATGCAATGTATTCAAATATTTCGTCGAATCTAGGAGCTATAAGACAATACACTAAAAGTCTAGTTTTCCGAGGGACAAAATTTAAGATTGGCTACTTCTTGATTCAAGCAGAACCACAACTTATTGTTTATGAAATTAAAGACAAATTGATAGATAATAACCAATATTACATAGATGTAACTATTTTAGTAACTATCGTTTCAATTCACATTTTTATTGTTATGAAATTGGAGAGCCTGCAAATGATTTAGTATTAATTGATTTTTTTAATATAAATAGTGCGTCAGTTAATTCTTGTTATTTAGGTTCAGGACGTAGAGCTATTAGAGCTAAGGTTTGCTTCTAAGCGGATAGGTTCTGTTGTATGAGAACTTATCGAAATGTTCTACGGTTTCTTATTTTACCAAAGCTTTTTTTTTTTTTTTTTGTTAAAATTAATTTAAATTGAGATAATACATTTCAACTTATCAAAAACATTTATTTATTTTATGTAATACTATACTATTGAAATTTATATTTTTGTGATAAAATAAAATAAAAATTAAACCGCATTACTTATAATAATTAGTTTTATTTATGCACTGTAAGTAGGAGGATACAGCACATTTTAAAGAAAAGAATAGTTTGTTTAAATCAAAGTTAGAAGGGAATTCATTTCTATGTTTTGCAATTCTTTGAACCAAAACTAACAATGATTTGGCTGAAACTCATAAAATACTTTAAAATAAATTTGTGAGATTCTTTAGCTTAAAACTTTTTCGGTTTAATTTTAAAATTAAATGGAACTTAATTTTAAACAATTTTCAGTTCTAAAGACCCTTTGAAATAAAAGTGAAATCGTTTGATTTAAAACACATAATAGTTTGAACTAATGATTAAAAATAACTTTAATTTAAAGTTTTTGATTTCTTTAATCTAAATCCAAAAAGATTTTGCGCAAAATCCATAGTCACAAATCATTTAAAACTAAGGTAAAATCCTTTGATTTTAAGATACAAATTTTCTCAGTGTATACATTTGTTTTCATATTTGTGGTTAATGTGGTGGTATATATGCCATACTGCACATAATCACCAGATTAACTATACCGTTTTTTTCTGGACTAATTGTTGATAGATATATAAACAAAAAAAAAATTTAGGGCTGAACGATAATCATCATACTGTACGAGGCAAAAAACTGTCATATGAAAGAAATGCACCCTGTTTTATTGCCAAGGAAACTTTTGTTGACTTTGTGTACAATACGTCACAACACTGACTATGTCGTTATAATGCAGTGACCCTGAAAACATAAATTAAAGTGATACAGACAAAAGGAGACAAAACGACTTTGCTAACCGTATACAGAGGGATATAATACATTCTTCATAGCCCAAAATGTACCATCTGGGCTTGATGATGTAATTTATAATTTATTTTTCAAGTTTCAATTTTATTTTTATATTATGCAAAAACACATCAAGGCAAAGTGTTTTCCACTTTTCCTTCTGCGTATATCTATATGTAGTAAATACGAAATTCCATAATGACTTTATTATTATTATGGTTTTAGAAATTGTGAAAATAAAAAATAAAAACAAAAAATTCTTTACGAGATGTTATAATATAAATAATAAACAGACGATTATTTGTGTTTCCATTCACATTTTATCTGATGTCCATCTGTGTCTGATATTTTTGTTAATCAGGCATTGAGCAAAATTTCAATGAAAGTCTCAAACATATTTTTAAGCGAAATGTGAAATTGCATTAAAAATGTTTATGTACAACTCTTTATTACAATTTTTTTATTTTTTGGATTAAGGTTGACGTAAAGACCTCCAACTCTATAACCTCGTTGTAAAGTTAAATTTTTATCTTTTGCTTACGTTAAAGTCAAGAAAACGATTATAGTATCGATAGGCTCGTATATCTTGCCAAACGTGACGACTTAACGACTATGGCCAAATTCCCAATTTTTTTTATTGTGAACGTTTATGGAAAAATTCGTTCACACATTTTATCGGTCACTTTGCTATCTCGTGCGAATTTTTATGGTTTACTATATGATTTTTATGATGATGAATATGGAACATTCTCCGCTGCTTTGTATATCTTTGAATACTATACCACTTCTGGCAATGATCATTTCTTTTTGCAGTATAGCTCTTCCAGACTCGTGGCGGCTTCTACTTTTCCTAGACTTGACTTCTTTACTTTAGTCCCTCCTGGTTGTTTGTTTTATGTGGAGAAGGAGATAACAAAGAAGGAGGAGATTGTAGGACCCTCGTGAAGGAGAAGGAGAAGGAATAGGAGGAGATTTTCCTTCCTCCTTTAAATAAATGAGATTGTCCTTCTCCTTTTCCTAGTCCTTTACTTCCCATTTTATTTTACTGCCTCCTTGTTCTTTGTTTTTTGTAGAGAAAGAGATAACGAATAAAGAGGAGATTGTAAGACCCGGGTGAAGCAGAAGGAGAAGGAATAGGAGTAGATTTTCCTTCCTCTTTTCCTAGACTAAGTGGCCAAAACAGCTTGCTCATGAAGCCACTCATGAATTAAGCGTGCAAATCTGGAAATATACTTCTAATCAAAGCATTTTCCGTGGCTACCATGTTGCATAAATTGTCTGTGTTAAGCAATTGTTCGGACAATGATAGTGCCAATGGATCATGTTGTAGTTGAACATATTTATGTTAAGGCGTAATATAATGACATTGATTGTTTCAAACATTCGTTAATTTGGCAATGTCTCTGAAATCACCGAACAGCAACAGTTGAATGCCACCGAAGAGTCTGGTATTATCGTTGAGATCTTTATCGTTCTATCGAGAGCATCAATTAAATACTTGTAAGCTATAGTGCATTCATCCTAGATGTCATTTTTTCAAGACTTTAGCCATAACGGCTTTAAAAACCGCTGTTAGTGATGTCTGTCGCTTAATGAATGAATGGAATATTCGAAATGAGATCGCAAATATCCTCAATCTTTATTAAGTGGTAAATTTTCGGCGAAAAATTGATATTGGGATCTTCTTTATCAGTGGTTCGAATGCGATGCAGAGCGTCGTCGCTCATTAAATCTTTATATTTGTAGATAGCAGAAGCTTGCGACAGAAAAGTTGTCGTCAACAATATGGCGAATAATTGACCAATTTGTTGAGGAGAGGACCTCAGTACTGCATCTGTAAGTGTGAGATCCCAATGGTAGTCTGGTTCCAGCGAATGCAATTTGCGACACGCATCGTGGTACGTGTCTAACAAAATAACATGGTCTGTTCGCAAGTATTGGAAGGAAATCGGTGCAGGAGTGTTAACCAACAACAAACGCAAATAATAATTATCGTTACTTCGGATGGACTGTGTATATAATCGACCTAATGTACTTTTCATGAATATGCCGTCGTAATTTTGGACTGGAACGCTTCGCTCTCGTGGGTGGGGCTCACATTTTTTACTGTTTGTTCCACATGAAAAATCGTGGCACGTCAGTATACATTAATGTCTTTGCGAATTGGCTGAAAATATCTAGTCCGTTGCATACACTGATGGGCGCGTAAATTACACGATGTCTTTTACAGGGTTATTTACATGTAATTTACATGTAAATTACATTAGTTATTTTTTACATTATGTAAAGTAAATAATGACTTTTTCATGACAAGCGCGCTATCTATTATATAATTTTTTAACTATTTAATTAAAGCGCGCTATCTATTATATAATTTTTTTAACTATTTAATTATTATAAAAATTGACTGTGTAATGGTTGAAAATAAAACAAACAAAAATCTGTAATATGTCAAAAATGTGTGGTTCATAAAAAAATGACTTTCTGATTCGATCCATCTAAAGTAAGTTAATTTTTTACATTGTTTAAAATATAAATTATTTATGATAAATTATTTATAATTGCTATTTTACAGAACGAAAAAATACTGTGCCACAAATAATCAGAAACCACCATTACACCCAAACTCGGAGCAAGAAATTTAATTCAACACTCAACTCCCGTAGTTGACAAAGAATGTGTTCGAAAATTATAAACAAAAACCGGGAGAGATTCGGGTCCTCTAGAGTCTAAATATGGTGAAGTTGCTTTTGTTCACATAAGCTCCTTTTTGGGAATACTTCGTCCTGGACAATATACAAGCTGTTGAAAATAACGTGTAGAGCTCCTATTTATCCGAATGTTCAGTCCGATCGTCTACTTATTCGAACAAGGAGGGACTACAATTTACATACTATGTTCGGGAGATTGATGTGTTGTTTACGACCGGGAAAGAATGCCCTCTATACGAAGTGCCTGGACCAAATTCCAAACGAGCCAAAAATTTTGTTCTAGATTTTTTCAAAGTTTTACAAGAAATACAGTTGCCCTTAATCAAGGTGAAATATTAGTAAATAAACCACCAGTCGTTAGGCCTATTTATACATATCTATCATGCTAACCAACATTATTTTTAGGCCCCATTGTACACGGCGTTGATGATAGCGAGCAAGCGGCCGAAGCTATGGTACAACCAAGTCGACTTGCAATTTATAATCAACCACAAGACGAGTCAGTCGATGTGTCCAAATTATAAATAAAATCAAAAACTAATTTTAAAGAAAATCATAGTGTTTTTTTAACGGATTTTTCGTGTTTATGTTATTTTGGGTGAGCATCTGCATACATACAAAGTCCAAAGACCATGTATTGCGTTATGGCCGTATTTACATATGCAATTCTGTTTGCTCGCTTTGGTAAACACAACAAAACCGCTAAACTACAAGCGACAAAATAGGAAGTTTACAGATCACTTCAAAAATTGCAGGAATATACTTTCCCCAAACGAACGAAATTAACGTTACGTAACATGAACATACAAATAGCCTACTAAATCAGCCATATTTAACCTATTGGCTTGTGTAATGCCTATACCAGAACGTATAAATAGGGTCATGTCATTACTTTTTCACACAGTGTGTGTCTGGTTTGATGTCTGATCGCATATTACTTTATGTAAGTATATATACGTTATTGTTGCTTGTATTAACGTTTTTTTTGTTAAACATGTTAACTCAAGTTTGTGTGCATGGAAACACCGATTTATGGGGCATTTACATGCGACCAACATTTTTTTTCTGCAAAATGAAAAAGATATAAAAATATGTCCCAACAAAATTTTGCAGAAGATTTTTAAGTCACTACAGAGCAAAAGCCACTATAAAATGTTGGCATAAAAATAAATGTTATCATAAAATATATTCGATCCGAATTGAAATTAACACTGAAGGAATATTAAACATGCAAACGAATTATTAAATGAAGCGGTATAAATTTATAATTTCAGTTATTATTATGTCGTTTATGATTTATTTTTGTTTTTTACCGAATATTTATCAAATTCTTGATCCAATCCCCGACGAGGAATTTTTACTTGAATTAAGCTGGGTGGGCGAATTGAATTAATTAGGGTAGGCTTAAAACGAACAAAATTTTTTTAAGTCTGGCAGGAAAAGATATTTGTTTGCTTTGGCAATGACATATTTTGGTTTTTGGGGTACCCAACATCCGTTTGAGTTGACGTTTTCAATTTTACATTGATAAAATGGCCGATCTGTATTGTGAATTGTGATAGTGATTTTGCTCGGACCACTACCTATCTTTATATTGCTTTCCATACGTTTTAAACATTGACTACCGGAAGCAGCTGTTTACTAAAAAAATTATTGGCTATAATGCGGACATTATTTGCCTAGAAGAAGTCGATGGAAACATTCGATTTGGACCTAGAAAATGTGCTTAGTTCACGGATTTAGTGGAAATTTTAAAATGAAAGGGAACAGTGGTGAAGGCCTAGCTGCATTCTATAATAGTGCACATTTCGAAGCTGGCCTCCTTGACGGGATTAATATTGGGAGAATGTCGAGGTACACTCAGCATTCTCGAATCTATACCATCAAATAAAGAACAACCAGCGACTTTTAACACGAATCGTAGAACGTGCAACCGCAGTACAAGTGACTGCTTAAATCACTCGACACAAACGTAGGTAATTGACAATCCGCATCTGTATTCCCACAATACGCACCCGGATGCCAACCACATACGTCTGCTCCCATTTTCCCACTTTAATTGCATCAGGAAGGATTTTACTCGTTACAAATTTCAATTTTGTATTTTCCAAGGTAATATTTCGTTTTTTGCTCAATTTGTTTTACATGTATGATCTATGTACATTATTATCTTCATATTTTTAGGCTAAAGTTACTCACTGTCATGTCAACACAAGTCTTTGTCGTTTTATCCAACGGCTAACTTGTTCCAGAACAATAAAATATATTCGCGAGCTGATCATATTTCCGTGTTTTTACGCAGCGATAGTAGGTGCCAATTCCTTGATTGAATTGATCAACACGACTCAGGCATATATTCGGTATGGTATTGGTAATTGATCGACTTCACTCCAAATATAGATTGTAGCTGTTTGAATGACACAAATTTTGTGCGTTGCTTCGTTCATACTCCCTATAGTATGTCACATTTAGGTCAAGCTTATTACAAGGATTAATTCAAGTTTTCGAATTACCTAACGATGAATGTAGAATCTATGGGAATCATCTTATTGAAATTGAAGATGTTCCGGGATCGAGCAGCGTATTCACAATTGAACTTGTTTCAAAAGAAAATTTGCTAAACTAGCCCAGCAGAGTCCGAGTGAAATTGTTGGAATGATTGTCTGATTGCCAGTTATACGGGCTATTGTGATTATCTTAAAAAACACAATAAACTGGCAAATCACCGACGTACCGCTCCTGTTGTAGTAATGCCTTCAATGCTAGAACAAATATTCAATATATGAGAAATTTACCTGATGTACAACCGGTTAACGCAAAACTCATTCCAGATTATTATCGCATTGTTCAACGGCTAATGGATTTGCAAACCATTCGCGAAAATTTACGACGAAAGCGATATCAAAGTCGAAAAGAATTTTTAATTATGGAAAATCCACAGCGTATGGTTCAGAAATGTGTAGATTGTCTGGCCGAAAAGGAGAAACGTTTGATGAGACTTGAAAAGGCAAGCAATCCGCTTCTTGATGAAAACGATCAGGTTGCGCTTTCTTCATATTCTAGAAACTAGTGAATCGAAAGTTAAAGATACTGCCTGAAATTAGGCCATTCTTAAAACCAGTGCATAAGAAACAAGTTAAACATTATTATATGATAATTAGAAGAAACATAAAAATCATTCGCGCGCTGAGTTTTTAGGTGATAAAGAATTGATTGCCAAAAATTGTGAGCAGTGTATAACGGTGTAGATCCCAATTTTACAAAGCAGTTCAAATCGATGCACGAGTTTGCGAAAAAAGCATTAGATGAATTTGGCGATCATTTTGAATATTTAGAACAAAATATCGCGTTGGTGCTAGAACGAGCTCGCAATAAGGCCAAATTTGATGGGCTGACGACGAACATGAAGATTTCTGCCGGCATATATCCAATAGAGCGAGTACACCTGATCGTCGATGTTGCAGGAATTGAGAGAGCATTAACTGCCGCATCCGCTATTTCACAACACTTGGACATCCAATTATTCATCCACTTCGAGAAGTGAGGCGGTTATACACTCATATTTTGCACTCATTTACAAATTATTTAGTAACTTTTATCGCTGGCAATTTGACCGTAACGGATAAATTTCAACAGTGGTTTACATCGGATTTTACTGTGGTAAAACGCAAATTTTGATTCAATTTAAATAAAAGATATTTTTCGGCAAAACAGTGTTTTATTTCTCAACGTTTCCTTTAAGCATTTAAGCTAAATACATTTTAGTCTTATTCAGAGGACGGGTGATAGAAATGAACATAACTAATGTCTCACTAGAGTGTTACTTAGGCGATGGCGCTCAAGCGATTTACGTGTCTCTAATGTCTTGCAGTAATATACAAAATAACGTAAATTTTGACGCTTCATATACAAATCTAATGTTGATGCATCTCCCATGGACAATTAAATGATTTTGAACAATTTTTCAGTCACATTTATAATTCTTGGCCATTCTATTCTATGTTGCTGTCGGTTTCGTAACTTTTACACTGATGTCAAAAATTATTCCAAAATTTTCTTAGAATGGTAAGCAAGTAGGTATGTTTATTGAGTCACATTGTGATTGTGTCGATTAGAAATAAAATGTATAGTATGCGATTTCAGATTTTACGAGAACGATGAATTAAAATAAAATTACCAATTGAAGATTTAATAAAACCTGACCGGCCGAATCTAGAGATATAATGATCGTACAGAATTCAAGAAACATCAAGAATGTCTCATTCATCGGAGTACGAAAATTGGTACCTTGGTTTGTATTTCGGGCCAAGTGCTTCGCACTCATAAATTACTTAAATTTTTACGGTACATTTAGGTATTTGATTACGAAGAAATTAGAGATGTATACCAATAGTTTAGTTTGTGGCTGTATACCACACCACGTTCGGCAGAAAATATTTTGATCGCTGTGATTGTCGAAACTGTTCATGCCTTCATGGGTGAATAAGTAGAAAATCTGTCTGAAAAATTTAACGTGGATAAATAGGTGTTCGGTACATGTTATTTTCACCACCATGTATGTTGTCCAGGATGAAGTATTTCCAATAACGAGCTTAGGTGAACAAACGCATCTTTACCATATTTAAACTCTGGAGAACCCTATTTTTTCCAGGTTTTTGTTTATAATTTTTAATTTTCGCACACATTCGTACTCTTTTCATTAAAATGGAAAGTTCTTCAGAAAACTAAACTAAAATTAATTCACCATCTCGACCAACCGAACGCAATTATTTCCAACTCTCGTGGTTCTTTCTTCTTTTGAATGTGTTTAACAACGGTAATGCAGGATGAGGTTGAGTGAATGCTAATACCCCATGCGAGTATTTCTTCATTGGTGAACCTGGGCAATTAAATCCTCTCAATTTCGTGGTTTCAAGGGAGTGTTGGATTGGAATAAACGGGGATCGCTTTTCAACTACCGATCGTCAGAATATTTACATGTTTTCATTTTAATGACGTTTGCTCGACTTTTTGACATTTACGAAGTAAAATGCTACTATTTCATAATAGGTGGCACGTATTACACTACTAAAAATATTATTTTTATTATGTAGCTTAACTAAATTTATAGATGTCAGTAATCGTTTTTAGAGCTTTTTTAAGACAAACACAGATGGCAGTGTAGATACATAAATGAATTTCTTCATTGTAGATAACCGTGATTGTAGATAACTAAAAGTCTAAATTAAGTATGATTGACCGTCTAAATGAACGGTTTGATTGATATTTATGATGCGTATAACCCTTATTATCAAATATTTGTTACATACGAGGGCAAATCAAAAAGTCTTGCAATATCATATGAAAAAAAAGAGTGAGAGAGACAGCAATATTTTTATTTTTCGACATAATCTCCTTTAAGGTTTATACATTTGTCACATCGATCAATTAACTTACCTAAACCCTCTAAAAAAAAAGATTTCTTTTGCTCCATAAAATATTCATTTACAACAGACTGTACTTCATAGTCACTGGAAAATTTCCGGCCCCTTAGTGTTTTTTTCAAATTGGGAAAGAGAAGTAGTCACTGGGTGCCAAGTCTAGACTGTACGGTGGATGCGGAATTTCCACGAAGCCGCAGTCCTTTAATGCAGCTTGAGCAATATTAGCCTTGCGCACTGGTGTATTGTCGTGAAGAAGCAAGATTTTTTTCCTAACTTTCCTTGGCCGTTTTTCCCGGATCGCTTTTTTCAATTTTCGCAAAACCTCTGCGTAATATATGCCTGTGATTGTGGTTTTCGGTGGCATATAATCGATTATCAAAATTCCTTCAGCATCCCAAAAAATTGTTGCCAAAACCTTACCAGCAGACGGTTGAGTTTTGAATTTCTTTGGTGGTGGTTCACTACGTTTAATCCATTGCATCGATTCTTGTTTGGATTCCAGATCCCAGTGATGAAGCCATGTTTCATCGCCTGTTATTATGTTATCCAAGAAATTTTCTGGATCTGCTTTGTACATATCTAAAATCGCCTTTGAAGTTTAAACACGCATTTTTTTTTGTTCAGCATTCAACAAACGGGGAACCCATCGCGAACTTACTTTCGACATGTGAAGGTGGTCATGTAATATAGTATATGTGGTACCGTATGAAAGAGAAAGTCTCCACGCTAACCGCGGAACAGAAATACGCCGGTCCTCCAATACAATAGAATCAGCCAAAATTACGTTTTCATGGCTAATAGCATCTGCTGGCCGACCCGAGCGGTTATCGTCTTATAATGACTCCCAACCACTTTTGAATAATTTTACCCACTTTGTTACTGTGGCATATGATGGTGCAGATTCGCCGTAAGCTTTTGATATATAGTTGAATATATAAATTGCATTTCGTCCATCTTTATAGAAAAATTTAGTAACGGCGCGATATTCAATTTCATTCATTTTAAGAAAAATTCAAAACACATGTTACTAAATTGACAAAAACAAACGAACCGTAAAATTTACATCGAAATGTTCTTCTAGAAGTTTCATCGTGACAAAAAATGGTTTTGAAAAATATATTGTTGTCTCACTCACTCGTTTTTTTCATATGATATTGCAAGACTTTTTGATATACCCTCGTATATACACTATTTCCAGTTATTTTTCAGAATTTTCACGTTTTTTACATATTTTATGTAAATTACACGTTTTTTACTGTAATTTACGTTATTTACATAAAAATGTAAATAACGTTTTTTACATGTAAAGTGCCCATCACTGGTTGCATAGTTCAAAAAACTCAGTTATGGCACTTAATGCTTGCTGTAGAGCACTCTCTTCAACAAAATAAACACGCTGCACATTTTCAAGGTGCACGGCTAAATGCATAACAAATTGTCTCTGCCGTTTATTCATTGCTGCTAATGAATCGGCTAATTTGATGACGTGTTATTTTGTCGTTATCATTTAAATGTTGCTGTTCAAAATTGCCGGGTCCGAGTATTAATTTAAATCATCCAGGGACCATCTCAAATACACATAAAATATTTCATTAAAATCGATCCAGCCGTTTAGCAGTAGTTCAATTACATAAACAAGTACGGAAGAATTATATATAACGATAAGGGGGTGGTAGGGTTGATGAAATTTTGGGGTTATATGTTCTGATATGCGAAAAAGATTAAAAAATAAAAATTTCGGCTAAAAACAAAAAAAAAAAATCCTAGAACCTGAATGCAGTGCCACCTACTGGGTCCAATTGAGAATCTAAACCCTCCAGGAACCGACTCAAACACACACAAAATTTCATTAAAATCGGTCTAACCGTTTAGAAGTAGTCACATACGCACTTACAGAAGAGGTATAAATGTAAAGATGAAGCTATGAGGTAATCATTACTTCCGTCTAAAAATGGAAAGTAAGGAAATTGGTCTAAAAACAACGAAGGAAAATAAACTCTAAACATATGAATATGATATAATGATTTTGAAAAAATTTGATTATCATCATAAAAAACAGACTAATATACCAGAATTCTTTAAATAATTTGTGAATATATCTGCGCCCGGCAACAAATTTAAAATTAAAGGAAAATTTAAAAAAATTTCTAAATACAACTTATTTAGTAATAACCGTCGTAATAGAACGAATAAGGGCCAGCAAGATAGTCAGAACTTTAAAAATAACACGAACAAGTTAAAACTCATCATATTTAGATCCCATTCACTACACTAATAGGGTTTAAGTTGATCTATCTAACCATGTAGGTGAAACCCCGTAAACATATCTAGGATTGGTTAAATAAAATTTGAAAATTTATTTAAATTCATGGAAATTCTATGTAGCTTGTATGGCACAGTAAAAATCATCATAACTGAACCCTGTCCAGAACTATCGAAAGTCGACACCATGAACGGCCGATAGGGGAATGCTTGCCAGATATGGTAGGCACCAGGGAAATTAAATACTCGAGGCGGACCAAAAACTAGCACACCAAAGCTAAGGTGGTACTACACATACGCCGATGGCTGTGTGGCTAAGAGGGTGCTTAGTCGTTAGTATGTGAACTCCGAATTTGGCGTCATTCGGTTTAAACCATAGCCTTCCTATGATAACACAGAGCTCTGTCATAGGCGACCGTTAATTTCTCGTGCTACTCGTGGGAATAAAATAAAAATTTATGATGAAAAATGATTATGAAAATAATAGCCTAATAATATTAGGAAACGAGACGGATGCGTCTATAGAAGCATCAAATCAACCGGGCCGATCCATATCTTCTTCGGATGCTAGTACCATAGATTCTGGGGGGGAACCAACCCTTGGCAAATAAAGGGAACAATTTTTATAAGAGCAAGAAAATGTTGAGATCACCACCTCCAAATGTAAGTAGACGTACACTACAATTAAAGACAACTGTGCCAACAGCGACTGCGTCCACTGTAAATGCAAAAGAAGCAGTCTCCACTAAAACTTCATTACAAATGCCCAGTGCATCAACAAACAGTATAAACAGCAAGGATCTGTTAACCAAGTTTCAGAAAATGAAGAAACTAATCGCGAAGCTGAGCAATGAAGTTGCTGAACTTGAGAGAGAAAACTCTACACTTAAAATAATAAAAAAGGTTAAAAATTCAGAGCTGAGCATTCAGCACGAGCTAACAACCTGCCTGTCAACCAGTCAACGTCATTCAAATAATTCCAACTGGTTGCTGCAGCAATTTCCAGTCTCTCAACAGAATAATAGATTTAATGCTCTTAGAATACAGGATTATTTCACAGATGAGGAAGAATTGAAAAAAGAAGTTTCCAGAGCTAGTAACAGAAATCTTAAGAAACATAGGCGCACAAAACTGAAAACTCTCTAAAAAAATAACACACAAAGTGTGAACAGTAACACTGAACAGAAAAACCCAAAAATACCACTGCCTCCACCCATTAATGTGAGCAATATCAACAATTTCGAACATTTTCGACCAAAAATAATAAAAACCACTACTGAATCAACTAATTTTAAGGCGCTCTCAAATAGTGAATTATTTCTCCTTGGAAAGGAAGCACCTTGTTCAATGCCATTCATGAAAACAAATGTGAATATCTGTCCCCAGGGGGGCCCAACGTATTGGCCAACGGATGCAGGAAAAATACCAGATCTACTGGATTTATTTATCATAAAAAGTATTCCTCTAAGTTACACTAGAGTCGAAGGAATTAACGACCTAAAATCTGACCACATTCCTGTAGTGTTGTCAATAAGCGCTATAGTAATAAAGAAACAGAAAAAACAAAACCTTACTAATAGATTCATGGATTGGGAAATCTTCAGAGAATGGCTGCCAGACTAGCTACTCCTGAATCAAAGGATAAATCGGAGATTGAAGTTAAATACCCGGTTGAAATCAAGGAACAAATCAAGGCAAGAAGATGGGCGAGGAGAATATGGCATCTCACCAGAAATCCCGCTGATAAGACAACTTTTAATAAAATAAGTAACAAAGTCAATAGGCTAATTAAAAATTTTAAACAGAATTGCCTTGATAACTACTTAAGGGGGCTAGGTCCAGAAATGGATAAGGACTACTCGTTATGGTAAGCAGCCAGAAGATTTAAACGACCTGTAGTTCGAGTACCACCTTTAAAGAATACTCAAGGCAGTTGGATTCGACAAGACAAAGAAAAACGGAACTCTTTGCTCAACACCTAGCAGCAGTATTCCAATCCCATGACATTCAATCCAACATTGATGTAACACCTGTTTATCAACCAAATCAGGACTTTAAAAGGGTCACGCCAATGGAAATTTGCTGAAGAAAATGACAAAAATCTTAATCATAAAAAAGCACCAGGAATTGATGAAATATCCACCAGGTCTATTCAAGGAACTTCCAAGTAAAGCAATCATTTTGAGCACATACTTATTTAATGCCTGTATGAGATTGAAGTATGTATCCAAATGCTTCAATATGGCCCAAATAGTTCTGCTAAAGAAACCAGATCATCATACAGTCCAATCTCACTGCTTAGGACCTGATCAAAGCTGTTCGAGAAACTGCTACTAAAACGTCTAAAGTCGATGGTAAAAGTTCCTGATTTTCAATTTCGATTCAGGAATAACCACTCCACAATAAATCAAGTCCATCGAATAACTGCGTTAAAGAAATATTGCCACGCCGTATTTCTGGATGTATCCCAGGCCTTTGGTAGGATTTGGCACGAGGGATTGACATTCAAGATGAGCAAAATGCTACCACAACACTATTGCCAGCTGCTTGAATCATACCTTTTTGATCACCAATTCAGAGTCATTCATGAAGAAACATGTTCCGCAGGGAAGCGTATTGGGTCCCCTCCTCTACCTTCTTTATACTACGGACATAACTCCGGACTAACAAGGAAATCCACAATGATTTAGAAATACAATTGATAGACGACGTTATCCGCGAATGTGCCATAAATCATGAAAAGGTTTTTGTTAAATTCTTCCGAAAACTAAATTTTATAATTAAGGTGTACTACTAAGGAAAGAGAACTGAATTGCTTCCTTTAACTTATTCTAGACAAATGAAATCGCTACAAATTACAAATGATTTGTTTTACGTTTATACGAAATTTATAGTCTTTATGATTATCAATTTTGTAGTAAAAGTAAGTAAAATAATTTTTTATCAATCCGGAAATTGCAATTTATTCATCATTACACGTTTTATAGTCAAACTTTTGCTTAATAATACTGCTTTGCTTTTACATAAAGTTTGCTTGTATAAGCTTGTTATCAAAAATGTTATCAAATGTTTATATAATCCAAAAAATGTGTAAAACAATTAAGTTATACCAAATTGTAAATCTGTTCGATCAGTAACATATACCATAAAATCAACACTCTACTTAATTTTACCCCCTCTACTCTCATTTATAGATAAAAAACTATTCAATAAAGTTTTTTAATATCACTTTAGTTTCCAAACCATATGTTGTAAAATAAAATTCATATATAGAGAATAAAGCGGAATTACAAAACTAAACTAATCCACTTTGTCACTAAATACACTATCATTTAAACATTATACATTACAGTAATTACTTTTTTGTATCAAGATTATCAGCTCATTAATAATATTTTAATTGAGATAGAAATTATAGTACGGTATAGTTTTTATGTATACAAAAGTACTTACATGTTAATTATGATAGGTGTATAATGATTATACAACGTAATTATAGTGATAAGGAAACAATTTTTTTTTTGTATTTAGCATCGAGCTTATGGTTTAACGAACGGGATAAAATATGTTTCATTTCCCCATTAATTTTCCCAAAAATTTATCTTCCCATCTTCAACATTATTTGTGATTTTGTTATTTTTACGGATTTTCGGGTTTGATTTGATGAGGGTTGAATGTTGATACAGTCAAGTGATTCCAAAATTTATATAAAGATATTGCAAGCCCAATATATGTATACGCAACATTACGATTTTTGAGTATTAGATTAGGCATGAATTGGGTTTTTTATCATCCGCATATAATTCGAATTGACTTTTAATTAGGTATTTGGGCAATGAGCTATGTATAAGAGGTACTTCAGTTTTGGATGATTTAGGAATGTTCTTAATTGGTCATTTTTAATAGTATCGTATAGAGAAATGCAAATAAATGATTACTGATATGGTTTTCATACATAAAAATTTTTTGAATAAACCCTTTTATTTCATCATAAATGTTTAATATATTTAAAAGATATCAAGAGCAGCCGACTTAATTTAAACAAATTAATTTTGTTGTTTGGAGCTAAGAAAAATAAATCTAAAAAATTGCCCGACTGAAAAACAAACACGTATTATATATATTTTTCAAGTTTTATTCTGCACGCTTGTTGTTACTAAAGAAATTGTTTCACTTACAAATATTTTGTTGTTATGCGGAAAATATTTTAAAACACTTAAAACTTTTGTCTTAAACATCTGTGCACTATCGAAACTGTAAATATTGCAAATATTTCATGATTACGTCATTTAAAAATAAAAATTATACAGACATGAAGATATTTAACCAGAAAATGGAGACACTGAGAGCTTCTAAATACGGACAATAAATTGAGTATTAATAAAATGATTGGTAGTTCGAATATAAACTTAGTCATCATGTTAGTAAGTAACCTAATTTACGTAATGTAAGTTGTTACTGTAACATTTTTTAGAGCCATCTATGATTTAAAGAACTAAATGAAGCTTTTACTGTTTCTATAAAAAACATTTTTTTCTATTATTTAAGAAAAAATATTTGAAAGTCTGCAAATATTAAGCAACAATAATTACATAAATTAAATAAAACAGCGACACAATTTTAATATTTTTTTATAGAATTAAATTTTTTGATTGGTGGTGGGGGTTTTAAAAATAATTTAAACACCTTTGTTTAATAAATGAATGTTGGCCGCATCAAACCGAATCAGCAAAATATGTATACATTTTGAAAGCAATTCACCCTATATAACATAATCAAATTGAAAACATGTTAATCGGCTCCTAAATTCTCCCTTTAAATCTTGCAGCTGTATATGTGCACAAGCTTAAATTGAATCAAAAAATATTTATTTAATATTTTTAAATTATTTATTTGTGCACATTAATATAATAGACATTAAACAAACAAATTATTACATACACGAAGTGAATATTACTGATCATTTAGAAAACGGTGTAAGAAACCATCATATAAATATATATTTTATTCAATTAATTACATGCAGGAAGTGAATTCCTCTTTTTAATACTGCAGCCTTATATTTAACAAAATTAAAATAAAAATGTTTATTAAATTATTTATTTCAAAAATATCAATATCGTCTTTTAAAATAATGTAAATGTGACGAAAACATTTAGTTATTAATTGATAAAATATTCGGAACATAGGCCGTAAGCTGTACGGCTAAAAATTAGAAATGAACGAACATATAAATAATATATATCACGCTAAAAAGAACCGCTCGTAACTTTTTTACTAGTAACCACCTTAAATCGAACCAAGGGCACATGCATAATGGAACAAATACTCGACTTATTAAGCTAACTAGGGTGACAATATAAAAATTAAACAACCATTTAAAAAAGATTAGCAAAATATCAACATACAGCAAGACTATATTCTCTAAGAATGTTTCACTACAGCAATTTCTATAATATTTACATCAATAACATTAGATTTTAATTATTACATGCAGGAAGTGAATATATCCTTTAAATAATTAAGTCATAAATGCATTAGTGTTTAAATTAGTATCATAGAGCAATTAATTGATAATGTATTTTAAATTAATCTGCAGTGCAAATAAACATAATTCACGTTGTTCGTACATATATTACATGCACGAAGGGAATATTATTGTTTATTTAAAAAAAAAAATGTAAAATAACAATACACAGCAAGAATATATTATTTAATAAAGTTTCACACAAGAATCGCTTAGATTATTAAAAAAAAATGAGATTTCAATTATTGCTGAGTAATCGTTCGTTTAAATCCTGCAGTCGAAAAGGAACAAACTGGGACTAAGTCATCAAATTAATAAATTGTGAAGTTTAATACAATGAAAATTTGACGTAATTAAAATATTAATTTATTAATTATTCGAAATATAAGAAAAAAAATCATGCACGAAGTGAATATTTAGTGTTCATTTAGATATTTTTTTTATAAAAAAATCAATACGCAGAGATTATTTGAAATTATAAAGTTACAAATTAAAAATTATTACAAGATTTAAATATTGAAGTTAATCCTTTCTTTAAATACTACATACATATTATGTACTACAATAAATTCAAGAATAAAAAATTCTCAAATTTGATAACTTAATTTAAATAGATTAATTTTGCAGTTCGAATTTCATACAAATTGTTTTTTCTGCATTAGTATTTTTTTGGTTGTAATGATATGACACTACTAACCACTAACGTATTGCCCTTTGCACATTTTTACGATTACATCACCATAAATAAAATATATTTTATGTGCTCTAACTCAGAAACTTACAAACAGATTATTTTATTAAATTATTTTTATATAAGGAACTCTTAAAATTTTAACATACATAAAAAACATTTAATTATCACATGCAGGAAGTGAATTATTCCTTTAAATAATGCAGCCATATATGTATAAGTAGCCAGAAATGCATTCACTTAAAATTTTAATTCAAATATTAATTTCATACATTATAAATATTTAGTTTATTAATTAATCTAAATTAAACATACAAATAATTACATGCACGAAGCAAACTCATTAATAAAAAAATTACAAAATAACAAAATTCAGCAAAATTATTATAATTGACAGAGATTCACTTCATCGTTTTATACAATTGTTAAAATCTACATAAATTTATATTAGCATTATTACATGCAGGAAGTATAAATTTTTCCTTTTAATAATTCATCAATATATGTATTACAGCTTTAGTTACACCATAACAAAATTTCTAAAAAAAATTTTAAAATAATTTATTAGCTTAAATGTAAATTTAATGTAAATATTTATTTATTAAATAATAGAAGTTACACAAACAAATTATTACATGCTCGAAGTGAATATTATTTATTAGAACAACAATATACGGGAAGATTTAGTTATCTAATAAATTTTCACAAAAGAATCTTATAAATATTTACACAAATAAAATAAAGTTTCAATTATTACATGCAGGAAGATAAACTTTCCTTTAAATCTGGCACTATTATACCATATATGTATTAAAGCTTAAACTGGGATAAAAATGTATTTATTTGATATTATCAAAAGAATCAGTTGTGCCTTTGTAAATTCGTCTTTAATACTTCAGCCATATATGTATTACTTAAACAAAAAGCTACGTGGTATAGTTAACGCTTTATGGTACAATAGAAATGATGACTCTTCATGGGGACCTAAATGTCCCAACGGTTTAAGAATAAATAAAAAACTTGCAGTTATTCACGGACAACGTATTTATCAACATGTAAATGAAGAACTCCGTGGTATGTTGGACACTTCACCTGCAGTAAGACGATTGCAGAGGATGGAACTATTTGATTTAATAGATTTGGACACGAGTGCATAGACTACTTCAGGAAATAAGCTATAAATGGAGCCGATCAATGGGCCTCTTCTAATTCACAAATGACTAAATTAAGAAAGAAAAATTACTAGATGAATTGTAATCAGTTGTATTAATTTAAATAAATAAAAAGTAAGTTGAGTTTAAGTCAGAATATCAAATTTATTAATTTTGTAAATTTATTCAAATTGATCGTTATTGATTTTGAAAGTTATCTATATTCCAAGATACCTGTATGTTTAGTTACAAATTAATAGAAAAAATAATAATTTATTTTTGAGTGACGGGTATATTTGACTTTGAACTCTCATTGTAAACGCACCCCTAAACAAATAAACAAACTATCATTTTCATCATGAAGAAGTACACGAACGAACTATGTTTACAAATAATTAAAATTCACTACAAAAATTCCGAGTCGGTGACTGCAACTTCAAGAGCGTTAATTCCATAGTTTGGCCGTAATTATCGTTCCAGTAGACAAGCAATTCGTAGTCTAGTGAACAAATTTAAGTCTAAATATTTGCTGCTGGATCTTCCTGTGTCAGTGAGACAACGGGTTGGTCGAAGTGCCGAGAATATTGCTGCCGTTCAAGCGTTCGTCAAACGGAACAAAACAGTCAATTCCACGGCGTTGTCAAGAATTGGGCATCGCTCCGACCACACTTTAGCGAATTTTGCTAAAAGATCTTGGCTTGCACAATTATAAGATCAAGTTTATACAAGAATTAAAGCAGCTTGCTCATATGAAGCTACGTTTGTTCACAGATTGGGCTCTGGAAATGTTGAAAGAAGATGACCAATTTGATCGCAAAATCTTCTTTAGTGCTGAAGCGCATTTTTGGTTAAACAGCTTCATCAACAAACAGAATATGTGTTATTGGTCGTATGAAAAACCTCATGCGCTTCAAGAAGCACCACTTCATTAAAAAACAGTAAATGTTTGTCATTAAACCGTTTTTTTTCGATGATGAAAATGACCTGTCACGTGACACTAAATCGAGATCGCCACAGAGATGTTTTGCAACGGTATTTCTTTAGTCAATTGCATGAGTTAGACATTTATAATGTGTGGTTTCAACAAAACAGTGCGACATGACACACAGACCCGCACAACAATCGACTTATTAAAATCTAAATTCAATGAACGTGGCCGAGTCATCGGAAATTGGGTTCATTGAATCGACACCTGCAAACTTGCACGTGGTGAACACGTGAAATAATGTCGAATTGCATACATAAATGTTTTGATTGTACTTCAAGCCAATAATACAATTTTCGAGATATCCAAATGGTTTGCGTTTTATTAAAAAAAAAATTGTTAAGGCCTTTTTGGAAAATCCTTTACATGGTAATTATTTTATTTAACCAAATTTCATTTTAGTGAATCGTAATTTATATCCGGAAGCAATTTATACATTTAAGTTTAAATTGGGATCAAATTGCTTTTATGTGCTGTCTTAATTAAATAAAATAGTGCGGTTTAATAAAACGGGCTTTACCAATCATCTAGATATTTATTTATGTATTAAAAGATAATAAATATACAAATTATATTATATTAATACAACAAACTAATTATAACAAGCACCAAGTGAATAAAAGTGTTAATTTGAAAAAATTCAAAGGCGTAAAAACATTCAAGAAGATTGTATATATTATTCCATTAACTTTTAGGTAAAAAACTATTACGCTATTTACATAACTTATTCACGCAGTCAATTCATTGCGAAATAACAACATACAGCTAGATTATCTTACAAAGTTTCACTCTAGCATTTTAGGGAATATCAAACAAATTATTACATGCACGAAGGAAATACTATTGTTTATTTGGATTTTTTTTAAACAGATTATTTAGTTTTCACATAAAAATTTTAGAATATTTGCAATATAAATATTTATTTTCATTATTACATTCAGGAAGGCAATCTTTCCCTTAAGATCCTGCAAACATGTAATGTAGTAAATTTAAAATTCCGATAAAAATTTATTTATTTGATATTATCAAGTGAAGCGATTCGGAACTTTGATATAATGTACATTTCTTGTTATATAAATATCTGTTTAAATTATTATAAAATTACATGCACGAAGTTAATATTAGTGTTTGTTTGGAAAAATCAGTAAAATAACAACATGCACGATTATATTATCTAAACATATTTCCTATACAATATTTACTCAAACAAAATTGAATTTCAATTATTACAAGAAGGTAATGAATAGTAACTTTAAATTCTGAAACTATTTACATATTAAGGTTTAAAATAGATTAAAAATATGCATATAGTATAATATACAGCATATGCAATCTGAATATTTATTAATAAATTAATAGAAATTAGGAAAATAAATAAATAAATGCAAGAAGTGATCATTCATTAAAAAAAAAAATTGTAAAATAACAAAATTCCTGGAGTTTATTTTATAGAATAAAATTTCACTTAGGAATATCTGACAATATTTTCTAATACAAAAATTGATCTAAATTATTACATGCAGGAAGAAAATCCTTATAGCTATACAAAATAATATTACAAAATACATTTATTTGATATTTTAATTGAAACTAGTGAATTGTACATTTTATTATAATAAATATTACAAGCAATCTACATAATTATTTATTACATAATACTAGTTCAACAATCACATAATTAGATCCAAGAAGTCAATATTAGTGTTAATTTTTTTGTAAAAAACAACTAACACGAAGAATATTTGATTTAATAAAATTTCACACAAGACTTTATTACCACATTTACATAAATGATATTTATTTTTATTATTATATACAGCAATTTAATCTCCTGTTTAAATCCTGCAGCTTTTTATGCTTTAAAGCTTAAATTAAAATTAAAAGGTGAATTTATTTGAAATTTTAAAATAAATAATTTGTTTGTTATAATATGAAAATTAAATGTAATCTTAACATTTATTTAACAATAATACAAAATAAATAAACTAATTCCAATATGCACGAATTGAATATTACCGTAATTTAAAAATTTATAAAAGCCACAAAATACAAATAAATTATTTTATTAAATTTTTTTAATAGAAGAAATTATTGCAGTTTTAACATACATGAAAGAAAATTCAATAATTATATGCAGGAAGTGAATTACTCCTTATAGTGCAGCCATATATGTATGTATTACATTTAAAATTAGAATAAGAATGCATTTACATTATAATTTAAATCAAATAAAAGATCAGTATTGTTCTTAAATTAACATTTATTTAGAATAAGGTTGCAAAATAAAAACATACAGCAAGATTATATTATCTAACAAAGTTTCACTGCAGCATTTTTAAAATATTTATATAAATAACCTTATAATTTTGAATAATTACATGTAAGAAGTATAAAATGTTCTTTTAAATAATTCAGCCATTCATGTATTAAAGTTTAAATACGAACCAAAATGAATTTATTTGGTAATAAAATTAATGTAATCAAAAATTTATATTTATTAAATAACAGAAACTACACAAAACAAATTTACATACTCGATGAGAATACTAATGTTTATTTTTAAAAAAATTACTAAAACCATAATATTGTGTTATCACTAATTATTCATCACTAAATATCATTCACTAATATTGTGTTATCATAATAAGGTTTCACGCAGGAATTTTAGAATATTTACAAAAATACAAATAAATTTTAGTTATTGCAAGCAGGAAAAGAATCTTTCACTTAAATCCATCAGCCAGATTTGTATCTTAAAGTGGGATAAAGTGTACAAAATATTACGTGCACGAAAAAAAATTTTGTGTTTATTTTGAAAAAAAGTAATAAAACAACATAGAGGATGCTTATGTTATTTAAATAAGTTTAATTTAAGTATCGTAAAGAATATTTACTCAAATAAAATTATATGTCGATAATTTCTAGGAGGAAATAATTATTTTCTTTAAATTCTAAAGCCATTTAAGTACTTAGACTTTAAAAAAAAGTAAAATGCATTTATTTGATATATTAGTTAACATGAGTCAAAGTGCACTGTAGTATCATATAAATTATTTTTATTTAGTTATTTATTATTAAAAATTAGACAAATAAATGATTAAATGCAGGAAGGTAAAGTGAATATTATCGTACAATTAAAAAAAGTGTAAATTAACAAAATATAGGAAGGTTATTTTTTATAAGAAAGTTTAACCAGGAACATATGGCAATGTTTAGACGAATAAAAATTGATTTATTTGTTACTTGCAGAAATAAAATTCAAAATGTATAGATTTTATATATTAATTAAAATGAGTGCATAATACTAAATATTTATTTATTAATTAATTAAAAACAAATAGTTGCAAACAAGAATTGAATGTTAGCATTCATTAATATTTTTTTTTTTTTGTAAAAAC
The DNA here is from genome assembly GCA_947310385.1 of Nephrotoma appendiculata. Taxonomy (NCBI): domain Eukaryota; kingdom Metazoa; phylum Arthropoda; class Insecta; order Diptera; family Tipulidae; genus Nephrotoma; species Nephrotoma appendiculata. The sequence goes on along the minus strand of OX371224.1, from coordinate 302,013,083 downwards.
AACATACGCGAAGATTATTTTGTTCAATAATGTACATGTAATACACACAAAAATCTAATAAAATATTTTCATAAATAAAATTGAATGATGACTTCTGCAGCCGTATCGTTAAAACATACATTTCATGAACTATTAATATTTAGTTATATATTTTACAAATTATAACATACGGCAAGTTTAAAATATTCTTTTAAATAATTCAGCCATATATGTATTAAGGCTTACATATGAATAATAATAAATTTATTTGATATTTTATTAAAATTAATATAAATGTAATCTAAATATATATATATTTATTGAATAACAGAAATTACATAAACAAATTATAACATGCACGAAGGAAATATTTTTGTTTATTTGGAAAATGTATTAAAAACTGGGATACAAATATGATTATTTAATATCATCAAATAAGTCTGCTTTGATATAATGTACATTTCCTGTAACAAAAATATTGTATTATATATTTATTGATTGATAGAAGTCAGACAAACAAATTATTACATTCACGAAGTGAACATTAGTGTTTACAGGTACAAAACATAATTTTAAAAAAAATTTAATCCAGTATCTTTGTATATTTACTCAGATAAAATTGAATTTGAATAATTGCTAGAAGGATGTGAATAATATTAATCAATAATATTATCATTTATTTGATATATTGAATAAACATATTAAAAATTTCATTTTAAAATAAAGTACTTTCTATGCAATCAGAAATGTGCCCAAAAAGAATTACATGCACGAAGTGAATATTATCGTACAATTAGAAAAAATTGTAAAATAACAAAACACGGGAAGATTATTTTATATAACAAAGTTTAAGTCAGCAATTACCTACAATATTTACATAAACAAATTTCGATTTATATTATTACATGCAGGAAGAAAATTTTTCTAAAAAACTGCGACCACTTATGTATTAATAAAAAATTAAATTATAAAACGGATTTATTTGAAAATTTTAATTTAAATGAAAATTGTACATTTTATTATAATGTATGTTACATGTAATCTACGTAATTATTTATTTATTAATAGAGATTCAACAAATAAATTATTGCAAGCACGAAGTAAATTTTGGTGTTCATTTAGAATTTTTTTTCTAAAAGAGATTATTTTATCTAATAAAGATTCACATACGACATTATATTAAATATACATTAAATTATTACACAAATACTATTTATTTTAATTATTATATATGGATTTAATCACCTCTGTAAATCTTATTTGAAATTTTAGAATAAATCAATTGTTCCCTATAATTTTAACATTACATGTAATCTTAACATTTATTCAATCATTTATAAACAAATTTCTATATGTACGAATTGAAAATTTGTGTAACTTTAAAATTTATAACAGGAATAACTTAGAATCATATTTTTTAACTGAAATTTTATCATATAATGTTAACAAAATTGAGAAAAAATTAATTATCACACGCGGGAAGTGAATTATTCCTTTAAATACTGCAGTAATATATGTATTACAGTTAAAATTAAAATGAAATGAATTTAAAATATATTTTATTTCATATGGATCGATATTGTTTTTAAAATTACATGCATTTCACGAAGTTAAATATTTAGATATTAATTAAGACAAATTAAACAAATAAATTATTACATATTCGAAGTGAATTCATTTTTGTTATAAAATATCGACAAAAATAAATTAAGATTTAAATTATTATATGCAAGAAGTATAAATTTTAATTTTAAATAATTTAGTCATATATATATTAAAGGTTAAATTATGAATATAATAAAATTGTTTCAAATTAATGTAAATGTAATCTTAATCTTCATTTATTAAAAAATAGAAATTATACCAACAAATTTTTACATGCACGGAGGGATTACTATTGTTTATTTGAAAAAAAAATGTGTTAAAACAACGACATACTGAAAAATTATTTTATCTTATAAAGTTCATCACAAGAATTTAACAATATTTACACAAATTAAACTAAATTTAAATTATTACATGCAGGAAGAGAATCTTTCTCTTATATCTTGCAGCCATATACATGTATAGTAAATCTTGAACTGGGATAAAATGTATTTATTTGATATTATCTAATAGCTCAGTTGTGCACTTTATTACAATGCACCTGTCTTCTAATCTATATATTTATTTATTATTTATAAGAAATTAAACAAACAAATTATTATATGCACGAAGTATATATTACCATACAATTAGAAACAAATTGTTAAATAACAAAACAGGAAGTTTATTTTATATAACAACGTTTAACCAGGAATGACTTACAATATTTACATAAACATAATTCGATTTAAATTATTACATGCAGGAAGAAAATTATTTTTCAAAAATTGCAACCGTTTATAGATTAATAATAAATTAAATTATAAAATGCACTTATTTAATATTAAAATTGAAATCAGTGAATTGTAAATTTTATTATAATGTTAGATGCATATAATCTTAATAATTTTTTAAATTTGCATGTATGAAAAAACAACTAACGTCAAGATCATCTTACCGAAAAGTTGCACACAAGAATTTTATACTTTATGAATAAATCTCAAATAAAATAAAAGTTTAATTATTTCTGTGGGAAGTAAATAACGCCACTAAATATCCAGGAAATTATTAAAATTTTTAAACCTATAATAAAGATTCTATTATCACAAGCAGGAAGTGAATTATTCTTCTAATATTGCACCATTATATACATTACAGTTACAATTAGAAAAAAAAATGTATTTACTTAATATTTATATTCAAATTGAAAATATTGTCGTTCAAATACTATACAGTTTGTTGAGTTCAACATCAACAGGGCATCGATTTGCTCAAAAATTATAATTGTAATGTAGTATGTATATAAGTAAGCATGCTTGTAGCATGCATAATGTATAAGCCTACTCATCAAATTATCGTTTAAATTGGCTAGTGACATACAATACAACATTTTTTGCACTAACATAAACTTTAATGGTGAGCACTTATTTTTGTATATAAAAAACTAAATTCTCAATAATAAAGCAGAACGAAATTATATCAGAAACGTTCTAGTTTTGTTTTCAAAAATAATTTTAATTCAGAAATTGTGTGCCCTCACCAGCGGTAAGCTCGCTATCATCTGAAATTAAACACAGTTAATGTCTTTTAATTAAAAAACGAAATTTGGCATGCAAGAAGCGAATTCATTTAGAAAAGATTAGCAAAAAACAAGATACAGAAATATTATCTCACAACGTTTTATTCAGGCATTTTATACAATATTTACACAAATAAATTTTGATTTGAATTATTACATACCGGAAGTAAATTTTGATTGTAAATAGTTTAGCTATCCAAACATGTATTAAATCTTAAATTAGGATCTTAGTGAATGCATTTGAAATTTTAATTAATGTTAATGTAAACGTTAACTATAATAATATATAGATTTATAATAATTAATACAAATTGCACAAACAAATAATTACATGCACGAAGAGAACATTATCATTTATTTGGAACAATTTGTTAGACAAACAACATACAGGAAGATAGTGTAATTTAATAAAGTTTTACAAAAGAATCTTAGAATATTTACACATATAAAATTTAATTTCAAGTATAACATGCAGGAAGACAATTTTTTCTTTTAATCCTGCAGCCACATATATATTAAAGATTAAACTAGAAGAAAAAAATTTGTATTTGAAATTATCAAATGAATCAATTGTGCACTTTAATTCAGTACACATTTCATGTAATTTAAACATTTATTTATTAACTATTTGAAAGTAAACAATTATTTATCACATGCACGAAGTGAATATAATGTGGGAAAAAATTATTTTGGAAAAAATTACAAAATACACGAATATTTTGTTATCTAATTATGTTTTACTCAAAAAACTTAAAATATTTACAAAAATTTAACTTTAATTTTAACATGCAGGAAAAGAACCTTCCCCTTAAAATCTGCAGCCATATACATACGAGTATGTAGTTAATCTTAAACCGAGATAAAATGTATTTATTTGATATAATGAAACGAATCAATTGTACTCTTTGATATAATGTACATATCCTGTAATCTAATAATTTATTTATTAAGTTTTAGAAATAACACAAACAAAATATTACATGCAGGAAGTAAATATTGGTGTTTATTTGGAAAAATAGTAAAAAAACAATATACAGGTTGATTACATTATCTAAAATAGTGTCATTTAAGTATTTTGAACAATACTTATTCAAATAAAATTTTACACAAATAATTTCAAGAATTAAAGTATTTTCTCTTTGAATATTTTCTTTAAATTCTGCAGCCAATTATGTACTAGAATATGTACTACAATATGATATATTGTTTACAATAATTAAAAATTACACTTTAATATAATATACGCTATGCAATCTAAATATTAAGTTATTATATAATATAAATGAGACAAACAAATTATTACATGCACGAAGTGAATATTAGCGTAGAAGTAGGAAACATTTCTAAAATAATAAAACACAAAAAGATTTTTTTATAGAACAAAGCTTAACCCAGGAATATCTAACAATATATTCATAAATAAAATTCGGTTTAAAATATTAAATGCAGGAAGAAAATCCTTTTTTAAAAACGGCAACCATTTATGTAATAATAATAAATTAGATTATAAAATGGATTGATTTGATATTTTAATTTAAATGAGTGAATTGCACATTTTATTATGTTTACAATATTTTTATGAATACAATTTTATATTATATCTACAGAAATTGAACTCTCTTTATATTTTATTGTTATATTTAAAAAAGTTTTTCTTTATTTTCTTACATTTCTAACCAAATTTTAAGCATATCAGAACTTTGATTGTGTATTTTATAGTACCTGGTCTAAACTTCAAAATAAAATTTTCACAATATTTTCCTTAGTATTGTCTTACATGTACATTAGTATTTGTAGTATAAAAGTCTGGGATAACTTTTTATACCTAATTGACTGCAAAAAATTTCATTGTGATAATAACTAATTTTAAATTCAAAAATAAACTATTGGCAGAACTTACTTAAAAGATAAAGCCCGAATTTTCAATAAAGCAGGAGAAGAACCACCAAAAATTACTTCTTTTGTACCTACATGCAAGTAAATTATACATAATTGACATACATAAATATATACATACTAATATAAATGAATGCATCAATCAAATAATTGTAAAAAAAAAAATTTGCTTTAAGCCTGTAAACCAAAATCCTTTACCACTCAATTTAAAATTGATGTAGTGTTTTCCCAGGTATATAAATAAATCATATTTGAGGGAATAAATTAAACAACAATAAAATATTTTTAATTTGAATTTTTCCGCCGTGTTAATATTCCAACAAACAAATGAACAGTTTTTAATCCGATTGATTGGTCTGGTTTATTTCCATGATAAATTTTCAGCACAGAAATGCAAATAAAAATATCTGTAACGTATACCAAAAATAGCAGCAATTTTCACGGTTTGTGAGTAAACAGTTATACGTTTCTCAATTTATGGTTATATTTACATAATTAATAAATGGAAAGCTGTAAATCAGCGAAGCACTAACTTTATTTTGTAGTAAAAACTGTTTTATCAACGTTTTCGCAATATAGAATTTTACTTTCCGTATAAAGTTAGATAATTCTTTATATTTTTTGACCTTAAAAACTTTTAATATTTATGATAGTAATACGAATTTCGGGTTTTTGTTACGGATTCGTACTGGATTTATCATATAAAACACTCAGCGATTATGTTGTATGTGTTGGCCTTGAATATTCACTATTTCGCTTTTCGCTCTAGTTACATTTTACTGTTTAAATAAGAAAGATATCTTAAAATGCATTTCCATATTCCCCTTCACAAGGAATGTCTACTCAATTAAACATCCGATCACGGAGTGTTATATTCAAAATAGATGGATTACAAAATATATTATTCTCTTAATAAAACCGACTCTCATTGGAATGCATGAAACACTTCGCGATAGTTTATTGTCGGTGATAATCCAATCAGCGATTTAGAACCACAAAATATAATTTTATGCAATGTTTTAATTTATCACAAATTTACTTCAGTTACATACAAGCTGCATCAATCAATATAATACACATTCAATTTACCAAAATTGGGGAAAATTATAGAAATTTATAAACAAACTAGTTGACCCGGCAAACGTTGTTTTGCCATATAAATAATTTCCTAGTAATTTCTAGTGTAGACAAAAAATAGCTTACTTATTGTAAGTATGTATGTATGTTAGAATGTGTATATTGTATGTATGTAAGAATGTGGTATATGCATGAAATAAGCATGGAGCGCTGTGAACGATGAGGGAATATAAAAATAACAAAAGGCAAACATTATTTTTAAGTTATTATAATTTATTCCTTAAAATTATATATCATTAATTAAACAATTACGACAGTAACACTATTAAACAATATCAATCTCTTAATGCTATAGCGTGAACAATATTTTTTGTTAGTCCATCTTTAGCTAACACAAACAAACTGGATGGTTTACCCACTCGAGAGCATGCCACGTATAATTGTCCATGTGAAAAACATGGTGTTCTCAAATCTAATCCACAAACAGACATCGTTTGACCTTGGGATTTGTTGATAGTCATTGCAAATGCCAATCTAATCGGAAACTGAATACGTTTGAATTGAATTGGCACATCTGTAGGTATAACAGGAATCCGTGGTATGAGTATATTTTCACCTCTGAACTTGCCATTTAAAATCCTGGCTTCGATCACGTTTTTCATTAATTTTTGAATGACTAATCGCGTACCGTTGCACAGCCGGGGCGGGTTCAAATTACGAAGCAAGATAATTGGAGATCCAACCTTTAATTGTAAATTATGCGGTGGCATGCCTGGCAAATCCAGTGAGTTTAAAAACTCTGTGGGAAAATTTACTGCTTCGCTGTCGTCGCAAACTGTATCAATAGATTTATATGATACCAAGTTCCCTGGCAACAACATTTGTATCTTCAGATTTGAATTGTCAACGTCTACATTTTTTGCCGCTAAAATCGCTCTTTCTGCAAGCCACTCATGATTTATGTACTGTGTGTGTACATCGGGAAATATTTGTTCAATGAGAGTATCTTGCGAATCAGCGATTGTGCAGAAATCGGTCGGTAATTTTACGTATCCAGTTTCATCTATAGCAACTTTTCCATCACCGATATCTAAGAGTTGTTTTGAAAATGTTTCAGCGGATGGATCTTGAAGCATTTGAACGCGCATATTTATTTTTAGCTGTAATTTTTCAACATTACGCCACAATGGAGATGATTTTAAGCAAGCGTTGATCTCATCAGCGTATGTTGAACGTGGAATGACTGGAAGTGTTTGTCTGAAATCACCTGAAAGGACCAACAGAGTTCCGCCAAACAGTTTGTCACTGTTTTTAATATCTTTCAATGTCCTGTTCAACGCCTCAAGTGAATGTTTGTGTGCCATAGTACATTCATCCCAAATAATAATTTTACACCGTTTCAGCACAGTGGCCATGGACGATTGTTTCTTAATGTTGCATACTGCGTCAGGGTTATTCTGAATATTTAGTGGCAGCTTAAATACTGAATGAGTTGTTCTACCTCCATCCAATAAAGTTGCTGCAATGCCCGATGATGCAACGGCCAATGCGATGCCATTATTTGATCGTATTTCAGCAAGAATTAGCGAAATAACGAATGTTTTGCCAGTTCCACCCGGTGCATCCAAAAAGAAGAACCCACCTTGTCCAGCTGAAACTGCGAGCATAATGCGATCATAAATGGTTCTTTGTTCCTCATTCATTAGTGGGACATTGCGGGCAACAATCGCTGCCATTTCTATAGTACTGTACTGCAGTTCACGATTCATTTCAGTATTCATTAAATCAGATGCAGTTCGATTTGGCGAATTCATACCGAAATTACTAAGTGGTAAGTTGGCAATGACAATGCAAAGATCCTCAATAGCAATCAATGCTTCATTGTACGTTTCGTCGCTGAATGTTATGGTTAGATCGTGGCACCGTATACGATGTTGATGCAATATATCATCAGTCATTGAATCTTTGTGATTTTCCCATAATATCTGTGCTCGGGCTGGGAAACATGTAGTCAACACTATAGCGAATAGTAGACGAATTTGTATTGCTGTACAGTTCAATGCAGCTTCAGCAAGCATGCATTCCCACTGGTTGTTGTCTTCCAGCAAGCCGAGTGCAAGGCATGCATCTTTATACGTTGGATATTGTTGCTCATTCACTTTACGTATATCTTGAAATGATAATGGGCCAGTAACATTAACCAACAACAGTCGAAGATAAAAGCACTCCGTGTGTCTTGGATTGACTGTAAATAATCGCCCCAAGGCGTTTGATTTAAATAAATTGAGACATGCAGCAACTGGTGAGCCTTGCTTGCGGGGCATCCATGTTTTTGTTTGAGTCCATGTGAAATAGCGTGGTACTTGTGAATAGAGTAATGTTCGTGCGAAGGCACCAAAATCATCCGCACGATTACACAATTCAAAAAATGCAGTGAGTGTAGTTTTAGGTGGATTTATTGCACGATCAATCGCTGTCTCGTTCGTGAAAAATACACGCTGACCGTTTTCAAGATGGATGGCTAACTGAACAACTGCTGGATCCCGTTCATGAATTGGAAAACCAAAGATACGCCAAGCAGCTTCATTGGAGCTGATGTACCGACCAATTTGGTAGAGCGTTATTTCATCGTTTTTATTCACTGGAGGAGCATTCACATTAGTATTTTCCACTCTAAACACAGCCATATCACTGCCTTTATGGACATACTTGCAAATGTATTTGATGCTCTTCACAGAACTGCAGAACTCAACATTAATATGAGCATTATATGTCTTGCTCAGCAGAGGCGAATATGGCACCACCCAACGATTGTCAATATCAATGTCTGTGTTGATGATATTTTTAATAAATGATTGTCCGCCATTTTCAGGATTTCTTCGACGATATATTGGGTATCCGTCGACATTTGTGACCGTATCATTGGTAAAATCTTTAGGGAAATTTTAAGTACATTTTCCATCAGCCATGCAAGGCGATGAACTATTAAGAGTACCACATGGACCATGAATCATGTTTGTTGTAACAATATCAAACAGCAGTTGGTCAGTGGATGGATCTGGAATTTCCGCAGAAATGATACTATCGATTTCTTCTGGACGGATTTTGTCGATGAACCAAACCAAAATGTGTGCATGAGGTAATCCTCGCTTTTGCCACTCAACCGAATACATCCAGCAACGCGTGGGACCAAATACATGTGATTTAGTAATGAAACTTATTAAAGACTTCAACTTTTGTCTGAACACACGTGCTGTAATGTCATGGCGATGTATTGCATTTTGGCCAGGCAGTAGGAAAGATGTAATCTCTGGCCATTTTGGATTACATGTGAACGTGATAAATAAACATGGTCGTCCATATTCGCACACGAAAGTCAGAGCATCCTGTATATATTCTTGCATATGACGTGGACTGCCTACGTACGATGATGGTAAAATGACATGGGTACCAATTTCGGCGACGTCGGCGTTGTTGTTGATAGCGTCTCGCAAATGAATGTACTCTTCCACGCGCAGCTTTTGTTGATTATATCGTAAGTATCGTAGTCGTTCGCTCTCAATCTTCGCGTACATGTCGACCATGAATTGTTGACAAAGCTCACGACATCGTAAAATGACGTTGTCCAGGCCACGTCTAATCATTAATCGGTACGCATAATAATCCTTTGAGCTAACGTTCTTGTTTATTTCAACTCCTGTAATATTTGTTCATACAAATTAATTTAAATTTATTACGTTCAATAATTTAATTGTTTTGTTAAATGATTAATGATCAAATTAATAATCAATGAAGTACCTGATACGGGATCTCGTTGTTTTATGTTTATGCAATATCCGTCTTGTCCCTTCCAGAATATTAGCGGATATTGGAGAGCGTCATATGAACGATGTGTGTCAGCAATGAACTGAAGATTATTATTTCTTCTACGAATCACAATTTCTCGTGCAGCTGTACAATCGCCAACCATGATTCCAGCAACATCATCAACAACGGGTGCATTGAATCTACGAATATGCTCTCCAGCTGGTGTTTTATCAGGATTAATGACGATAGCGTGATTATCGCTTTGTAATTGGTGCATATGTGATTTGAATATTTTCAACAACTCGTTGTGCTTGTTCAAAAGAGCATCTAGCTCGCTGACGATGCGCCTGGCATAAAGTGAATCAAGGTTATTATAATCACAACGTGCATTCACGCGATTGGCAAGTGCGCTTCCGGAATCCTCGCCGCCCATAAAGTAGATTTGTAAAAATTTATGTGGTTCGTTTGGCATTGGCAGCAGTGAGCCCATTTTATGATAAACTTGGCCTCTGATTTTGAATGTAGAATTGAATTGTTGACCATTTGCATTATTATTTCGAACTATTTCTGTTGCTCCGAACGATGTCATTTGAAAGCATGAATTAAATCTTCCAATTGACTTCAGGAACACGTTAGAATCTGGATCCGTGCCGATAAGTAAGCCGTTCAATGGTTCAGGTGGTGTTTCAATTTCAGGTAGTTGCACTTTTCCTGACGCGCAACACATCCCAGCTGGCTCATTTTTGAATTTCAGAGCATGACAATGCGGACATTCCTTGTCCATAGCACCAATTACCACTTTTGAATGAGCATAATATTCAATATCGGGCTCATACTGGAATGCTAGACGCAGGAATGAATCAGATATAAATGCTCGATGTACCTGTTGTCGTTGTTGGTCATTTGTTCTTCGTCTATTGACTGTGAAACGGCGTGATTGTCGTTGTTCTAATTTTCTGACTTCATTGCGTTCAGCTCGTGTATCTTCTGGCTCTTCTTGATGCAATTGCGCCATTCTGACACGTGCATCAGTACTTTGTTGCTGGATTTGTTCTTCTGTTCTTTCGGATCTGCTATTTCGCAAGTTTCGAGCTTTACTTGTACTGCGGCTCAAATCAGCCCCTTTGCGTTTTCTTGGCATTGCTCACTGTACAAAACATACATAAATAGAATTAATGAAATTATTTAATGATGAAAAAAGTTAAAAGTATAATTAGGGCCAGGATTTTTGCCGCAGTTTTGAAATGATTAGTTTTAATTTATGAAATTATAACAAAAATATAAGTTTTATGGAAAAATTTTTCAAACAAAAGTCAAAAATTAAATTTTATGAAAACATTCAGTCAGAGCATCCTGTATATATTGACGATTGATCAGTTTTCGAACGGAGAGGAAAAATGATTTAATTACTAAAATGGCTATTAAAAAATAAGGGTTGATCGTAGAAGGGTGAAAATTGAGGATTGTATGTATTTTTGTATGTTGTATCATAAAAAAATAGAAATTAAAAATTTTGTCTAAAAAATAAAAAAATAAATTTAGGGGTGGACTACCCCTAACATTTAGGGGGATGAAAAATAGATGTTGGCCGATTCTCATAGATACCGGATAAGCACAAAAAATTTCATCAAAATCGGTCAAGCCGTTTCGGAGGAGTATGGCAACGAAAACTGTGACATGAGAATTTTATATATTAGATAGAAGATGAACATGAGCATTTCAAATTGGTAAATCGATTATTATAAATATTTTAATTTTTATGTCCATACATTTTAATTACTTTTTTTTAATAATTAATTGCTATTAAATTATTATTTAGTTTAATGTATTGTATTTAATGAGCATACATTGCAAATACTCGTAAAATTAACGTAATCATAAAGTAATTTTCAAAAATAAACTAAATATTATTATGTTTACAGTTTTTAAATTGTCAATTTGTTACCCAGAATTGTGTTTGAGGTCAAATTATTTATTTACCCTGTTGAATAAATTAATATATGTGTTATATAAATAATAATAATATTTGTGATTTTGTACAAACATCAAAATGGTCGATAGTTATAAGAAATGGTTTTCAATTAAAAATCTTTTGTAATTTTAAGTGTCATTTAAATAAATTAAGAAAAAATCTTTAAATCAAATCGTTAAAACAACAGATTGCCTTCTTCAATTTTATTACGGATATTAAATTTATTATGTTTAAATCGTTGTTTAATGACGAAGCTCTAGAACAATAAAATAGTAAAACAAAAAACAATTTTGCGCTAAATTTTAAATCATTGATTTTCGAAAAAATTTGCTGCACACGACCGATATACCTTCATGTTTGGTTCAATAAAAAAACTAATTCTAAAAGAGTGACTAACCAATGCTTGGGTTAACAGAATTGCTGACATAGAGATTTTAGGCGGCCAGTTTATTACGGCTTGGGATCAAAAGTGCCGCTCGATTTTAACGTTATCGTTTCTAATTGAATTTTAACATGATTTTTAAGTGAGAAAGAAATCGAAAACCATGTAATTTAAAAAATAATATTCAAGAAAATCGATACTGCCATTGAGAGGTCCAAATGCAAAAACCGATAAATCCACTTTTTCCAAAAATAAGTTATGTACAAATGCGTATGCCGTTTTTGTATTTTTTTTCCACACGTGTACGTATACAAATCCTATTGGAATATTTATTTTCCTATGAGATTCTGATTGAATTTGCTTGTGTTAGTAAATGGAGTACACTGTTATGAATTTAGAAATTACATAATAATACAAAATTAAATTATTAATTTATTTATTAAATTTTAATGAACTTAATATTTTAATAAGATATATAAATTAATAAAACTTGTATTGATAAAGTATAAGAATTATTTTACATACATAAGTTATCAAAGTTTCAAAACTTTTAATAGACAGTCTAAACTACAACCATTCTAGTACAATAAATAATTAATATAGTCATGAGAATTCTGATAAGATTTATTATTTCTTTTTTATTTTAACATTTTCGTCCAAATTCAAATTATGAATGAAAAAATTCGTTGCAAATTTCCTGATCTGATTAGGAAGTGGCAATCAGGCTGGCTGGATGACCAATTTATTAGCCTGTTAGAAGTGCTTACAGAACCTGATTCAAAATATGTAGGAAGAGGTGTTAATGGCCGTTTACCATTTTCGCCCAAATTCAAATTATAATAAAGAAATTCGTTGCAAATTTACAGATCTGGTTAGAAAGTGGCAATCAGGCTAGCTGGATGATCAATTTAGTAGCCTATTAGAAGTGCTTACGGAATTTGAGTCCAAATCTCTGGGAAGGGTTGTTAATGGCCGTTTAGCACTTTCATCCAAACTTCAATTATGAATAAAAAAATTCGTTGCAAATTTGCTGATCTGGTTAGGAAGTGGCATCCAGACTGGCTGAATGATCAATTTAGTAACCTATTAGAAGTGTTTACGGAACCTGAGTTCAAATCTCTGGGAAGGGGTGTTAATGGCCGTTTACCATTTTTGCCCAAACTCAAATAATGAATCAAAAAGTTCGGTGCCAATTTGCTGATCTGGTTTGGAAGTAGCAATCAGATTGGATAGATGACCAACTTATTAGCCTGTTAGAAGTGCTTACGGAACCTGAATCCAAATCTCTAGGAAGGGGTGTTAATGGCCGTTTACCATTTTTGTCCAAACTCAAATTATGAATAAAATAATTCGTTGCAAATTTGCTGATCTGGTTAAGAAGTGGCAATCAGGCTAGCTGGATGATCAATTTAGTAGCCTATTAGAAGTGCTTACGGAACCTGAGTACAAATCTCGATGAAGAGGTTATTAATGGCTTTACCATTTTAGTCCAAAATCAAATTATGAATAAAAAAATTCGTTGCAAATTTGCTGATCTGATTAGGAAGTGGCAATCAGGCTAGCTGAATGATCAATTTAGTAGCCTATTAGAAGTGTTTACGGAACCTGAGTCAAAATTTCTGGGAAGGGGTATTAATGGCTTTACCATTTTTTCCAAACTCAAATTATGAATAAAAAAATTCATTGAAAATTTGCTCATCTGGTTAGGAAGTGGCAATTAGGCTGGCTAAATGATCAATTTAGTAGCTTATTAGAAGTGCTTACGGAACCTGAGTCCAAATCTCTGGGAAGGGTTGTTAATGGCCGTTTAGCACTTTCATCCAAACTTCAAATATGAATAAAAAAATTCGTTGCAAATTTGCTGATCTGGTTAGGAAGTGGCATCCAGACTGGCTGAATGATCAATTTAGTAACCTATTAGAAGTGTTTACGGAACCTGAGTCCAAATCTCTGCGAAGGGGTGTTAATGGCCGTTTACCATTTTTGTCCAAACTCAAATTATGAATAAAATAATTCGTTGCAAATTTGCTGATCTGGTTAAGAAGTGGCAATCAGGCTAGCTGGATGATCAATCTAGTAGCCTATTAGAAGTGTTTACGGAACCTGAGTCCAAATCTCGGGGAAGAGGTTATTAATGGCTTTACCATTTTAGTCCAAACTCAAATTATGAATAAAAAAATTCATTGCAAATTTGCTGATCTGATTAGGAAGTGGCAATTAGGCTGGCAGCTTAATTGCCACTTCCTTACCAGATCAGCAAAATTGCAACGAATTTTGTTATTCATAATTTGAGTTTCGATGAAAATGGTAAACGGCCATTAACACCCCTTCCCAGAGATTTGGACTCAGGTTCCGTAAGCACTTCTTAGAGGTTACTAAATTGATCATCCAGCCAGACTGATTGCCACTTCCTACCCAGATCAGCAAATTTGTAACGAATTTTTTTGTGAGATCAGCAAATTTGTAACTAATTTTTTTAGTAGAAAATGGCCAGCGGGCCACATAATAAAAATTATTTATTATATTACAAGGCCAAATAAATTTATAATTTGTCGTGATTGTATCAATAAATTTAAAGTATATTAAAAATTTTATGTCAATTAAGTTTTTGCCAAATATCTTTTGATCTTTGTCGTTTTTGGTAAATGCTTAATTGCTCAACATAATTATTATAGATTGAAAAAGCTCCTATTAAGGCAGCTATAACCGCTGTACAGATTTCCATCAAATTTTGCAACGGTTTTCCAATTATCCAAAAAAGTTCAATTATGAATGTTTGAAAAATAATGTGACCTAAATTTTTCAATTTTGAACAACGTTGATCGGGTGACAAACGAATAGAATTACACTGAAAAAAATATTTTAATGTACACCGTTTATTAAATATTTTACTAGAATAATACATAAAATACATAATTAATTCTTTATCACAAAGAAATAGTAGAAAATCCTGATTATCATTTTACAATGTGTTTATTAATGTAATAAATAGCTGTTTGTTAAAATAGATTCAGTAGTTTTCCCGTTTGTTCATAAAATTTAAAAAAGTTTCTTATCAATTTATTAACTTTTTTATAAATCTACGAAGTGTTTTACTAAAAGTAAAATATCCAAAAAAATAGATTAACTTTTTTTATTAAAATAATTTTGGCCTTACTTGTAGCATTGAATCGTTCCAATAATTCATTTAAATATTGTGCTGTGATTATTATACATTCCAGATAGCAAATATGAATTATTATGCACATCCCAAAAAAGAGTCTCCATAATATTTCAGTCGAATGTTGGGTTTTCGCTTGCTAAGGAACACTTTCACCAGCTTCCACCCATTGTTTTGATTATTAATTGGTCTCTGGTATGAAGCGATGAATCCATGTTTTATCAAGCTCAAATTGTGTTGAGAAATTTTTTAACTTTTGCCAGTCGATAAATAAGCACGGCATCCATCGCGTACTTAGATTTCGCATGATCAAATAGTTATATAAAATGTCCTGCACGCGTTCAGTGGAGATGTTTACCAAGTTAGCAATCTCATGCAACTTCAAGTTACGGTCACCGGTCTCCAAATATGGATCTTTTTCGATCATTTCTGATGTATAATGACGTCAGAAGTGTTCCATAAAAGATGTTCGTCCCTTGCCCTCGTACGACTAAATTTAAAAACTTGCATTTACCTTTTGATTGTTCGTAACGATTGTTTCCTTGTTAAAGTTAGTCGAAAGTTGCCAGCCGAAAGTGAAAAATCGATACTGCAGATTGTGTCCTGACTACTTCAGTCGAAAGTTAAACAAATTATGTATTAAATTGAAATATCCTAGCCGAAATTGACTAACCTACAAAATTAGTCGAAAAAATATACAAAATACAACAAACAAAGAAATACAATTTTCAAGTTAACCGATATTAATATATTGTTCCATATCATTCATGTTTTATTTATTAAAATTTAACGTTAAAAGGGTTATGTTTGGAAAGGTTCTCATTTAAAGAGGTTTGAAACAGGTTTTTTAGTGGTAATATGTGTTTCATACAGCAGAAAATTGCCAATAAAAGAGTTCAAAAATTACCAAGATTTAAATGGTTTGTAATTGTCTTTAAAGTGGTTAAGAAGTAAAGACTATATGCCAAACATACACAGATCT
This sequence comes from Nephrotoma appendiculata, assembly GCA_947310385.1. Classification (NCBI taxonomy): domain Eukaryota; kingdom Metazoa; phylum Arthropoda; class Insecta; order Diptera; family Tipulidae; genus Nephrotoma; species Nephrotoma appendiculata. Next base: position 301,996,665 of record OX371224.1, on the reverse strand, counting down.
AACTATGCCGATTCGATGGGCCGTGATCATAGACAAATTTTAAATATACAGTCTAACCTCCCTAAGGTGAGCGGGAATAAAAATACATAGTATGTGGACACCAATCTGATTATGCTGATTCAATAGCCCATGACCATAGCTAAATTTTGATTATAGATTAGGGGTTGGTTAAGGGGGTGAAATTCTGATTTTCCCCATTTTTCGTCGATAAAATCGTTCGTCATTCGCTATTTTGGTATATAGACACCAATCTGACTATGCCAATACCGATAGCCCATGACCATAGATAGATTTTCAATGTAGATTAGGGGTGGGTCTGATGGGGTTAAGGGAGTGAAATTCTGATTTTCTCCATTTTTCGTCGTTAAAATTGTTCGTCATTCGAGATTTTGGCACACAGACACCAATCTGACACCAATTGTAAGGCCTCTTCGAAGCAAAAAAAACACGACAGCGAATGGGTTAAATTTTAGTACTCCCAAAATTTCCTTCCTACTGCAGTATACCATGTTATCATTGCAATTATATCAATGTAATGGTTCGTTTATTGTTTTGTTGGAAAGGGTATAAAAGACGAGCTTTTTGGAATGACGGATGAATTTGGTTGTAGCCGTCAGTCTGAATAAAATCGTGGAAGTGCTAATATACTGTCTAATTAGTTTAAATTGTGATGTGCAAACCACCGAAAATGTCTAGTGTCGTGAATTATTAAAAATTTGTACATGAATCGAACTTAAAGATAATTCACATATTTATTGAATAAATAAATATTTCAAAAGTGTAGTGAAAAATATATCCTGTGTTTGATGCCGATTTCTGTGATTAAATTTCACCATGTTTAAGAAAGAAAAAACTTTCTCTCTATAGTTATCAGACATATTGATTCGTTTTAATTAAACTAAATTTACGAATAAGCTAAAGATTCGATTAAAACTAGCAAGAGTAAACTTTTTTTCAAAATAAGTTAAGCAAACTATGTTTGGTGTTTAAGTTACGAGGGTATATCAAAAAGTCTTGCAATATCATATGAAAAAAACGAGTGAGTGAGACAACAATATATTTTTCAAAACCATTTTTTGTCACGATGAAACTTCTAGAAGAACATTTCGATGTAAATTTTACGGTTCGTTTGTTTTTGTCAATTTAGTAACATGTGTTTTGAATTTTTCTTAAAATGAATGAAATTGAATATCGCGCCGTTACTAAATTTTTCTATAAAGATGGACGAAATGCAATTTATATATTCAACTATATATCAAAAGTTTACGGCGAATCTGCACCATCATATGCCACAGTAACAAAGTGGGTAAAATTATTCAAAAGTGGTTGGGAGTCATTATAAGACGATAACCGCTCGGGTCGGCCAGCAGATGCTATTAGCCATGAAAACGTAATTTTGGCTGATTCTATTGTATTGGAGGACCGGCGTATTTCTGTTCCGCGGTTAGCGTGGAGACTTTCTCTTTCATACGGTACCACATATACTATATTACATGACCACCTTCACATGTCGAAAGTAAGTGCGCGATGGGTTCCCCGTTTGTTGAATGCTGAACAAAAAAAAATGCGTGTTTAAACTTCAAAGGCGATTTTAGATATGTACAAAGCAGATCCAGAAAATTTCTTGGGTAACATAATAACAGGCGATGAAACATGGCTTCATCACTGGGATCTGGAATCCAAACAAGAATCGATGCAATGGATTAAACGTAGTGAACCACCACCAAAGAAATTCAAAACTCAACCGTCTGCTGGTAAGGTTTTGGCAACAATTTTTTGGGATGCTGAAGGAATTTTGATAATCGATTATATGCCACCGAAAACCACAATCACAGGCATATATTACGCAGAGGTTTTGCGAAAATTGAAAAAAGCGATCCGGGAAAAACGGCCAAGGAAAGTTAGGAAAAAAATCTTGCTTCTTCACGACAATACACCAGTGCGCAAGGCTAATATTGCTCAAGCTGCATTAAAGGACTGCGGCTTCGTGGAAATTCCGCATCCACCGTACTGTTGCGAAATAACCATCCCAAACAACACATAAATTCAATTAACATTTCAATCATAAGCAAACAATGTTCTAATTTTCCTATTCCCACGCGCAACACACAAAAACACGTGTGCGTAAAGAATTTAAGAAAATTACAAACTATAAAAACAAACCCAGAAAGAAACCTTGCACATGAGAAAAAATGTAATTTCATGCAAATTAAAATTCGAACAAGTTATTAATTTTCTGACCCAAAACCCAATTAAAATTTTTAAAAACAATCTAAATGTGTGACACAAAAAATTTACGAGTGGAAAACTACCACTCAGCACCATTTTGAAACAAAAACAAAAATTAATAAGGGCTATAGTATATAAGCCAAAAAAATGTAAAATGTTTTTTTAGTTAATCAGAAAAAGTGGTCAATCACAAAATAGTATCTCATCAACAAACAAATTTAAATAGTTCAAATAAAAGTCTAAATAGTGTGAACCAAATATTTTAAAATCTATATGTGAAATTTATATCTACTCAGTGTGTAATCGAATTGAAAAGTCTATCAATAAAGCTTTTATTTACTTTCATACATTTCATATACAAAAATCAAATTTAAGTAGTTCAAATAAAAGTCTAAATAGTGTGAACCAAATATTTTAAAATCTATATGTGAAATTTATATCTACTCAGTGTGTAATCGAATTGAAAAGTCTATCAATAAAACTTTTATATACTTTCATACATTTCATATACAAAATCAAATTTAAGTAGTTCAAGTAAAAGTCTAAATAGTGTGAACCAAATATTTTAAAATCCATATGTGAAATTTATATTGAACACTCTATCAATGAAAACTTTATATACCAAAATCAAAATTTAATAAGTTCAAGTTAAAAGTCTAAATAGACAAACCTATAAAAGTTACCAAAATATTACACGTAAAATCCATAAGCAAAATTGTTAATATATGTAAATTATTGTGTCGAAATTTAATTGTCAATAAAAGTATAAATCACAAAGTAAACAATCTAATAAATTAATTGTGTTTTGATTTAAAATAGTGAAATACAGTGCATTCATTATTATTTAACGTATAACATTCATCAACTCTTCCAATACAAGTATAATCAGGTAAGAACTTGACACTACAATTTAATTTCCACTACATTTTTATATTACATCAAATTATATTATTTATATTATTTCACAATATATTTAATCCAGTTACTAATTAAAATTATCATTTACTAAACAAATATAATTCAAACCATTTTCAACTACATACAAATATTTATAACATTTTTATAAACTATTCCACAATATTAACTCTCTACGATACTATTCTCATACATAATATATATATATACATTTTACAGCATGTAAAACTCGCATGTACAATATATACGCTATGTACAATATATACGCTATGTACAATACTAGCGCATAATTCTTATTTGAAATCAATTACTATCAATAATAAACTTTGTCAAACAAATACAACAGCAACATTAACATTACATGTAAAACATTGGCGCTGTAGTTTACGAACCCGTGTCAACATAATCTTAAGTAAAAATAAATTCACGCGTACAAAAACAAATCTCTTAGGTCGAACACTCATCCACTAAAAAACCAATCTCCCAACTTACACACCCTTTCGCACTACCTTTTGGTCGAACACCCCTTTACCAAAATAAAGTAAAAGTCCCCCCGAGGTTGTAAAACCCTTTCACCCAAATTTGCAGTTGTAAAAAATTCTCTTGTTTCCCCAAAATCGTAAAGCAAAATCAAGATCTCAAATGATCAACAAAAACTACAAATTAAATGAATTAAATGAGTGGAACCGCACCATTCAGCAGTAAATCAAATAAAACTACAAGATCACCAACTCGAGCAAGCGAAAGGCTCAGAATAAAATCAGAACCCAACGAGCTACACTCGAGGATCAAAAATCACTCAAGTATTCCAGTCAACAAGGAAAAAATCCAAACACCACAAACCATAAGTGAACAAGTTAAAATCCCAGCAGAAAAACAAATCGAAAAGGACACCCAGGCAACACAGAAGCCCCAGATCACAGATTTCGAAGACACAGGCAAACGCTCAACAAACACAAAAATGAACCAAGCAGCAATCCAACAGAACATAGCGAGCTTCGTGCCTGAGTTTAACGGCGAAGAAAACAACAACAGAACCAACAACTTAACCAGATTCCTTGGAACGGCAGATAGCGTCTACGAAACATTAAAGACAGAAGAAGAAAAAACCATATTCAACAAACTAATCAAACTAAGACTAACAGGTGATGCATACATAAGAATTTCACACAGGAACATCAACAGCTACACAGAACTTCGGGAAACACTAAACAACATGTACGCAGATTCATATTCATTAAATGAGCTCGAAAGAAGATTCACAAACACACAACAATCATATGGAGAATCGATAAGAAACTACGGCTACAGACTTCTAGAAGCATTAGAACAATATAAAACAGGCTACAAAACCAAGTACAACCTGGACGAAATAGACGAAGCATATACACAACACCTCAACACCACATCTGTACAAGCATTCAAATATGGACTAAACAACACAATTCTACGCGAAAAAATCGCAACAATAAAAGCCAAAAATGTCGACGAAATAGTGAATGAAACAGAAACAATAGACAAAATGCTAACCGGATCAATACAAAACCCAACAACACAAAATATAAACAAACTAATTCCGCAAATGCCATCCCAAACCTTCTTACCACAGAGCAACATTTACACAAGAGTCCCAGTCACATGCAACTACTGTCAACGACAAAATCATACATGGGATCAATGCCGTACACGAATGAACCAAGAAAGAATGAGCAGAATGACACAAACTCAGCCGTACAACCAACAACAACAGAGATATTTCAATAGATTCCACCAAACACTGAACCCATACCACAACTCATTTAACCAAGAACAATTCCGCAGACAACAACCACAAAATAATCAAAGCAACTACAGGCAAAATAACAGCACACAGCAACACAACAGCCAATATCCAACGACTTCACAGCAGATGTATAACAAACCAAACCAGCAAACGAACAGATTCACTCCGAAATTTTGCTCTCATTGTAAAATTACTACAGGACACACATTCGATGAATGCCGAAGTAAATTCTACACGAGAAACCTAACTCAACATAATAACAACGCAAACCCAGGCGCACCTCCCGACACAAACGGCTTAACAGAAAAATTCACAGGAATGAGAATCAACACATTATACCCGCAACAAGCACAAACCGATTATAACATACCACAACAACCTCAGCAGGGAAACTCCAGCGGATCCGACCAGCTGTAGGAGAGCCACTGCCACCGGATCAAAATCAAACAAACCAAACATATAACGAACAAAACGAAAATCAAAACTACTCTCTCCAAATGGGTATCATTCCAGAAATGTACCTAAATCATTTCAATCATACGAGCCAAGACGCTCACTCTATTCTAATAAATAAACAAAAGAGCCCAGACGCTCCTCTTAAATCATTAACAAACAAACAGACGAGCCCAGACGCTCCCATTAAACAAGTAGTATATAAGAAATCGAGCCCAGACGCTCCCATAGAAATTTTAGTAAATAAGGAAAAGAGCCCAGACGCTCATAACACAAACCAACAAACAAAAAACAATCATCCAGGTCAAGACGCTCCAACATTAGAATTACACGAAATACAAACAGACGACGACGACATTATCCAAGAAACAGCAAACTTACAAATTGACAACATATTTTTAGTAATACACATCATAATCCTATACCTTTCTACTAAATTCTCAAAATACCATAACGTAGCGAAAACACAATTATCTAAGATCAAGCAACAAATAACGACTATCAAACAGAACATACTATCAAACATAAAACGAAATTTATCACATAATAAAAACATACTCTACAAACTTTCGAACAACAAAAATATCAAACACACGTCCACACGTAAATCAAACCACATCAAACAAACTTTTATAATTGAACAAAGTCACAAATCCCCTACCACGAAACGAAAACAACCAAATCAAATTAAAACAAACTTCCTAGAACAAGAACTAGACGAAACTGACCACAACAGCTTAAAAAACCTACTCTATCCAGAGAAATCCACGTTAATAAATTTATTATCCAAATATAAGACGAACAGAGACACTATATCCCCTCTTATAAACCAAAAAACAAGACCGAATTTATTAATAGATTCAGGTGCAGACGTATCAGTCATCAAACAGAAACACATCAATACGGACGAAGTCAACAAATTAGATACACTAACACTATCAGGCATCGGAACAGGCACAGTAAAAACAAACGGATCACTAACACTAACACTACAATTAAACGATGAACTAAAAATACAACACAAATTCCACACAGTACCGAACGATTTCCAAATTCTCGAAGACGGAATAGTAGGAAGAGACTTCTTTGACAAATTTAAAGTAGACATACTCTACAGTACGAATAATATTAAAATCAACGAACATTTAATCAAATTTTCAAACAGAACTAATTATAATATAATTCTACCAGCTAGAAGTGAAACAGTTATCGAAATACAAACATCCACAAACGAACCGACAATTTGCACAGCAACTGAAATAAAACCAGGGATATTTATTCCACACACATTAATACAACCAATCAATTACAAAGCAAAAATCATGATAGCAAATACGCTACCACAAGACAGCGAAATATCCGACTTTAAACCAATCTTAGAAACCCTACCGGAAGACATACAGTATTACCACACAGGACAAAAAATAGACTATTCTTCACGGCAGGACCAGATTATTAAAACAATAACAAACAATCTAGATACAAATAATAATGTAGAGGAGAATATGACAATACTCGACTTATGCCTCCAATATGAAGACATATTCTTTTTGGAAGGTGACAAACTGACAAGCATTCAAGGTATATACCACAACATAAACCTATATACAGATTCAAAACCGGTACACGTACAAAGATACAGACTACCTCAGACACACAAAGAAGAAATCAACAGGCAAGTACAAGAAATGTTAGATGACGGAAAAATACAACCCAGTACCAGTCCCTTCAATAGTCCACTCCTAGCAGTCCCCAAAAAACCAGGAAGCGACGGCAAGCCCAAATGGCGCGTAGTCGTAGACTTCCGCAAACTAAACGAGATCACAATTGGCGATTCCTTCCCTTTACCCAACATTAATGACATCTTAGACCAACTCGGTCATGCACAATATTTTTCAACGCTAGATATGGCTAGCGGTTACCATCAGATAGAAATGAATCCCAACGATGCACACAAAACAGCCTTCAGTACAGATTACGGTCATTTTGAATTCAATAGAATGCCCTTCGGTCTCAAAAATTCGCAGGCCACTTTCCAAAGAACAATAAACCACGTCCTAAGAGGATTTCAAGGTTTAAAAGGCTTTATATACCTAGATGATGTAATTATCTACGGTAAAAATTTAAAAGATCACAATAACAAACTTCTAGAAATTTTCCAAATCTGCAGAGTAAACAACTTAAAACTACAATGCACAAAATGCCAATTTCTAAGGAAAGAAATAACATTCTTAGGTCATCTCATAACCCCAGAAGGAATTAAACCCAATCCATCGACTGTAGAAGCAGTCCAAAATTTTCCAGAACCTAAAAATATAAGAGAAACACAATCTTTTCTAGGTCTCGCAAATTACTACCGCCGCTTTATACCGAAATTCTCCGAAATCGCCGAACCACTAACAAAACTGACCAGAAAAGGCACTCCATTCATTTTTTCAGAAAATTGTAAAACAGCGCTATCCACCCTAAAAAACCTATTGATAAAACCCCCCATCCTTAAGTACCCTGACATGAATAAACCCTTTACTCTTACTACGGACGCAAGTGACTACAGTTTAGGAGCAGTCCTTTCACAAATCCAAAACCAAACAGAGTTCCCAGTAGCCTATGCCAGCAGAGCATTAGGCAAATCAGAAAGAAATTACAGCACAATAGAGAAAGAAATGTTAGCCATTTATTGGGCGGTAAATAACTTTAGACCATATCTCTATGGCAAGAAATTCACAATAATCACTGACCATAAACCACTTACAGGAAATCTAACAAAAATACCTAACAGAATCTTAAAATGGAACCTAAAGTTATCTGAATATAATTTCGAAATTATACACAAATCTGGTAAAGCCAACACAAACGCAGACGCACTCAGTAGAATTAAACAACAAAATCAAATCTCAGCAATCACAAGGGCACAAGCTAAAACCCAACTAGACACAACACCCAATACAAATCCCAATCCAGTCCACCATCCCCAGACAGATTCTACAAACTCTAATAACACAAACACACCTCCAAATTGCGCAAGACCACAGAACCGAAAACAAAATTTAATGAACAAAACAACCACACTAGCACAAGAAGAATTCACTCAAAATCTAGATTCAAATAACTTAAGAAATAATAAAATAGAAGTCGTGACAGACATAAGAAAAAGACAACAAATTTTAAATGAATATCACAATCTACCTCTAGGCGGTCATGCAGGCACATGGCGCACATACAAACGTATCAGAATGCTATACTACTGGCCGAAAATGTTACTAGATATCAACAAATTAATTAGAAACTGTCACACATGCAAAAGAAATAAAACCCACAGAAAGACAAAAGTACCACTACAATTGACTGACACATCAGAACACCCCTTCCAACGCGTAGCTTTCGATATTGTTGGCCCTCTTCCAACCACAGAAAATTCAAATAATTATCTGCTCACTTTTCAAGACGACTTATCCAAATTCTCAGGTGCCATTCCTATACCAAACCAGAACGCTAGCACAGTGGCAAGAGCACTATGCGAGCAATATATCACAAAATACGGAATCCCCGAAAAAATATTAACAGATCAAGGCAGTAATTTCATGAGTAACACATTTAAAGAACTCTGCAAACTTCTAAAATTAAAACACTTAACAACCACTGCATACCACCCCGAAACAAACGGTGCACTTGAAAAGTCGCACAACACATTGAAAGAATATTTAAGATCTTTCACCAACCTCGACCGAAACAACTGGGACGAAATGTGCCACTACGCAATATTTGTGTATAACACTACACCACACTGTTCAACAAACTTTACCCCCTACGAATTAGTTTACGGACGACCAGCATTAATCCCCAGCGCAGTACAGAAAGACCCAGAACCGATATACAATTACGATGACTATGTTAACGAACTGAAAGCAAGACTAAGGGTCGCACACGCAATAGCCCGAGAAAAAATCATTAACAAAAAATTACAAGTCAAGACACAATATGACAAATCAACAAAACCATTGATTCTCGAACCGAACGACTTAGTCTGGCTAAAAAATGAGAACAGACGAACAAAACAAGATGCCTTATGGTTAGGCCCATACAAAGTTATAGAAATAAATTCACCTGTAAATACTACCATAGAAATCAACAGAAAATTCATAAAAGTCCATAACAACAGGTTATTTAAACAAAACTAAAATTAACTTAAATTCTTAAATAAACTTTACAGGTAACAAAACGAAATTTAGCATTACTATCATACTAACAATGACAATAACAATAACAACTCCTTTAATAATATTTCACAGGACCAGGACTAAGAAATCACAGAATACAATAATTTCCGCACTCTACACAAAAAACTCAAACAAAATGGCCATGGGTAGACCAAAACACACATGAGTAAACCAACATGGAACGAAAAAAAAATGACCGAACTTGAAAATGCGAAAATTTAAATGCATTAAACGGTAAAATATTAAAATAGCTTTTTCTTCAACGAGCAAAACAATAAAAACTAACACTCGAGGAAGAACAGGCTATACTTTAACAATTATTATTTCAAAAAAAAAAACTAACACCTACCAATTAAGATAAAATTTCCTTTTTTAAATATTATATACCTAAGCAACAAAAGCAATATCATTTAAATCAATAATATTATTTTACACTATATCTCGATCAATCAAAACAAAGAATAAAATAAAACATTTAGCATATAAGAAAACTTTCAAAGATTAAAGCATTTAGTATATAAGAGAACTATCAATAAAAATTCAATTAGTACATAAGAAAACAAAAATAAATCATGCACAAATAAAAATTCATATCCCAAATTACACATACAAAAAAAAAAAATTTTTACTTTCACACTAAAATCATTGTCATATAAAAACTAAATATCATGATAAAAACAAAATGAAACACACATTTAAATAAAAACTAAAGTATATAAGAAAAACAAAAATGGCTTCACTCAAAAATATTGCACACACAATGAAAACCTTACTTATTAAAATACATAATTTTCATATTTCTAATTATACATATAAAACAACAAAATATTGTCATCAAAATATATACATACATAAAAACACATAACTGTACAAAACGGGCATCATAAAAAACAATACTACGTTGCATAAAATTACACAGTAAAATTTCTCGGTCAAGTAATACAAATAATAAACATAAATTTTCAAGGTTGAAAATAAGCAAAATGGTAATATGATATATGTAAACAAACAAACGACTGTAGGTCAAGGAACAGCAAAATACACAATAACAGCACGCGACAAAAAGACAACACCGAAGCAGGAAAAATAAAAACGAGAAATAAGAGACAACCACATGTAAGTCAAGGTCTTTAAGACACAGCAAGAAACTAAGGACAATAACCTACACCACAGGAAGATACATAGACAAAAAATGAAGCAATAATAATAGACAATAATACAACAAAAACTATATAACAACAAATAACTCATTACTCTATACAAAATAAATACACATATAATATTGAATAAAAAACTAATAACACGTGGTAACCTAAATGAACAGCATCAGAACATACAGTACAAAATACAAGACCAGAGAAACGGAACAACGGCAACATTAAAAAACCAGACAAAATTCATCTCAGAAAACACACAAGCAGCACAACGAACTTCAAACCAACACGTCAACGAAACAAACCAAGACACATATACATATATATCATATTAGCAAAAATTTTTTCAACAACCTCAAAATTTTAGCTTTTTCAAACGGGGGAAGTGTTGCGAAATAACCATCCCAAACAACACATAAATTCAATTAACATTTCAATCATAAGCAAACAATGTTCTAATTTTCCTATTCCCACGCGCAACACACAAAAACACGTGTGCGTAAAGAATTTAAGAAAATTACAAACTATAAAAACAAACCCAGAAAGAAACCTTGCACATGAGAAAAAATGTAATTTCATGCAAATTAAAATTCGAACAAGTTATTAATTTTCTGACCCAAAACCCAATTAAAATTTTTAAAAACAATCTAAATGTGTGACACAAAAAATTTACGAGTGGAAAACTACCACTCAGCACCATTTTGAAACAAAAACAAAAATTAATAAGGGCTATAGTATATAAGCCAAAAAAATGTAAAATGTTTTTTTAGTTAATCAGAAAAAGTGGTCAATCACAAAATAGTATCTCATCAACAAACAAATTTAAATAGTTCAAATAAAAGTCTAAATAGTGTGAACCAAATATTTTAAAATCTATATGTGAAATTTATATCTACTCAGTGTGTAATCGAATTGAAAAGTCTATCAATAAAGCTTTTATTTACTTTCATACATTTCATATACAAAAATCAAATTTAAGTAGTTCAAATAAAAGTCTAAATAGTGTGAACCAAATATTTTAAAATCTATATGTGAAATTTATATCTACTCAGTGTGTAATCGAATTGAAAAGTCTATCAATAAAACTTTTATATACTTTCATACATTTCATATACAAAATCAAATTTAAGTAGTTCAAGTAAAAGTCTAAATAGTGTGAACCAAATATTTTAAAATCCATATGTGAAATTTATATTGAACACTCTATCAATGAAAACTTTATATACCAAAATCAAAATTTAATAAGTTCAAGTTAAAAGTCTAAATAGACAAACCTATAAAAGTTACCAAAATATTACACGTAAAATCCATAAGCAAAATTGTTAATATATGTAAATTATTGTGTCGAAATTTAATTGTCAATAAAAGTATAAATCACAAAGTAAACAATCTAATAAATTAATTGTGTTTTGATTTAAAATAGTGAAATACAGTGCATTCATTATTATTTAACGTATAACATTCATCAACTCTTCCAATACAAGTATAATCAGGTAAGAACTTGACACTACAATTTAATTTCCACTACATTTTTATATTACATCAAATTATATTATTTATATTATTTCACAATATATTTAATCCAGTTACTAATTAAAATTATCATTTACTAAACAAATATAATTCAAACCATTTTCAACTACATACAAATATTTATAACATTTTTATAAACTATTCCACAATATTAACTCTCTACGATACTATTCTCATACATAATATATATATATACATTTTACAGCATGTAAAACTCGCATGTACAATATATACGCTATGTACAATATATACGCTATGTACAATACTAGCGCATAATTCTTATTTGAAATCAATTACTATCAATAATAAACTTTGTCAAACAAATACAACAGCAACATTAACATTACATGTAAAACAGTACAGTCTAGACTTGGCACCCAGTGACTACTTCTCTTTCCCAATTTGAAAAAAACACTAAGGGGCCGGAAATTTTCCAGTGACTATGAAGTACAGTCTGTTGTAAATGAATATTTTATGGAGCAAAAGAAATCTTTTTTTTTAGAGGGTTTAGGTAAGTTAATTGATCGATGTGACAAATGTATAAACCTTAAAGGAGATTATGTCGAAAAATAAAAATATTGCTGTCTCACTCACTCTTTTTTTTCATATGATATTGCAAGACTTTTTGATTTGCCCTCGTATGTTAAAAGAAAAACTAAATAAAATAAAAAGACAATAAATACTTATGTATAAAATAAAGAAATTTCATAGAAATTGCGAACCAAAATTATTGATAAACCAATGTTAAGGTCATTCAAGAATAAATTATTCAAAAATAACTACGAGTGGAGTGTGGATGTGTGTGTGTCGATGGGAATTAATTAGAACTTAAAAATAAAAAACTTATTAATTAAATCTGATATATAATATGAACTGTTAATAATACGTTTAAAAATAATTGAATCCCGGAAAAACTACTTTAATAAAATACCAAAAATAAAATCATAATTCAAGTAACCTAAATAATAAAAATTATAAAATTTAATTATAAAATACAACCAGCAACCCACGCACACATTAGCAGATCAACAATAACCATTTTATTGGAATAGAACGAGAACAATCAAAAATGAAAATGGACTTTATCAACTTTATATTCATTCATCAATTTTTCGGATCAACACTGTGGAAGCCAATGGACAATTAATATATTGTAAGTCGTCGTTTACTTTATTATTATATTAAATTAGATTTAGTAAATTTTGTCAATGTATCTAAATAATTTGTTAGTCTGAATGCGCATGCGTAAAGTTGAATAGTTTAGTTAGGTATTTATTACATAAAATTAGAACATTTGTAGAATTAGTTAATTTACTTTTGCACGTTTTAAGTTGAGATTTTCAATTTAACTTAACAAAATGGAGGCCTTCCGTCTGCTACACAATGTTTATTCAATAGCCCATGGCCATAGCTAGACCCTTAGTATAGGTTAGGGTGGCTCTGATGGGATCATAGGGATGAAATGACATATCTACTTCATATAGCCGGAATTAGTCGATAAAAAAGATTGGAAATTATCAAGCATTGTCAAAAATCGGTCGTTGTTAAGATTTTGACATACAGACACCAATTTTACTATGAAGATTCGATAGCCCACAACCCAAGCTAGATTCTGAATATAGGTTAGGGGTAGGTCTGATGGGTTATAGGGGTACAATTTTGATACCCCATTTTTCCACGAAAAAATCTTTTGGCATTCGAGATTTTGGCATATAGGCACTATATCAGACAATGGAAAAATTAAAAACTTCAACCCTATAACCCCCATCAGACCCACCCCTAACCTATAATCAAAATCTACCGCGGTCCAACCGATGTGAAGCTAGCACGAAAAGTTAGCACGTATTTTGTAAAAATGTACATATGGTAATACATTTACCAAATATCAAAACCAATTTTTTTTCCATTGAATAGTACTAAAAAATGTACAAAACAAAATAATCAATCATTATAATAATAAATGTAAAAACATGCACAAATTTAAGTCAACGTTCTCATTTACTAATAATTTCGTTTATTCATCATTCGTCCAATAATAAGTTTTTTTTATTATTAAATAAATTAGAAGACTCAATAATAAATTTATCTAAAACATAATGGAGGTTTGAGTATTAGCTAGAGTTAGCACGAAAATTTAATAAAAAAATTAATTGAGATAAATTGATTCGTGCTGAGCTTTTCCAAAAATTTGTCGGACATGAAATTGATTTTATATTAAAGAAGGGTTAATTACGAAATTATTCAGTAAGTTTCAGAATTTTCTTATGATTTGTTTATGAGCTATATCGATTCGTGCTGTGCATTTTCGAAAATTTCCCGTTTATATGATTTGATTGAGTAATACCGATTCGTGCTGAGCCTTTCCAAAAATTTGTCGGACATGAAATTGATTTTATATTAAAGAAGGGCCAATTACGAAATTATTCAGAAAGTTTCAGAATTTTCTTATGATTTGTTTGTGAGCAAAATCGATTCGTGCTGTGCATTTTCGTAAATTCCCGATTTATATGAAATTTGTTGAGCACTAAGGGTTCATGCTAAGCCTTTCCAAAAATTTGTCGGACATGAAATTGATTTTATATTAAAGAAGGGCCAATTACGAAATTATTCAGTAAGTTTCAGAATTTTCTTATGATTTGTTTGTGAGCAATATCGATTCGTGCTGTGCATTTTCGAAAATTTTCCGTTTATATGCAATTGGTTGAGTACTAAGGGTTCATGCTGAGACTTTCCAAAAATTTGTCGGACATGAAATTGATTTTATATTAAAGAAGGGCCAATTACGAAATTATTCAGAAAGTTTCAGAATTTTCTTATGATTTGTTTATGAGCAATATCGATTCGTGCTGTGCATTTTCGAAAATTTCCCGTTTATATGATTTGATTGAGTAATACCGATTCGTGCTGAGCCTTTCCAAAAATTTGTCGGACATGAAATTGATTTTATATTAAAGAAAGGCCAATTACGAAATTATTCAGAAAGTTTCAGAATTTTCTTATGATTTGTTGGTGAGCAATATCGATTCGTGCTGTGCATTTTCGAAAATTTCCCGTTTATATGATTTGATTGAGTAATATCGATTCGTGCTGAGCTTTTCCAAAAATTTGTCAGACATGAAATTGATTTTATATTAAAGAAGGGTCAATTACGAAATTATTCAGTAAGTTTCAGAATTTTCTTATGATTTGTTTATGAGCTATATCGATTCGTGCTGTGCATTTTCGAAAATTTCCCGTTTATATGATTTGATTGAGTAATATCGATTCGTGCTGAGCTTTTCCAAAAATTTGTCGGACATAAAATTGATTTTATATTAAAGAAGGGTCAATTACGAAATTATTCAGTAAGTTTCAGAATTTTCTTATGATTTGTTTGTGAGCAATATCGATTCGTGCTGTGCATTTTCAAAAATTTCTCGTTTATATGAAATTGGTTGAGCACTAAGGGTTCATGCTGAGACTTTCCAAAAATTTGTTGGACATGAAGTTGATTTTATATTAAAGAAGGGCCAATTACGAAACTATTCAGTAAGTTTCAGAATTTTCTTATGATTTGTTTATGAGCTATATCGATTCGTGCTGTGCATTTTCGAAAATTTCCCGTTTATATGAAATTGGTTGAGTACTAATGGGTTCATGCTGAGCCTTTCAAAAAATTTGTCGGACATGAAATTGATTTTATATTAAAGAAGGGCCAATTAAGAAATTATTCAGTAAGTTTCAGAATTTTCTTATCGGTTTTACGCAATCAATTTCATATAAATCGGAAATTTTCGAAAATGCACAGCACGAATCGATATTGCTCACAAACAAATCATAAGAAAATTCTGAAACTTACTGAATAGTTTCGTAATTGGCCCTTCTTTAATATAAAATCAATTTCATGTCCGACAAATTTTTGGAAAGGCCCAGCACGAATCGATTTATCTCAATTAATTTTTATATTAATTGTTCGTGCTAACTCTAGCTAATACTCAAACCGCTATATGTTTTATGAACATTTTATTATTGAATCTTCTGATTTATTTATTAACAAAAATTTAATTATTGGACTATGGATCAATAAACTTAACTATGATTCGTTTGAAAAATTAAGTTATATAGTAAAATTAAATATGTGCCTGTTTTTATATGTATTATTATAATAAATGCTTATTTTGTTTTGTACATTATTTTAGTACTATTCAATTGGGCAAAAAATGGGCAGATATTCGATAAATGTTTTACCATATTATGTACATTTTTAAAAAATACGTGCTAACTTTTCGTGCTAGCTACACATCAGTGTATAAATATATTTTTTCCCGTGTTTAATAATCTGTTTAAATAAAAAAAAAACTCGTGCTAACTTTTTAAATAATATATGAGAAATTAATTTTTTTCGTGCTAACTTGTACTAAAATAACAGTATTCAAGACCCAAACCATTAGTGTTGCCGCAGTGTTTTACGTGCTAACTTTTCGGGCCAGCTTCACAGACATCGCGGTCCATGGGCTATCGAATTGGCATAATCAGATTGATGCCCATTTGGCATAATCTCGAAATTTATGGTCGCAACAACGGAAAATGGAACATTTCATCAATATAACCCAATAAAACCCACTCCTAACACATAATCAAATTCTATTTAGGGTCATGGTTCATCAAATTGGTACAGTCAGATCTTCGTTCATCTGTTAAAATTTTGATATATAAACTATTCATCAGCTAAACGTGACTGCGTCTCATAGCTATCGTATACATGTCTGTTTATTGACATGTTATGTTAGAAAATTGAAGATTCATTTGTAACTTTTAAACCTGTATTGCCGGCATTTTTCGGTTTGAATATTGAATTTAATCTTGTTTATCGACGGAATCTACATTATTGGCATTTCAAAATAATTTCGGTTGGAATAGAAAAATTAATATCTACATTACCATATTTCGGCTGGAATAGCAAAGTCATTATCTGCATTACCATTTTTAGGCTGAAAACTTTCGGCTAACTTTACTAGTATACGATGGTGCGGATATTCCGTAAACTAAAAAGCTTGGCTTTTATCTTCAGTTCAAATAATAATGCTTAATGAACCTTAAATTCGACTTTTTCAATTGTCTATACAAAATCACTGAGATGATAACGCACAAATAACTCTAAAACCAATTACTTGATAAATTATTGTAAAACTCTAAAACATGGCACTTAAGAAAAATAAGGACATGGATTTAATATTAAGGACAATGTCAACATCTATTAATGAAATTCGTGACTTTTCAAACAAGGTGGTACACATCGTCCAGCCTCGCTAGAGATACATTATATAAGCTCAGTTTTACGGATTTTCACTGAGCTTTAACTGACATTTTAATTCAAAAGTTTCGATAATCCTCTTCAATATCACCTGATCCAAAGATGGTGATACAAGAAATTTCGGAAAGCCGAAATAATACAATATAACAATCCGTTAAAAAATAAAACTATCTATTTGAAAGGAGTTTACTGAATCGCGTAGAGGGTATTTTAGCCAGAAGTAGCTATACACGACTCCATGTTTCATATTGGCTGTCAGTAACAGTTGAAAAAACTTTTAGCTATATTGTCCTATGATAATATCAGTGTTGTGCCTGTTTTTTACATTACGTAATATACTCGGTTTTTTACGTGTAAAATACGTATTTTACACATAATAATTTTTTATAAAATGTAAAATACAAAAAATATTCGTTTCTAATTCAAAAATCTTTACGTATAGAAGAAATTTGCATATATGTTTTAAAAATGTAAAATGAGAATTGAATTTGAAATAATTTTTGAATTTATTTATATTACTTCTAATTTATTAATTATAATTAAAAATAAAATATTTGCTGAACAATATAAAATAATTATTTTTTTCAAAGAAAATCTGGTTTGTTTCTCAGCTAATAATTTGTTTTTTAGAATAGAAAAACAAAATCCACAACACTATGGGCATAGAAAAATCAGTTTACCATAGATTTCTCATTTTTATAAATCAAGAAACAAAAATGAGTTGAGTAAAAAAGTTCTGATAATTCCAATGTCATGATTGTATTTGTGACTTGCAATGTTATGTCACAAATACAATGATGACATTGGAATTGTTAGAACTTTTTTACTCAATTCATTTTTATCGTTCGATTTATCAAAATGAGAAATCTATGGTAAACTTATTTTTCTATGCTATGGGATTGAAGTGTAAAACGATTAATCATCGAATTCAATCAATATTAATATTAAAGCTATAACATTTTAATGTTATCCGTTACAAAAATTGTTTAGCTGATTACGAGAAATCATTGCCGTCTTTCGACAAGATTATTTAACTTGACACAGACAGAGTCATCTATAGTGCAATTTGTACTCTATCGATTATTTTATTTTATCTGTTTTACAGTAAATGTTGTACGATACCGAATGTTTTGTACTATTTAGGTTCGATTGACGCTATTGAAGGCAGACAGGGTCGTCTTCTGAATTTAACAGAACAGGATTCTAGATTTATTTTAACACGTTCAAAGATTGATAATAATATTGCCAAACAAAATAATCAATTAAATTTATGTTGGAATTCATTAAATGATACCAATAATGTATCAATACAATCGATGAGTTGGTTCTGTAATGCATCACCGCCAAAGTCATATACGGCGTAGCAAAATTTGTCACATCCATATTTATCATTCAGTGGAAGGAAAATGATAAATTTACAAAATAATCGCAATCCCAGTAGCCTGTTTTTGGGATCGGTGCGAAATGATTCAAAGGACATAAATGTTGATGAAACCAAATTGAATAAATATTTAAAGTTAGATTAATGAATTAAGTTATATGTATATATAATAACAAAAGCCTTTACAATTTGTTTTGATTTTAGGGACTGTTCCAACTTAGAAGAGGGTGTGAATAAATCTTTCGATACTCATAGGCCACAGTACTTTGGGTGGTTTTTTTTAAACTCAATGAACAAATTTCTAAATTATTATAAAAAAGATGATGTACCGAAGATTCCTAAAATAGCTATACATATTTAAAGAATATTTAGAATTAATTTTGGGTCCTATTAAATATCGGGCGATTTCGTATTGGACAAATAATAGATACCCCGATTTGAAAATATTTGTTCTAATATCTGCGCTGTCGATGTACTTGTGGATTTTGTTTTTATATTCTAAAAAAATAAGTTATTATCTGAGAAACAAACCATATTTTCTTTGGAAAAAATAATTATTTGATGTTTTTCAACAAATATTTTACTTTTAATTATAATTAATAAATTAGAAGTAAGTAATATAAATAAATTCAAAAATTATTTCAAATCCAATTCTCATTTTACATCATATATCCAAATTTCTTCATATACGTAAGAATTGAGATTTTTGAATTAGTTACGAATATTTTACGCAGTGTTCCTCGCAGTATATTGCAATTGCGAAGTGTTTATTTGGATAACGATTTCTGTAGTTATGCTTATGTCCAATAATCTTATATTACTTTAAATTAGCATCTTTTATTAATATGGTTTTTATCGAATAAAATTAAATGTATTAATATGATACAAATTTATTTTTTGTATATTATGGTTTGCGACTTTAATAAGCTTTTAAATATATCGTGGTTTTTATACAGTATTATACATTTTATACTGTAAGTTAAGTATTTTACCATTGTTTACGTAAAAAATGTATAAAACAGTTTTTTACATACAATTGCACAATACTGGATAATATTACCAATGTGATGAACGTGATGAACAATTCGGTAAATAATTTTTTATTCTTTTTTATTCATTGCTGTGGAAAATTAAAACCACCGAAGAAATGGAACAGCAGTTTATTCTTTGGCGTTTGAACCGACAATTGTTATTTCAATTTGTGATGTAAATGAACACAACTATTTCTTCGATGAGGATTAAAAACTCTTAGTTCAGTCCACTTTCAATGTCGGTACTAAAGGCTGGCAAGACAACAAATAATATACAAATGGTCATCATAAATCGGATATACAGAAATTTAAAACAACAAGATAAATAGAAAGCTAAAAAACGTTGGTTAAACAACGACAATTTTTCATTACACAAACAATATTTACGTCTGCTTCGGAAAACCTTGACAAAGTTTTGGTATTGATTTTAATTTTGACGAAAAGCAAAAAAAAGAACACACAAACATATTTTTTTTTTTGCAAAACCGATAATTATATGATTATACAGCCTGAGTAAACCACCATACTATATACCTCCATACACATCCGAATATATTAAAGAACCCAAGGCATGGAATTTCATTTGATACGAAATATTGATTTAATTAAAACGAGCCAAAAACTGGGTTTAATATTAAATTTATAAGGACAAACAATGAAAAATATTATTATTTATGTATCAGCTATCATATTACAATCAATATTATTTTTCCAGCCAATTATACTTCCTAATTTTCTATAAATAATATCGATTTTGCCAAATATAGATTTGTAAAGTTAATTTTTAGATATGCTCATAAAACAAGAACCGTTTACAGACGTTAGACACTAAATCACTAAAGTTGTACAAAAATAAATTATTATATTTATTGCATGACTATTACAATTTAAAAACAAAAGAAAGTTTACAAAATACAATTCTTTTTTTCTGATTTTAGATTTTGAAAATAATAAAGTTTTCGAAACTAATTTTAATTTTAATGAAACGACGAAAATTCGTTTCTCGATACTAAAAAAAAGTTTATGTTTTCTATTAAAAACTAAAATTGTTTTACAACAATCCAACTCAAAATAGAGCTTTATTGGTATCGAATGATTTTTATATTACTATGTTACAGGCTTTCGGTTATATTGATGATGAATACCGGTAAATATGTAAAATGCTTATATTCGTTGAATATTATGATTAAGATCGAAACGGGTTTGGTAAGTTGTACCACGTTCATAAAGCACAATTCAACTTAAATCTGGCAGTGGTCTGCAGGTATATATATTGATGCGTGCAGTAAAACAAAATGACAAAGAACTTAAAAAAGGAAAACACTGATCGTCATGCTGTAATTAAATCCTTTTTAAAGATGGTGCTGTGCAGTATAAATGCAAATGTATAAATGTACAGCGCAGGACG
Organism: Nephrotoma appendiculata; assembly: GCA_947310385.1. Taxonomy (NCBI): domain Eukaryota; kingdom Metazoa; phylum Arthropoda; class Insecta; order Diptera; family Tipulidae; genus Nephrotoma; species Nephrotoma appendiculata. Next base: position 301,975,268 of record OX371224.1, on the reverse strand, counting down.
TTTACTGATCGCGATGAGACTTTATACTTGCATAAATTGGGATATCCCAGTGATAGAATCTTTTCCGTTTTTAACAAATATTTTGAAATGTTTATGATTTAAGAGAAAAACGACTATAAACTAGAAGTCTGGAACATCATAAACTATTTTGCAACAGTATTGGTTCACATCAGTTTATTAAAACTTAAGCAGATATGCCGATTATTGACAAAAAAAAACTGTATTTTAACAAAAATTCGGCCACTTACAGTCTAGTTGGATTCATTGGAGTGAAAGCTCATACTTAAGCTTTTATATATAAATTATAAGATTCTAGTGATGTATAGCCAAAATCGGTCTACAGGACGAGACATTTTCCATAAAAGCGCGTCGGATTTTTCCAGATAACACCAATAAATGTCCACATTAGTTTTCTAATCGATCGGAAGTAACGATTTTAGACAAAGAACTTTGAATGAAACTTGATTCTTCAGCTGTTTTCATAAATTAAGGGATCCCACTAAAAATACAGTCTTCCATAAAAGCTTTTTCGTATTTCTAAAACTAAACTATTCTAAATAAAATTTGCAAAATACTGGTTAATACCGCAGTTTTCGAAAAAACGTTTTACAACAAAAATTTGACCTCTTTACAACCTAGACAGATTGATTGATCTGGATGATACTTTCAACACAAGCGTTTTCCGTAAACTACTAGCTTTCAGTGATATATGGCCTAAATTGATCCACCCAAAATATCTTCTATAATTTTTTTTTTTAGTTCTTTGCTATATTTTAAAAATATGTGCTCTAAGAGAAAAAGGACTATTAACTTAACAATTCTAACTTAAATTTGCAACCATTCATGCAAATTTACAAGCATCCATTTACAATAAAACGATTTTAAATTAAATGTCAAACAAAATTAGTTCATACCATTTTCTAAAATTAACCGAAAATGGTAAGTTTTATAAAAAAAACTTTAATTTTATCCAAAATTTGGCATCTCTACAGTTTAGGCGGATTGACTATTTGGAATTAAACTTAATACTTAAACTTTTTTCATTTTGTGAGATTCTTGCAAAATTTTATAAAAATCTGTATACTAGGAGTGGCAGCCTCCATGGGAGATTTTAAATTTTCCAATGATATTGAATAGTTTTCCATTTACGGCTTAGAATTGAAAGATGCAAATAAATTTTTCCGAGACATTTGTAGTTTTGGCGGAATAATTTTAGATTTATCAAGCGGGACGAACATTTAAATCAAAATTCCTAGCCCAGATTTCTTTTTTGAGAAATTGCCACTTAACGTTATAATGTATATATACATTTTGAAATAATGTAGCCATAATCTGAGGAATTTTTACTTGTCGGCGAAATTATTTTAGTGTTATCGAGCGAGACGAAAATTTAAAACAAAAATCATTGCCCAAAGTTCATTTTCAGGGACTTTCCAAAGAACGAGTTTTATGTAACGCCGTGGCCTACAATTTTCTATTCCTAAAATATAACACATTTGAACAAAATGAATCGAAATCTGGACTGGGATAATTTCACACACGAGCACACTAGTTATGGATATGTTAGTGTTGCCTGGTTAAAAGTTTGAATCTTCTGGGATATATTGCTGGAATAACTTCATATTCGTCAATACATTGAACGTGAGACCATGTGAAAGCACGCATATAAAGAAAACTGAATGCTAAAATCACCTTATGAGAATTTTTCAGAAACGTTATAGAGAACTAGCTCCAAATATAAAATTTCACCCATCTACAATGAAGCTTTTTTCAAACAGTCTGTCGCGGTGTTGTATAATCCGAATTAAATATAGCAAAAACCGTAGTGAAAGGTTCATATAATATTTTAAATAACCGAATTTTTTAAATGACTGAAATCTAATGGTAGGAGTATAATTTAGCGCGTGAACTCCAATGCGATTTAACAGTTCTTTGCAAATATATGCGACACATTGATGAAACATGAATCATTTTTTCTCGGACACCATCCTACAGTCCACGGGCAAAGCTTGCTTTTTTGCAAGACACTACTAAAAAGCTCATTATTTTATAAGAAAATGTTTTAAAAAGAAGTCCAAAAACCAAATTAATTGCATCGAAAATAGAAGAGCGGGGTTTCCTAAGACAACATTGCTATAAAATAAAATAAATTTAGATTAGTATCTCGAACTTTGGCGGACCAGTAACGGAATATCGGTGCAGGGACTTCTCAGCGGTAAAGTATAGCCTACTAAAGCTCACGGGAGGTTGTTACACAACAGGCCTTCATAAAGGAACACGCATATTTTTTCTCGAAAACGGCACTACATTTTTTTCTGAAAATTGGCATACTACCATTTTCCGGTCTGAAAAAACGATCTACATACATCACAACTTTGGGAAAATTCGTTTACGGTCTTAATTTTGGAAAAATATTTTCCAGATGAATGACGTCATAAATACTTGGAATAGTTGATAGTCTGTGCTAAATATTTTAAAAAGCACACTACAATTTAATTTTTAATTAATTTTTAAGATCTAAACACCAGCCATTCCAATCAAGATTTTACGATGGGCTGTAGTTCCTCCTGATCTTTTTTGTTAATCTTGAGAGAAGTTTATAAGAATTATATCCAAAGACATAAAATGGTTTAAACCTAAGAGTTTTTAAGTTTAGAACAAACGCTTTATGTAGGCCAAGATGCAGAAATACATGTTTCGAGTCCGTATTTTGGTTAAAGATAATCAATCTATCAGTTCTTAGTCCGAGGTTTCTCTTGTCATGCTCCATTAGAAATTCTGTATTCTGCTAGAATAATTCGCCTCCTCTTATTAAGCTAGAGTGATTGCGCTGTCTCATTATACCAATGTAGCCTAAAATTTCGTTAAGTTAAAGTCATAACCTGCAAGATCTAATAAAATATTTTCATTTTACTCGACAAAACATTTATTAATAGATAATGAAGCAAAGAGCACGTAGAGCCAGGATGAATTCAATGTTTCTGTATTAGTAATATAAACACAAAATTCCTAGCGAATCACTGATTGCTGAACAAAGGCTTATTCGATTGAGCAGCATAAAAGCAACAGGCATAAAGTGGCCTTGATAAGAGTTCAGACTACAGATGTGAAGCTGGCGAAGTTTTATGTAATTAATTTCATAAGCCGTATTCGGAAATATCCCATGGTAACTTTTGAGTAACTTGCTGACAAAAAATTACCAAATCAATTTCCGACTATGTAGAGTAGCTTTAGAGTAATTAAGTTTTACTTATTTTTTAATTTCTATATTTCTGTGTAGTGTCAGAAAAGTGCAAACTATCAAAGTAAAAGCTATTAAATAAAATACAAGAAAAATGTTGTATCTGTTAAACGACGTTATTGAATTTTGCTGAATATAAATATTACCACATGAAATGTAATCTTACATTTTGTGTAGCCTGGGTCTATTATTTAAAATTTATTACCTACTAAAATATAATTACGTCAACATACCATACCTCCCAGCAATATGTTTGCGATAACTTTTCATTTGCGACATGCCTCCTGAAAGAATAAATGCGATACGCTATTTGCAATGTGTTGAATTCTAAAGAAATGACATTTTGTAAGTTCAAAGTATTTTCAATCTTTTTCTAGTTTGGTCGCTGCAGTCTGATGAGACGAGCGAATTTTTTAATATAAAAAAATAAAACATTCAATGTTTCATTAGTTCGAAACCAAACTGCCAACTAGGGAATCCAAGTCGATTCTACCCGACTTCGTGTAGTTGGGCAATTACTTACCCCCCAGAGACTTCGGAAAATGCTGCAAACAACCGAAATCGACAACCCTCTTATGCATCTCAACGAAAATGGAAAAAATAGAAACGTATGTTTGTAGAAACCGGTGGGGTAATGGTAAAAACACGGAACCGAAAGTCGGGTACCCGAAATTCGGGTAATTGGATTCCCTAGTCGGGTAATTGGATTCCCTCCAACGTATGGGATATGTACGTTTATGTTTTTTTCATTTTCGTTGAGATGCATAGGAGGGTTGTCGGTTTCGGTTGTTTGCGGCGATGCCCGATGGTTTCCTGTGTCTCTGGGGGTGAATAATTGCCCAACTACACGAAGTCGGGTAGAACCGACTTGGATTCCCTACTGCCAACGTCTGGGTTTGGTAACCTCATCTATAACCCAACTTTAAACTTGGGCCGAATTAAAGTTAATCTAGAGATAACATATGAGAATTATGTACGATACACGGGCAAGTATATAATGCAGGTTATCCTCCAGGTTTATAAAAGTTAAGTTCTTGGTTGTACGAGCGGTATTCAACTGATTATATCTTTAGCTTACCTCGAACATATTTAAAAAAAATAAACACAAGATAAAGTGAAGATAAATGTCATGGTTTTTCGGGCGTTGAGTTGTTATTCGCGCGACAATATTTACGAATTATAGGCGATATTGCGCGATTAGTCGCTCGTTGAGTATTCTACAGATATTCCACCGATCATCAAGCGACCTTGCTTAGCCTACTACCTGTTTCAGGGGCGGAAAACCAAATTTTATTAGCATTTAAGTAGATTATTTATACAAGAGGCACAAAGTTACAAAAAATTATAATTTAGAGCGCGGTAGTATGTTCCCCAAGGCATAACGCACCTAATGATTATTTTCATAATATTATGGGAATATTATTAATATCCAGCAGATCTGGGAACTAAGTAGAATTCAACGGACTGGAAATATCATGAGAAGCGGTCGTAACCCTTATAATGTGATGTAGCACTAGTGAAAACAAAATAAAAATAATTTTTACGACATATTGTCACTTTATGTTAGTTTATTGAATTTTTTGCTACAAACACGGGACTGCAAAATTCAAAACTCATGTCCGAATCATAATCTAGGTCGGTTATGAAATGGCCCCCAATTTTGTTATACAATGGACTAGTTTAATTTATTAAATGCGTAAACTGCGATTAATATTCACGTTAGTATAATTGTTTTTATTCACGTAAAAAACCTTAAAACCGCCGTGTTTAATTATCAGAGAAAAAATACACACTTGGATTATTATTTGTATTAATATATAATTTATTCACCAACTATGCATATAAAAAATAATCCGATATAAAAGAGAAAAAAATTGCGACTGACTCGAAAAATACAAAATCAAATTGAATTTACAATTAATAACGGTACCTATTTTATAAAACAGAAAAAAACTGAGTACGAGAATTTATACACAGGGTGGTAATTATATTTTTTGCCTATACCGGGAAAAGCAGGCATAATTATCGTATGCAATATTTATGCCTGCATAAAAACCAGGCAGGTCTTTTCGAGAATAATTCATTATAAACAACAAAACATATATATATATATTGCATTTAAATAGAGAGACGAGCCCAATTCTTAACAGTATCCCCACCTTGGGCTGTCTGTGGCAGATCAATTATTACTTTGCTCGTCCTGCTCCACTGGCAAGACCGCTACTCCAGAGATTGATCGTTCAAGATTTTTGTCGCCACACCGAATTACCAACTCTCGAACATTTCCATCCTGATCGGGTTTACATTCAATAACTCTACCCAGGGACCATTTCAACGGCGGTAATGCGTCATCCCTTACCATCACTAGAGTACCGATAGCAATATTATCATGCCTGGCTAGCCATTTTGTTCGTGGCTAAATATTCACTTGCGAATCGTCTCCAAAATTGTTGGACCATCCAACAAATTTTCTGATACATTTTGACACGGCTAATGCTCTCCGCCACGGGTAACTCGGGTAAGGCCGAAATAGGGCCACCATACAAAAAATGACCGGGAGTCAGTGGCTCGAGGTCGTTTGGGTTCGATGAGAGTGGAGTAATGGGACGAGAGTTTATGATGGCTGCTACCTGTCTTACTACCGTGTGAAGCTCGTCTACTGTCACTTCTTCACATCCGATGACATTTTTTATAAGTCGTTTGGCGATCTTGATGGATGCCTCCCATAAACCTCCAAAATTTGGTGATCTGGGTGGAATAAACTCCCATTCCACCGACGACTGAGCACAAGCTTGCCAGATAACATCCTTATCGTCTTCCAATATTTTTTTTACTTCGAGCAGTTGATTAGCCGTCCCTTTAAAATTCGTTGCATTATCTGAATAAATTTTTCTCACCATTCCCCGATCAGCGATAAACCTCTTCAAACAGCGAATAAACGCCTCGGTTGATAAATCGACCACGAGCTCTAAATGAACTGCCTTCGTGGCAAAACAAATGAATAGTGCCACATAAACCTTTTTTGGCACTTTACATCGAATGTGATGACGTACTCCAAGAGGTCCAGCGAAATCAACACCGCTCACTTGAAATGGCCGAACATTTTTGTAGTTGAGTCGGGCGTGTGGTAGATTACCCATAATTTGCGTAAGAAATTTTGGCCTCATCCGAAAACATCTTATGCACTGCCGAATGATGCTACGAGTTTGGACTAGACCATTGATTGGCCAATACTTTGCGCGAACTGCCGTGAGAACAATATGTGGTCCCGCGTGAAATGTCCTAAAATAATGAAAATAACGAATTAGAGACTTAGTAAATTCATGATCCTTGGGGATAAGGATTTGGTGCTTGGAATTGTATGGAATGTTGGCCTTCTTTAAACGTCCGCCAACTCTAATGATTCCAATTTCGTCCAAAAACGGCGCCAATAACTTTAAGCGACTATTGCTTGATACTGCTCGATTTCCTTTTAGAAGACTATATTCTTCAGTAAAAAAGGACTGTTGAATATTTCGAATAAACTGCAATTCCGCATTCTCCTCCTCTTCGATCGTTGGAGACACCACTCGCGAGTACAGTTTCACATCTTTTTCCATAAGCATTTTCTTTCGGCCTTCCTTATCGACAGCGGGAAATCGGCAGTTCCGAATGAATCGAACGACATAAGCAAATGATCGACGAACCCCTCGAAAATCCAACCGATAGTGCATACTGTTAGCAATGTCCTCCATTATTTTTGTGGAAAGGGCGAATTTCATAGCACGTTTCTCCGCTAACTCATCGCTCGGTGAGGGTAGTGACCGAATGGGCGGCCAGGTCAATTCATCGTATTTTAAAAACGTTGGGCCTCTAAACCAAAATTCCGACTCGGATATTTTCACAGGCAGCATACCTCGACTAATCAAGTCGGCAGGATTCGAATTCCCTGGAACATATCTCCATTCGTTCAATTGTGTGTCATGCTGAATCTTAGTCACACGATGGGCAACAAAAATGTTCCAGTTGTGCGGCTCTGCGCTGATCCAACATAGCGTGATAATAGAGTCAGTCCAATAAAAATAACGGTTGACTTTTAATTGATCGAAAACATCTTGCTTGAGCCGACTGACCAGATCAGTCATAAGCTTAGCCGCTAAAAGTTCTAGTCGAGCAATACTGACCGTTTTTGTTGGGGCCACCCTTGATTTCGCGCACACCAAACGGCAAGAAATTGACCCGTCATCATGAACGCATCGTAAATACACACAAGTACCGTATGCTTTTTCACTTGCATCTGAAAATGAGTGAACTTCTATGAACTTGGGGTTGCCCTTCAGCAGGACGAATCGAGGAATGCAAATTTCTTTAAGAGCTGTCATTTGAGCTCGGAAATTAATCCATTTCGAGGCCAATTCATTGCCTAATGGCTTGTCCCAATCGTTCTTCATTTTCCACAGCTCTTGATAAAATATTTTGGCCAGAGTGATTACCGGACATACAAGGCCTAATGGGTCGAAAAGGCTTGCCATCTCAGACAAAACGAGTCTCTTGGTAACAGGTGCCGTTGATTGTGCCAACTGGTATGTATATCGAAAAACGTCTTGCTCAGGTTGCCAAATTAATCCCAAAGTTTTGATGACCTCTTGATCGTCGATTTTCAACAATTTCTCGCGATAGTAGAGCTCAATTGGTGACACTATTGTTTCGCTGTTAGAACAAAATTTGCTCAGTGTTAAAGCTCCTCTTTTCAGAATTGCGATCGATTCGCTCATAATTTTGGTCAGCTCATGGATCGAATTCGCTCCAATCATCATGTCGTCCACGTAAAAATTCTTTCGAAGTACTCGAGCACCAATGGGAAATGCTGCTTGCTCGTCATCTGCTAGACGGTGTAATGTCTTAATTGCAAGGTAAGAGCCGGCCGCTGTCCCATAAGTCACTGTGCAGAGTCGGAGGATTTTAATCGGATCGGTTTTCTTCTCACGCCACAAAATCATCTGAAAATTATTGTCAGGAGATCCTACTCGAACTTGGCGGTACATTTTCTGGATGTCGGCTGTTAAAACGTACTGGTACAACCTGAACCGCAACAATATGATGAATAAGTCATCTTGAATTTTAGGGCCTGTGTGCAAAATATTATTAAGGGAAATGCCCGAGGAGGTCTTGCACGACCCGTCAAAAACCACACGTAACTTCGTACTGGAGCTAGACAATTTCATCACGCAATGGTGTGGTAAAAAACAATGCGGGACCGTTGAATCAAAATCATGAACAGTTTCTAAGTGTCGCAACTGTTCGTACTCTCTGATGAAAGCGGTGTACATTTCCTTCGCCTCAGGCTGTTTCTCTAATCTTTTCTCCAAACTCAGAAAACGTTTCATAGCGATTCCCATCGATTCCCCTAGAACCGAAGGGTCTTTCGAGAATGGTAAACGAACTACGTACGATCCATCTGCATTGCGGTGAGTGTGGAGTGCATAATGGTCCTCACACTCTTGATCTGTGGAGCTCATCTCGACTTTAGCAAAAGGGAGACTATCAACCTCCCAGAAACGCTGGACCATCTCGTTCAATGATGGTTTGGGTGACTCGATTTCTGATAATGTTCGATCACAAAATAATGATGTTGATGTTTGATCATTTTTGGTACTTAATGGACCACCAATAATCCATCCTAGGCTGGTCTCCTGTAATATTGGCAAGTTTTCGCCGAGCTTAATTTGGCCGGGAAGAATAAGGTGCCAGAAGAGTCCAGCTCCGATCAGCAAATCGATTTTCTGAGGTCTGAAAAAATATGGATCCGCCAGTTGCATATTACTTGGAATCTCCAAGTCCTTTGTTGAGATTGGGATCGCTGGATGTGTTTCAGAGATTTTTGGTAAGACAGCTGCACAAATTTCGAAGTATTTAAATTTGTCGAGACGAGACGATATTGTAATAGAACATGTTGCTTTTGAAGTTGTTGAAGTGGCGCCGATTCCGCCAACATTCATGTTTGTCTTTCGCTTAGGAAGATTTAATGTTTGAACAAACCGCTCCGTCACAAAATTAGCTGTGGCTCCACTGTCTAAAACAGCCCGACATGGAACAAGCAATCCATTTAAATCTGCAACATTTACTATTGCAGTAGCCAATACTGCTGGCTTATCGCTAAATCCCTCAGCAATCATACCAACATGCAAAGATTTAGCAGTAGAAGATGGCGTATTTGATGTATCACTGGACGATGACTCAAAGTGCATCATAACATGGTGCTTCTTGTGGCATTTACTGCATTTCTGTGCTTTGCAAAACCGTGCTGAATGTGCTGCTTCCAGACATAACACGCAGATACGCAGGCGTTTGATCTCCTCATAGCGTTCCAGTGGTGACAGCTCAATGAACTTTGGACATTTCGAAATCGTATGATCAATGGCCAAACACTTAGCACAGCAACCTGAATTTGAAGTCGTCAATGCAACATGCGTCTTATTCGAGCGCAGAGAATTTCTTGTTGGAATTGGTTTTGACTTACTCGACTGCTGTTTGTTATATTCTAATTTTTCTAATGTCATAGAACGCTTTTCTAGAAAAGAATGAAACTCATCCCATGTCGGAATCTCCCGTGTCGTCGTCTCTTCCCATTTTTCGATTGTATTTGCGTCCAACTTCGCCAAAATTAAACAAATCATAAAATTTTTAACTAACTCCACATTAGATCCTAAGGATTTCAATGCCCGATAGTGGGAGCTGACTTGGTCCACCATATCACGTAATCCTTCAGCAGCTACCTTGTGAATGGTCTCTAGTTGGATGATGTCGTTTATATGCGACTGCAAAATGAGTGACTTATTCTCATAACGAGTTGTTAATGCCTTCCAAGCTGCCTTAAAATTCGCTTGAGTCGATTCCATTTTCGAAAGAGTACGCTTGGCGGAACCAGATAAACATGATCTTAAAAATCGAAATCTGTCAACGTCTGTTAGCTCTATGTCCTCGATAATCATTGAGTTAAATTCGTTCTTAAAATCGATCCAATCACTATAGGCGCCAGAAAATCTCGGTGGTTCCAGCTTCGGTAGCCTTACGGCTTTCGTCGCGACCACTAACGATTGATTTTGCATGGTGCTTTCCAAGGCCTCTTTGGGTTTTGATTTATCAAGCTTTTCATCAATTAAAGCTGTGATCTCGGCTTTAGCATCAATATACCTTGATTCAAAGTCTGTAAACCTCGAATCAACGTCATCCTCATCTTCAGACTCGACATTGTCCAATATTTGGTCTTCCATCTCTACAAATCGTCTGTAGTGCGACTCCAACTGCTCGATCTGGACCTTAAGTTTAGCCATATTAGCCTGTTGGCCATGCGCAGTTACCCAAGTTGCCAACTTATCAACGGCATCTACTGACATTGTTTGCGATCTGCCTAGTCGCTTCCGTTCAGCTGCCCTTTGCTTTTTCTTTTTCTCCTTGTCGGCCATTGTTCCAGTTGAGCACGGAAAAATACGAAAATTGAATTAGTAAAACAAATAAAAATAGAATAGCACCGCTCGTACAGAAAGCAATATATTTACCGCTATGCCACAATCTAGTAGCAACTGATTTGCTCGGTTGATTAATACACCAATATTCAAGGCCGCCAATGAAATGTTGTACAGCACGAACAGTTTTGGTAATAATATAAACTCGAACAAAGATGATTCCGTTATCCGATCGTACGATTTTTTGATTAAAAGAACGTGGTTGCCAAGTTAGAGTATACCAAAAACAATTATTTGGAGTGTAGTTCTTACCAGAAAAAAAAAACACTGGAATCCGCCTTACTCCTTTTTGGTATATTCACTACACGTCGAAGAAAAAATTAAAACACAACGGTCGATCGAACTTGGATCCGCGCAATGGTACTATTTTTTACTAGACCAAACTACTTATGCTAATGATGAAAGCGCACAAACACAATTTTTCCTCTTAATCGAAAAATAATCTTGATAAATTTCCACGATTAAAACCTGTAGTAAACTACGCTCTGCTACCAAGTGTTTTTATTCACGTAAAAAACCTTAGAACCGCCGTGTTTAATTATCAGAGAAAAAATACACACTTGGATTATTATTTGTATTAATATATAATTTATTCACCAACTATGCATATAAAAAATGATCCGATATGAAAGAGAAAAAAATTGCGACTGACTCGAAAAATACAAAATCAAATTGAATTTACAATTAATAACGGTACCTATTTTATAAAACAGAAAAAAAACTGAGTACGAGAATTTATACACAGGGTGGTAATTATATTTTTTGCCTATACCGGGAAAAGCAGGCATAATTATCGTATGCAATATTTATGCCTGCATAAAAACCAGGCAGGTCTTTTCGAGAATAATTCATTATAAACAACAAAACATATATATATATATATATATATATATATATATATTGCATTTAAATAGAGAGACGAGCCCAATTCTTAACAATAATAATATAATTTATGATTTAAATCAAATATGAATAAAATTTATAATTGTAAATTCGCGATGATAGTGAAGTTTGTGCTAAAAAAATTATTAAAAAATTACACTGTTAAATTTATTATTTTTCCTATTGGAATTTATTTTCAAACGAAAATTATAAAATTGGATTCATTCTAAAAGTTGTGCCGTCGAATCTAGAAAAAATTACAGATTCTGGTTGACATTTTCAACCAGAAAACTTAAATAACTAAAATTGAAGTGCCGGGATTCCCAATATGAAAATATTTGTACTTCTTGCATGTAATACTATTAACCTAAGTGATGGCAAATAATCGTTTATTTATCTTTTCGTTTGTGATTGTGATAAATAAGTGGTAAATTAACTAAAGTGATAGTGATAAAGTGATAAAAAAAATATCGTTAGTATTTTTAAAGTTACATTATTCGAGATGAATATTCAGATTGTAAAAATCAATAAGGGGAAAGAAAAGTTAATTATCGACGGATATGCGTATCATTTACAACGAAAAGGAGATACTTTCCAGTGGATGTGCGCTGACACAAAATTACTACTTTGTAAGGCAAGAGTGGTAACGATTATAAATGGTTCACACAATATAAAAAAGGACCGTCCAGCCACAACCATGATCCGTCTCCTTATGAGAAATCGGTATTTCAAACAAATGAAAATGTGAAAAATGACGCAATAACCTCAAGCAGCTTACCATCTCAAATTATTAGAGATAACGTCATAAAATGTGCACCAACAATGCGCGTTTATTTACCAAGCAAATCGGCTCTAAAGCAGAAAGTTAGTAGAGTGCGGTCTAGTGCAATAAGACAACCAAATGATATTTTTAATACAATTATTCCGGATAATTTAAAATATGTTGAAGGAAAATTATTTGTACTCTCTGAAAAGATGTTCGACGACCAAAAAATTATTTTATTAGGAACGCAATCAACTCTGAAACTCCTAGGGGAAACAGATTGTTGGCTAATGGATGGGACGTTCGAGGTGGTTCCAGTTTTTATGCGCCAACTATTTACGATATATGGCAAATTCCAACATTCAATTGTGCCATTATTGTTTTGCATTATGAGCTCGAAAACTAAAGCCGCATATTTTGAAATGTTTTACGAGATTTGCAAATTAGCATGCGATTTGAATATAAAATTAAAGCCAAAATTAATAATATCGGACTTCGAAAAGGCGAGCGTATCGGCTTTAAAAATATTCTTCCCAGAGGCACTATTTAAAGGATGTTTATTCGATTTTGGACAAATAATTTGGCGAAGGTTCAAGCGCAAGGATTTGTTAAAAGATATGGGAATGATGAGGATTTTGCTTTACACATTCGAATGATCAAAAGTTTAGCTTTTGTACCGGCAAATGAAGTAGTAGCGTATTAGAGAGAACTAAAAAAATCGATGAATTCGGATGTTCGTAAAATCGGAATATGGTTCGAGAAAAACTACTTAACTGGTATAAAAACAAAGAGCAACCCAGAAGGTAAACCAGCTTATTTTCCATTTTTTTGGACAATTTTCGATAATACAGAAAGCAATGTCCCGCGTACCCAGAACTCCGTAGAAGGATGGCATCGGCGGTTGCAAACTTTAATTGGGAAATCACACATTGGGCTTTACCAACTTGTCTCTGAATTAGCGAAGGAAATGATAATAGCTAAAACACGAATACAGCAAGTACAGGCTGGAGCACCTTGCCAAGTAAAAAAAAAAGCTACTAACACGAAATATAAACATTTCCAAAGTTATAAAACAAAGGCAGAACATGGATAAAATTAGCTACTTAGCCCACAATATAGCCCACAATATGGCACTGCGAAAATGAATTGCAAAATGATTTTTTATTACTTTTTAAATTGAATTTTTTTATTTAATTTTTTATTTATATATTTTGAAAAGTGAATTAATATTTTTTAGTTACGAGTATTTTATGAATGAATTATTTTCCGTTCTTTTCAGAACGACCACACAGTTCAATTAAAAAAAGGATAATTATACTAATCATAAGTACTCTAATGTTTTTAGAAAATTTTTAAACATTTTATTACATTTTTAGAAAAAGTAAGGTTTTTCTAAAAAGTAAGATCTTTTCATTTTCGAAAGTAAGATTTTAAAAAGTAAGATTTTGTAAAAGTAAGATTTTGAATAAGTAAGAATTCAAGAAAGTAAGATTTTAGGAAAGTAAAAAGTAAGATTTTGATAACAGTAAGATTTTGAAAAATAAGATTTCGATACGCACCGAAACTTTACGTGTGTGCGAATATACAAAAATACGTTTAGACGGAATACTTTGGCAACAATTGTGCGAGGCTAAAACAAACTAATAATTATAATTAATTAATTCAATAGTCCCATATAAAGACATACTTTTTATAATGGCCTTGGTATGTTCTTTAATACAAAAATGCCAAATGGTCGGTCCCTGGGGTCGGCCATATGAATAGCAAGCATTAACTGCAACAGTTGTTGCACGAAACTTCAATGGAAAATTTTGTTCTACAGAAGTCAAAAGTCCCAAAAGTAAGTCAAAAGTAGTCAGTAGTCAAAAGTTCTACAGAAGTATAAAAAACGGAAATTTTTTGTCCAGGACCTCTATATATATTTAGCTAATAGCTCGATCTTTATTTAACTTGACATATTTATCATAATTATAAAGTTTCAAACTTCTTTAAAACATATTAATAATACCCAAACCATGTCTATAAATGGGACTTTTGACTTTTGTAGAACAACATTTTCCATTGAAGTTTCGTGCAACAACTGTTGCAGTTAATGCTTGTTATTCATATGGCCGACCCCAGGGACCGACTGTTAAACATTCCTAAAAATAAAAAGAAATTAATTAAGTAAATTAGTGTCAAATATTTGGTATTATTATTATTCACGTCAGAACGAGGTTAACTAATGTAGTTACTAGTTATAAGTGAAATTACCTTAATATGTATGACAGGTTCACAATAATTTAATTCATAATAATGACAAGGTCTCAATATGTTTTTTTTGCTTAATTTTGTTGCTCAATTGTTTAGCTGCTATTTAATAAGATAATAATTTATTCTATTGGTTTTGAGACTTTGTCAGGTGAGGAACTTTTATTTTATAATAATAAAAACAATTATTGATAAAATCTTTGTTTTATACTTAAATAATAATATTTATATGTATAATAAAACTAAACACATTTTGATACATATATAAAAGTAAAGTTTTTGTTATTTGGTAGAAATTTGACTTCAGTAAACATCTCTGGTAACGGTAGAATCACAAAATATACTTTACTTTAATCTTAAAAATAGGTGTATGCCTTACCTTTTCAATAATGTCAACCAGAATCTGTAGATTTTTCTAGGTTCGACGGCACAACTTTTAGAATGAATCCAATTTTAAAATTTTCGTTTGAAAATAAATTCCAATAGGAAAAATAATAAATTTAAAAGTGTAATTTTTAAATAATTTTTTTAGCACAAACTTCACTATCATTAAATTCGAGTGCCTCCATCTTTGTTCAGTATGTCATATCATCAGCCTTAACAAGAATGCCAGATTAATGCTAAAGCAATCGAATGAAACCAATAAACCTAATCACAAGTAGATGGGTTCGCATTTGTTTCCCCATGGTCCTGGTTAATTAATTGTAGGCCATGCAGACCCTTGATTGGACCTATATGACATGTTGAGAAGTTCAAAGAAATGATATACGCTCCGGAGTGTCTTAAGAATAAAAAAAATTAAGAAAATTAGTTAAAATTGTTTTATTATTAATTATCTTTTAAATTTTTTAATTTTTTTGATGACTTAGAATTTTTGATACAGACTTCTTTAATCGTTTTTTTGGTTTTTCAGATTCTCGATTTAAAACAGACCGATTACAATTTCTTCGTGTGAGAACTAAACCAAAATATGAAATCAAATTTTTGATATGGCCGATACACTCTTCATTATCTAAGTTCAAAAACGATGGAAAACGTCACTTTAATTTGGAACATACACTTATCAGTTATTTTTTCACAGACATTTGAAGAATGGCAAAAATATCGGTTATCATCCGTGCTATGTCTTCATAAACCGGCGTGGGTGCTTTTAATGCTTCATATTTAATCATTTCTTTTTTAAAAATTTTATTATGTAGGAATTCTTCGGTTACAGTGATTGTCCCTTCTACATCATTTTTTAATAACTTGTTTGTACAATCCTTACATGTTATAGTCTTATACGCACAGTACCCTGCGAAGTATAAGATTGCATTTCCTTTCAAATTTGGAGGATTAATACAAGTAGTGATAACACCATCTATATTCTTCTCATTATTCTCCTCACTAGTTCGAGAGCTTCTGAGGCTCGCTATAAAATCCTCTCGAAAATCCTTCCAGTTAATATTTAGTTGTTCAATCTGATCAGGGACACAATTTGACGCTGGCGAGTTAAATAAAATACGCATACTTATTCTATTTGCGAAATGAATCCCAATATCATTACTGGTTGGTGTGAAGTTATAACCGCCCTTCCCACGAAGTGTGGAAAAACAATTTTCAAGAGCGTCTTGATTTGTTTTGCCGCTTAAAAGATATTTAAATCCAAATTCTTCGTTTAGGAAATCGAAAAGCAATAATTGCGCCCTAATTGTTAATTTCAATCCTTTCATAAATTTAAAATAATTTTCATTTGGTGAAATTATTTTTAAATGATTTACATATTCAATTGCGTGCTCTAAATAATATATTTTATTATTTTTTCGAAGAGGCTGTTCATGCTGTTTTGATTAGCTGTATTAGACGAATCATGTCTTTTATGTTTATAGAAAAATGGTTACAACAATCAAATATAATTTTTTTTATCAATAATGTTTTCCTTATTGCGTAATTCTTTATAAATTCAATTTTGTACTTTTTGCAATATTTAATGTCATATAGACTAATCAAAAATATCTTATTATTTTGAAAAATTATCATTATAAATAATAATAATTAAAGTTTGTAAAAAACAAAATTAAATTTAAAAATTTATTTTAAATAACTTACCTTTAACGTAGTTCTTATTGCGCATGCAACTGTATTGCTGAAAATTTGTGCTGCTAACTTCACATTAATTTTTTAAAAATTATTCGGATGTAAATTAGCTTGTGTCAATTTGGGTATCATCTTAATTTTTTGATGTTTTTCGGCATCAATAATGGATCGAATAATATTATTATCACTTATGCCTTGCTCGGAATGCACAATTTAATTAATCAAAAGAGCATTGCGAGCGGATGTACGTGACAGTACCACTTTGTTGAGAAAATCTCGCAGGAAATTTATTATATTTGCTCGTTCCTGATGGCTTACTTTACGATCAGCTTGTTCAATTAAAACACACCGAGTTCCACCTTTAATTTACAATATAAAGTTTATTGTTACAATATTTGGTCTAGTTGGGTCGACAGCAAGATTAGAAGAGAACTTTTTCTTTTTCAACAAATTTTTGGTTACTAAAATTTTACTATTAACGATATAGAGACCTCTAACCTTGAACATTTGAATTAAATAATTTACTACAATATTTAGTACGAAATTTGTTCATGGTTAGTATCACTAATCTATTACAATAATTTTTCTTATTTTTAGACTTGTCAAATTTATACAAACAAAATTCTTGCTGTCATAATTTAGCTTTATAATACAAGTTTAATAGTTTAATGTATGTAAATAGATGTTTCCTTTAGGTATCAATAGTTTGCAGTATACACGGATTAGCTGTGATTATCAGATAAGTATAGAACTTTAATGTATTTAATTTCGATGATTCTTTGTGTTTCTTCTATTTTCAGGTTGGGCTTCATCGTGAATGATCTGCTATTGATGATTGTTTTTGTATACCAAGTGACGTTTTTGTGGAATCCAAACATCCCGCCGGTCATGAATCACCCGATTCATTGATTGGAAGTATGCACATTTTGGTTATTGGTCGGCGAAATTTTCCGTGCATTGTTTTTACAGTTGCTACTCTTACTCGTCCATCAGCTCCTGTGTGAGTTTGAACCGCACGACCCAGTTGCCATTTTCCAGGTGGTAAATTGGTATTTTGTAATAATACAACATCATCGAGCTTAATGTCAAACTTACCGGTCTTCCATTTGACTTTATTTTGCAGAGTAGACAGAAATTCTACATGCCATCGTCTCCAAAAGTGTGTTACTATGCCACGGACGATATCCCATCGGTTGTTGGCTGAAAGTCTTTCATCTGGCACCACATCGGGAACTTGACTCATTGGTCGGTGTATCAGAAAATGTGCTGGAGTAAGTAGGTTGAGGTCATCAGTGCTTGTAATGGAAATGGGTCGCGAATTCAATATAGACTCAATTTGACAGCTCAGTGTTGTGAATTCTTCTAGTGTCAATATTTGCTCTCCTACCGTTCGTTTCAATAGAGTTTTGGTTGATCGAACGGCTGCTTCCCACATGCCACCCATGTGTGGTGCCCCAGGAGGATTAAATTTCCATGTAATCTGGTTATCTAAAAGAGACTTGTAAATTTCTTCGTTATTTTTGGATAAAAATACTTGCAGATCGTTGAGATAATTAGCTGTGCCCACGAAGTTAGTCCCATTATCGCACAGGATAGTATTGCACAGGCCACGACGACTGACAACCCTCTTTAAGGCTCCCAAAAAACTTTGTGTGCTCATCTCCATACAGCACTCCAGGTGTACAGCTTTAGTTGCTAAACAAACAATAATACACAGGTACGCTTTGACTGGAATTGCACCTCTTCTTCTCAATGGGTGCACTCGGAAAGGTCCGGCAAAATCCAAGCCAACACATGCAAATGGATGTGGCATTTGAACTCTCTCAATAGGTAATTCCCCCATAAGCTGTTCCTGCATTCTTTGTTTATAACGTATACACCTGATGCAGTTACGAAATGTCCGACGCATTAAATCTCTCCCTCGTATTATCCAAAATTTTTCTCTTACAAGCTGTAGCAGTAGTCCCGGTCTTGGATGACAATTTATCTGATGATAATGATAGACGATTCTTAGAGTAAAATCAGCCTTTGCGTGAAGAATAATCGGATGTTTTTTGTTATATTGCGCCAGCGACTTCTGCAATCTCCCGCCGACCCTCATTACTCCGAATTCATCTAAAAATGGAGATAGCTCTAACAACGGACCCTCTTTCGCGAATTCTCTTTTCTTCAGCAGATTCTCATATTCTTCTTTAAGGTGTATCTTCTGTGTTTCTCTCCATAACCACCGTTCTGTTTCGTCGACTTCTTCTACGGACAAATGTTTTAGCTTCTGTTTGTTTCCGGGTCGAGTAAATACTCTTCGAACATAAGACGCGATATGGAGTAGACGTAGGTATTTTGATGTGGTGGAAACCAGACGCTCAATAAAATCACTTGCCTTGTACGCAAGTTGTGAAATGATTGGAGATTTTCTTTCATACAGATGTTCGGTTACATCGTTGTTCTTCTGTTGCGGCCAGTTTGCTTTTGATTTACGTAAAAAATCTGGTCCTCTCCACCATAAGGAAAAATCCAACAACTCGGCAACTGATAACCCTCTCGTTGCACAATCGGCAGGATTGTGTTTGGTTGGAACATGCCTCCACAAACCTCTGCCATAATTCTCCAAAATCAAAGAAACCCGATTGGCAACGAATGTTTTCCACCTTCCTGGATGGCTTGAAAGCCAATCGAGAACGATATTTGAGTCGGTCCACAAACATATCTCCCTCGGACGTAACCCACTTTGATCTATAATCGCTCTCATGTGATTCGTGAGTAACTGTGCTCCAAGAAGCTCTAATTGCGGCAAACTTCTTTGTTTCAGAGGAGCAACTCGTGTTTTGCCTCCAACAAGATTAACTGAAGACTCTCCCTTCGTTACTGACTGCACGTATATAACAGAGGCGTAAGCTTTCTCGCTTGCGTCGCAAAATCCGTGCAACACAAGGTTTTCAGTTACTTCCAGCCATCTCGGAATTCGTATTGCAGATGCATTAACTATTTCTGCTCTAATATCTCGCCAATTCTTCGCGACTTCGACTGGAAGCTCTTCATCCCATTCAAGTTCACAGAGCCATAAGCTCTGTAATAACATCTTCGGCCTGATTAGCAGCGGTGACAACCAGCCATGTGGGTCGAATATTCGACTAATCTCTGATAAGAAAGTTCTCTTGGTGTGTTTTTCAGTGTTCGGTATTTCTACAGAGAACATGAAATTGTCTTCTTCTGGATTCCAACGAATACCAAGAACTCGTACTGCATCTGGATGATCGGATAGTGTCTTGGTTGATGTATCTGACGCGTTGTTCAGTAATTTCCGGAGTGCCGCATCATTTGTTGTGAACTTTCTCAAATTGAATCCCCCACTCGATAATATTTCCACGACATCTGTCTTGAGCTTTAACAGCTTGCTCGGAGACTCAGCGCCCATCATCTACGTAAATGTTTTGTCTGATGACCCGTGCTGCTTCTGATTTCGTATCTTCAAATTGCTTAGCCAATTGATTTAACGTGTACGTGGTTACAAATGATGCTGATGTCGTGCCGTACGTGACGGTTTTTAATTGATAGGCAGCAATTTTTTCTTCGGGTGATAACAAAAAACTCTATCATCTGGTACTTCTGGTCATGCTCGTGTACAAGTACCTGCCGGAACATTTTTTCAATATCTCCGGTCAAAACGTATTGAAAAATTCGGAATTTCAATATTACTTCGTGTAAGCTCGGTTGCACGGTTGGTCCCTTCAACAAAACTTCGTTTAACGATTTTTTCCCACCAACTTTAGCTGACGCATTGTAAACTACTCGTAGCTTTGTGGTCGAACTCGATTGCTTCAGAACTCCGTGGTGTGGCATGAAATACGCGCTCTGATCTATTTCCCCGTTCACTCTGCTCATGTGTCCCAATAACTCATATTCGTCCAAAAATTCGATGTACAAACGACGTAAATTTGGATCTCGTTCAAATCGCCTTTCCATGCTCTCCAGGCAACGTAGGGCTAAATTGAATGTACTTGCTAACTGAGAAGTAGATTCTTTGAATGGAAGCCGAGTAACGAATCTTCCATCTTGGGCTCGAGTTGTGGTTTCTTGGTAGTATCGAACGCAATTTTGCTCTTTAGAAGACATACGACTTTCTAACGCACCAGTGACTTCCTCTATCTCCCAAAACTTTCTTAAAGCTGCATCAATATCAACTGTTGTTGTGTACGTTGAGACTGTACCATTTGACCCTATTAGCGAGCCTCCTCCAACAACCCATCCAAACTTGGTTTTCTGAGCTACGAGATTGCCATCAGGAGACCTCATCTGGCCATCCTCTAGAATATGGAAGAACACATCAACTCCTAGTAATAGATCGATGTTTCCCGAGGTATTGAAATGCGGATCTGCTAGCGTTATGTCTTTTAACCATTGTCGATCCCCCTGCTTGACGGTTAAATTTGGTAATCTGGATGAAATTGTTGGCAAGATCAACGCCTGTATAATGATTTTATCGGCTTCTGGATATACGTCATGGCGCGATCTTATACATATGGTGACAACTCCCTTAGAACTTCCTGCACTAACGCCACCTATTCCCTTTATTAAGATTCGACTATTTCTCCGTTTCAGACCTAACCTTTGTACACAATCGTTTGTTATAAATGAGGTCTGTGAGCATGAGTCCAACATCGCCCTGATTTCCCCCTCTGTACCATCATCCCCCGTAATACGAACGATGGCTGTAGGTAAAATTCGTATACTACTGTCATCGAATGACGCTGCGCTGCTACTAACCCTCGATTGACTTAATGCTGACACCACTGTATCACCTTTGTTCTGTGTTTGGTTTCCTGCCCTGCTCTCGTTTTTGTGAATGATCGTGTGATGACGGCGATGACAATTCTGACACCTACTCTTCGATCTGCATTCGATAACTCTATGTCCGATGCTCAAACAATTGAAACAGCGGTTGGTTTTGCTGATGTAGCCTCGTTTTTCCTCTAATGCCATTTCCTTAAATTTAGGGCATTCTGACAACCGATGACCCCCACTTTTGCAAAGTAAACATGGGCCAAACTCAGGAATCGACACAAAACTTTTTGTTCTAGCCGTAGTTTCTTGACTTCTTTTTGCAGGACCAGACGTTGATGAAAATGTTCTCGTTGATTCGAAAGTGTCTGCTCGCTTATCCAGAAATTTCAGAAATTCATGTACAGTTGGAATGTCGATATCTGCAGACTCTTTTGCCCATAAAGCC
This sequence comes from Nephrotoma appendiculata, assembly GCA_947310385.1. Lineage (NCBI taxonomy): Eukaryota > Metazoa > Arthropoda > Insecta > Diptera > Tipulidae > Nephrotoma > Nephrotoma appendiculata. The sequence continues at coordinate 301,953,324 of OX371224.1, read as the reverse complement.
TTCGTGCCCTCATCTAATTTCTCCAAAAGAAGGTAAATCAGCCATGGATCTCTGGATTCACTTTCAATATCGAGCGCATGTAACCCTCTAACCACTGTATCTGCGGTGTCATGGGTTTTTCGGATGTTATTCGCGTTGGCACTGGAAATGTTGGAGATATTTAAAAAATCCCGAATAAACGAATTAATTATATATTTTTTTCGATCATATCTTTCAGTGAGCCTTTTGATCGCCTCTATGTAATTAGCATCTGTGATTTTCAGATGCCGAACGCGATCGAGTGCTTCGCCGCGGAGATAACGCACTAATAATTGGAATTTTTGCGATGGCGTGTATGCATCGTTATTGTGCACTCCCGAATTGAACAGGCCTATGAAACTAGTCCATTCATTGTAGTCACCCGAAAATACAGGTATTTCAACTTTACAGTATTTTACAACGCTCGACACGTTTTGGGAGACACTTTGATTTGCGATATCATTTATATTTGCAGTTTCTAGCCCGAACTGTCTTTTTCTTAACCATGTATTGAGCTTTGAGACCGCAGGGTGATATGAGTTCTCAAATTCGTCTATTTGCGACTCTTTCTCTGGGTACGCCAAAAGTTTGTCCTCAATCGTGTGAAATCGATCGAGCAATTTGTGGGCATATGACAAACGTTCTTTGATGTCATCTATCGATTCTCCTGATTTATCGGATAGAGCATTTGCGAAATTTAAAATCTTTGTCATACTACCCTTGCAGGCACTTCGTTGCTTGACTAAAGAGTCCATTATAATGGAGATCAACACTTAAAATTATTTCTCACACGCTATGATTATTCGAGAAACTATTTTCCCCGCCCACAGAAAGTCACTTTGCGTTTAATAAACACGCGCGAAAAATTTCGTTTTATGATAGCTTAATACTAGCAATTAATTATGATACAATTTATACATCACCAAATTTCGTTTGTCCGCCACACGTGGTGTCCTTTGTATGTACCTCCAAAAGGTAATCACCAATTATATTGTAATTGCGTTTTTTCAAAATGGAACCCAATCCGCGGTTCGAAGGACCAATGTACGTGACAGTACCACTTTGTTGAGAAAATCTCGCAGGAAATTTATTATATTTGCTCGTTCCTGATGGCTTACTTTACGATCAGCTCGTTCAATTAAAACACACCGAGTTCCACCTTTAATTTACAATTAAAAGTTTATTGTTACAATATTTGGTCTAGTTGGGTCGACAGCAAGATTAGAAGAGAACTTTTTCTTTTTTAACAAAATTTTGGTTACTAAAATTTTACTATTAACGATATAGAGACCTCTAACCTTGAACATTTGAATTAAATAATTTACTATAATATTTAGTACGAAATTTGTTCATGGTAAGTATCACTAATCTATTACAATAATTTTTCTTATTTTTAGACTTGTCAAATTTATACAAACAAAATTCTTGCTGTCATAATTTAGCTTTATAATACAAGTTTAATAGTTTAATGTATGTAAATAGATGTTTCCTTTAGGTATCAATAGTTTGCAGTATACACGGATTAGCTGTGATTATCAGATAAGTATAGAACTTTAATGTATTTAATTTCGATGATTCTTTGTGTTTCTTCTATTTTCAGGTTGGGCTTCATCGTGAATGATCTGCTATTGATGATTGTTTTTGTATACCAAGTGACGTTTTTTTGGAATCCAAACAGCGGATTTTATCAGATGCGGTGCATCATATTGTGCAAATATTTTCTTGTTTTTAACAAAAAAATATGTCATTTCGGGAACAACGCCAAGAATTTTCTAAGTTGTAATGTTTGTTGTTGCTTGATCGCAAGTGACCATTAAAGAAATTCAACGAATTCAAATAATTAATAAAAATAAATAATATTGATGAAATTTGAATCTTTTTTTATTGTGTCACGTAAATTACATCGAAACATAATTCGATGTATAGTGAATTTTATTTTGCATTTCAAAGCAAATGACCTCGCAAATGTTTTCGATTCCATAGTTATATCGAAATTCGATACAGGCATATGTCGGACGTATATACGATGCTAATAGAATCGGATATCAAAAATAAAATTTAACTGTGTACTGTTGATGTGGGGAAAAAGGTAAGTTCCGTGTAAAAATTGTGATCTCTTGCACTTCCCTTGGTATATTCACGATCGGTGCAAACTTTTGAAACACCCCACGACCCCCTGCGAGCTTAAGCTGGCTGCAAATTAATGCTCAAATGTCCCCGCACCGATAATCTATTATCGGTCCGTCGAAATTAGAAATATTAATTTAAACGCCGGAAGATATGCAAGTGCACCATCTTACTATAGAGATCTTATTTGTTTAGAAAGTAGGGTATATACTACTTGATTCACAGGTATCCAATTTGCTTCAGGAAGAATATCAGTTTGTATGGTAAATAATTTTTCCAGGGAGCCAAAACAACAAAATATTACATGACAATGTTTACGTCACCTGCGTCATATAATTAGAGTAGTGATTAATGGTTTACTTCGGTTTATCTTAGCAAATAATTGTACTAAAAAGCTTTACAATCTCAGAAATTGGTTTACTATCGAGCCAAGATTAGTTCGTTCAACATTAGTTCATCAATGTTACAATTTTAAACCACGTTTTATTGTATTTTAGATAATTTACAAGCGAAACGTGAAACAGCATCAAAAAGAGAAGATACACACTACGAAGCCGAACTCTGTCAGCAACCGGATGAAAAGGCAACGCGTTTTTTTTAAACAAAAAAGTAAGAGATGGTCAACAAAAGCAGACTCCATCTCATGTACCTCGCTGCTAGCCTTACGCAATAAGCATTTACAATTTAGTGGTCTGAAATGAATGTTAAAAACCAAAATACAAAAAAATTATAATCATAAGTTTAGTGCTAAAGTTTTTAAAATACAATTAAAATTCAAAGCTTTGTGTAAATTGTATGGAAAATTTTTGTTAGTATATTTAACATCGACTCCTAAATTAAAAATAAAAATTAAAATTGGAGAAATTTTTTTTAGTATCATTTCTCAATTATTCATTTCTCAGTTTTGTTTTTGTGATTCACAAAGTGTACATGAAAGTGTAAGTGACACATTTTAAATTTTTCGTTTTAAAGCCACCACAAATATGACGGAGGGTTTTCTATTGAAAGCTCGGTGAATTTATATTTAAGAATGCTGTTTTTCATCATTATTTCCGTTACTTTGAAAACTTATTATATATTTTTGTTGACGTAAACCAATAATAATTTTCTTTTGTTTTAAAAGGGTTTTTGTGATCACTGACAAAATTATTGTAAAAATATAGAATAAAGTAATTGGTCAATGGTATTATAAGGTGGCATCACCAGTGAAATGATACCCTTCCATCGCGTTGTGGTCTACCCTAATCGACATGTAACAATTTGTGTAATTTGATATAAATCCTAAAAAATTTTGGGAGATTCTTCATAAATTTATAACGTAATTAAAGCCTTATTTGAATTTGAAAATATTATGTTCATATAAAAAAATAAGTGATGTTATTGATAACATGCTTGCCCTACTAAAAAAATTATTTGTTTATCGAACATAAGAATTCGTATACTAAACGAGTATACCATGTGTATGATCTAACTCGAGACCCAGAACTTTGAAATGAAAATTATGTCAAGATATATAAAAAATGCATAGGATAAAATTAAATTTTATATAAACTTGAAGTACATATTCTAAAGGGAATATTGAACAATTTTATTATTATTATTATTTTTTTTTAATAAAATAAAAAAGTTCAAGTATATATATTATGTTTTATCTCAGTGCACAAAATAAATTGTAAAGACTCAAGACAATTGAAAATTTTAACCTTTTTTTTCTATGTTGTTCTAGTCTCTCTCTATAAACATACATATAGACATATATTGGGGGTACAAATTGAAAATGCGGGATTGATAACAGATGGCGTTACTAACGCTATACGCATCAGGCAGTACTGTGACTATGTTCATGTCAAAGCTACGTCTTATAGCTTTAATTTTCAGTATGTGTCAATTTGTCGCAGTGTCAAATTCATAGTTTTTTTGAGCTCTCAATATGTCGAGTTTCGTGCCAACAAAACAGCATTTGCGGGAAGTTTTAATTTACTTCTTTAATTTGAAGAAAAGTGCTGCTGAAGCACATCGATTGGTCTCCGAGGCTTATCCGAGTCATGTTCCATCGGTTTCAACGTGCGAGAGATGGTTTGTGCGGTTTAGAAGTGGTGATTTTGACGTTGAGGACAAAGAGCGGCCGGGCCAAGTGAAAAAGTTTGAGAATGCTGAATTGGAGGCAATACTCAATGAAGACTCGTGAACTCAACAAGAGCTCGCAGATTCATTGGGAGTGACACAACAAGCCATTTCCCATCGTATAAAAGCCCTCGGAATGATCCAAAAGCAAGGACATTGGGTGCCGTATGAGCTGAAGCCGAGAGACGTCGAGCGCCGTTTTTTTGCATGCGAACTGCTGCTCGAACGGCAAAAACGGAAGGGTTTTTTGCATCGCATTGTCACTGGTGATGAAAAGTGGATCCATTACGATAACCCGAAGCGCAAAAAATCATATGGTTACCCCGGCCATGCATCATCATCGACGGCCAACCGATCGGCGCCAAGCTCATGCTCTGTATTTGGTGGGACCAGCTGGGTGTGGTGTATTATGAGCTATTGAAATCGAACGAAACCATCACAGGAGCACTATACCGAACTCAATTGATGCGTTTGAGCCGCGCACTCAAAGAAAAACGGCCACAATACGAGCAAAGACACGACAAAGTAATTTTGCAACATGACAACGCTCGGCCACATGTTGCAGTGCCGGTCAAAACATACCTACAAACGCTGAAATGGGAAGTCTTACCCCACCCGCCGTATAGCCCAGATATTGCTCCTTCCGATTACCACCTTTTCCGATCGATGACACATGACCTAGCTGACCAGCGCTTCCATTCTTACGAAGAAGCCCAAAAATGGGTCGATGACTGGATAGCAGCCAAGCCGGCCGAATTTTTTCGCGACGGTATCCGTAAATTGCCAGAAAGATGGGAAAAAGTTGTGGCTAGCGATGGACAATATTTTGAATAATTCATTTGTTACCATTTTTTCAGAATAAACGTTCAAAAATAGAAAAAAATCCCGCATTTTCAATTTGTACCCCCAATATATAAAATTTTAATTCAGTTAAAGATCAATTGTGTTATAAAGCAACAAAGGCAAACAAAAAGCTCTCATCAAGTTTTATTCCATTTTACTTTTTTTTTTATTCAATCCTTTGCATACAATAGAAAGTCTCTTCAACATAATTAATTTCCTATCAATTATTATTATTTATTATTAACCAAGAACTGAGTACTGTCGTATATACCTATTTCAAGGCGAAGCTATGGTGGATAGACATGAGAAACAGAAAAAAAAGTTAATTTCAATTGAAATTCAATTTCAATTTGATTTTGAACCAACAAAGAGGCAATCCTTTTGTTGCGCTGGGATTCAATTGACATGGATAATGGAAATGTTCATGTGGAGGTATACGGGATACAAAATATATAGACAAAAGAAATATACTTGAGAATTAATACAAAGCAATTCGTTCTTAATAACCGTGGTCTTATTTTTATAAAACAAACTGTAAAGAATGTTTTATTGGTGTTTGCTATTTTTAACGTTTTTATCCCTAGCACATATTATCACAATGTGTTAATTTATTGAAAAACTAGTTCAACATAATTTATAACGTATTAAAGCGGAATAATCTACCATTCACCGTGTCGTATTAAAGTGAAAACAAAAACAAAAGAAATTCCAAAGTGCGGCAAATTATTTTTTCCAAGTTTTTCATTAAATTGATTTACCGATTATAAGTTTTTTATTATTATGTTGACTTATCACTTTTTAACCGACACAACCTAACACAAAACATACATATATACATAATGTTTATACATATATGGGTTTATAACAGCTTTATAAGAAAACGAAGACAACACAACTTTTCCTTCTAGCTCTTTTATGACAGAAAAGTCTATAATTTGTTTAACAGAAAAAGTTTATTTTATCGCATAAGCAACATAAACAATGAGGGAAATTTACGGGAGCACAGTAAATAAATTTTTTGACAGAAGCATTTTAGCTACATTACTGGTTAATGTTCCAATGTACGACAAAGTAAGTTTGGTGTCGTAACATGGAAATGAGCTGTTACGAAATGGTTCAAGAACCATACCGAAGGTTTCATCTAAAATTACAGAGGCAACTCTCACGATGATTTTGCCGACTAGATCTCAGGGTTTTGGATCATGGGAAAGTTGAGGCTTGCATGCTCCTACACCGTGTAACAGAATAAAAATAAAATAAACTGGCACATAATCAACGAAGCATGCATTAGAGGGTAGGGACGCTTCACCAGCAGACAAAGCATCTCTTCAGTCGAAGAGACCTTCAGAGGATCTCCCAAAATTCACACTCCGACAGCTTGAGACTGCCGGAGTGCCACGGTAAAACCGTGTAGATTTTACGGTTGTCCCTAAATGGATGGCATATATGCTAGACTCGCCACTCCGAACCTGTGGATATTCGCCCACTGGGATGATGGGATTAAGAAGCCTAACCTACAACTATAAAACCGACGGAAAAAACAAATCCAACAGAAAAGGTTGAACATGCCAAATTTCGAAGCGAAAGAAAAATAAACAAACCAAAAAATGGTCGAAAAAGATAAAAAATCGAAATTAAATATGGTCGCCAAGCCGAACGTGAATAATTTTGAAAGCGAAACCAATAAATTGATCAAAATAATAAAATCGTCGAGGTGCAAAAATCGAGGTACACGAAGTGCCAAGCAACCGTTATTCAGCACTCGATTACACATACATATATAATTAATAAAAATTGAAAAATTTGAAGATTAAATTGAAATTTAAATAAAAGAAAATTAAAAAAAAATTAATTAAAACAAATAAAAAAAAATTAAATATTGTATCATTCGCCCTTCGGTTGGGCAAAGTTTACAGGCATCTTGGGCGTCTTCTCGCCATTGCCCGTAAATAAAACCGTTGGGCGTCTTCCCAAAAATTTGGCCTCGATTGGTCGCCGTAAAATTTTGCCAAAATTTTTAGTAGCTCGGTACCCGTCAATAATTCAGCACACGTTGAAATTGCAGATTCAAATGATCCCGTTGACATATGTTACCGTCCATAATGCAGTACATGTTAATAATTACGGTACCCATAAAAATACAGTACCCATAAAAATGGTGCGAAACCACCTTGCCGTTAATGATTGTCACGCCAAAAAATATAAAATAATAACGGATACAGGTGATTAAGACCAATTCACAATAACACGCAAGTACTTTGTGATAATGCCATAGAACAACAGATGGCAATGACATCAGTAAAATACATTAATTCTACGATGGTAACGAAATTTTACTAAATAAGTAAAACAAAAATAATCGCACGTGAACGCAACATTATGACCCCGAAGAGTCGTAACAGATTTCTCAAAAGGATTAAACGTAACTAATCCGCTGAAACTTTTCGGTTGCTCTGAAAAATATCCTCTTTTTTGTTTTGGGTAATATCTCAATAGATGGTGAACCATTTTGGAAATGGATTTGGCCTACATGATCATTATCGCAAATAAATATTAAAATCATTTACCGGGCAACGAGAACGGCTGGACTGATTTGGACGATTCTTTGGGAAAACCCCAATGTAAGGGCCGGAAAATGACAATTTGCGTTTTGTATGGGAATTTTGGGAATTGTATGAGCATTCATTCATATCGTTTCTTTGGATTATTTTCGATAGATGGTGCTGGTGGAGGACCTATCATTTGATAGCTACGCCATGCATTACATATTTATAATTCAATTATTCACACCGTGCGGTTGTGCTCAAACATGTCAGCGAGAATTTGTGAAATCTAATAGATTTAAAATTGTTTTTTCGCAAAAGAGGTAGTGAATTTATAGCTATTATAATTTAATTTCTTAGACAAAACCACAAGTTCGTTCTTATGTTTTTAAGCGAGGCTCGATTAGTTTTAAATTTTTAATACATGAGGATTTCAATAACACATTCCATTACGATTCGGAAATCGATTACCGTGTAGACAAATTAGTAACGATTGGAAAAATATTAGTCGTTTGTTTACATTGTAGGGCGTTGAAATCAAATGGCGAAACTCTTAGATTATGTTGCGCGAAATGGGAAAAATGAAATTTACACAAATAGTCTTGCCACCGCAGCCATTACGCGTATTAGTTTCTGGAATAGGAAGTGATTATAAACGTTTCCTGGCCAACATCCAAAATTATAACCGTTGCTTCAAAATGAAGCCGTTTGGCGCAACGCATATTGTACGGGACCCTTTCACGTAAGCTACAAGACAACTCATTGAAATCATTTAATACAGTCAATTTTACTTCAACATTGGAGATTCAAGAGCAAATATATCATTTAGTAAGAGCGCTGTTGCTACTACTGGATGCAGACCCAAAATTCCCACAAATGTATTACATAAGCAGTTCGGATGCAGAAATAAAACAGCGTTGGGCTCACAATCCGATAACGAAGCGAGCCATTATCCGAGAATTGCAAATGCTTCTTCATCAGAACAACAAATTGATGAAACTGTTCAAAGTTGACGTTGAATTAGATGCCATCCGACAGCGGTAACGTCGTCATCAGGGCTGACAAAATGCCAGTGGGTGAGATATATGGCTTCATCGTTGGAACAATGAATTATAACGCATGTCCGAAACGTACATAACTTACGATGCGCTCTATATCCAATAGTATTTTGGCAGAGGACAAGACTGTACGACTCTCAGGTTGCGATGGCTTTACGAGTATACGAAAGCTGCGATGTAATATGTTAGACAATATGGGCACCCAGACCTATTCATAACATTCAACTGTAACTCTCAATGTAACTCTGAATTTGGACAGGCTCGAAATTAAGAAGGAACTGCTAACGAGCCAAACACTATTTGACAGACATGACATCACTGCCTTAGTTTTTAAACAAAAATTTAAATGTCTGGTGCATTTCATCATAAAGCACCGTGCGTATGGCCAAGTTCCTTATTGGACGTAATCCGGTGAATGGCAAAAACGTGATCTGCCTCAAGGGCACATTTTAGTTTGGTTCGTTTAAAAAATCACATCGGGTGAAATTGATTCCATTATCTCATCCGAAATTGCGGATGAAGCTGTATATCCGAAATTGGATGTAGTGGTGACCAGCAACAATATGATCTATGAACCTTGCGGAATTTTCAGCAACGACATCCAAGCGATACCCAAGAAACCTGATTGACGACACCATCACAGGTAATGGCAATCAACCACGAATTACAAAGTGAACCACAGAACGATACTGAAGTATTTGTCGAATCAGTTCGAACAAATGTTCCGCAATTGAATCAACAACAAAAAAGTGAGCACGAATTTTTGACAGAAGCGGTGGCCAATGGAACTGTATCTGGAATAGCAGCGACTTTGTTAGAAGGTGGTTGAACACATTCTATCCACTGAAAGTGCAACTGGACAGGCAAATCAACAAGACATCAATTTGGAAAGATTTTACAGAGATGCAAGTTGATGTTTGGGACGAATGCATGATGGTATACAAAAGGACACTGGAGCTGGTGGAGAGAACATTGAAATATATTCGTGACAATCACTAAACATCACTAAAAAAGCAAGATTCTGTTCCTCAGATCCTCAAGTTCCTCCACAGACTCTTCTTGTTATTCCACGTTCAACTTCAGCTGATAAATTAAACGCGTGCTTGGAATTATCAAACTTGTTGCGGCATGTGAAAACCCTTCGGTTAGCGACTAACATGCGAGTGTTTTTGCAACAAGATCAAACTGCGGATGAGTTCTCGAAGCAATTGTTGGACATTGGTAATGAGAACATCACAGTTGAAATCTTCACCGGATTCATCAACGGACTTACCATTCGAGTTTAAACCGCTTCAACTCCCCGTGCGTCTGAGGTATTTACGATGGCCGTCAAAAAATCACAAGGCCAGTTCGCGCATGCACAACTCTATGTTGCGTGTGCGTGTCGGTAACCCAAAACCGTGTCGGTAAAACAAAAAACGCAGTTTACCACAAAGACATTGAATTCATTTAGATTATGATAGTTTCATTTAATCACGAAAACGAAACTCAAACCTTACACATTTTGGTCAATATTGCTGAATATGATCGTTTGATGCAAAGCTCCTAGGATATTTTAGGCAATTTAACTATTCATAGCAAAAGTAAAACAGACAAATTAATCGTCGGTTGATTATAAATTGATGAATTTTCTGGCCATATTGGAAACCTCAGTTGATCAAGCGAGAATGCACATCGATTTCATTATAAAAAGCAATCATTTCAAGCGAATATTAATCACAGATTTGAAGCCTTAACCATGCAAACACTTAAGAGCTTAAGTTGTACTCTGGTCTGAAGCAGTTAGTAGAGCGGTACACCCACCAATGTTTATAGGCATTTCTTTTGCTGATCGCAATAGAAAATGTTAAGATCATTAACACGTTCGCAACTCAACGTCACTTATATTTGACACGATAGTTTACGCAGAAGCTCACGTCACAAATATGTGACTCACAATGTTATAGTTTTGAATTGGTATAACTTTGTTGTGGTTTGTGTTACGACTTTTTAATTTGCGTGGTAGTCTATATGAGTGTATGACTCGTCGAGCGGTTTATGCGTATGAGTTTTTTTTTTATAGAGATACTTTTATTTTTCTGGGACTCCCCAAAAAGATTTTCTAAAAGTAAAACGATATATTTTCGGTTTGTGTCAGTCGATTGTAGATTTTTGGATGATGACCATGTGTTTTTATTTTAGTTGAAATTTTAAATTCAATATATTGTTACGATTTTGCCTTGTCAATCAAGGTTCGAATCACTGGATTGTGAATAAATACACTGCTTCAATTTTAACTCACACAATTTTATTTACACAACACAATTTATTATACAACACAATTTTCACAATTAATTATTATAATTATAATACACTTTTTAATTATCACTTTAATAATCGCTTTAATAATCACTTTAATAATCTTTCTATTTAACCTTCACTGTATCACGTTTAAAATAAGACTCAGCATTCCACGCCAACGCGCGCCTTTATATACCAAAATATTTGTTTCTAGAATAATCCTAAATGCGCAGCAAATATGTTAGTATAGAAATACGCCTAAATGTTGAGTATAAATTATAAATGTAATCGAACAATTAATGAAATTAACTTATTCTATTCTATTCTAGGTGTCACCGTAACACTACCCCCCACCTTAGCCTGTTCGTCCCGAACAGGATCCAGATCACCTCCTCTGTAGAGCGCCAAGCGCTCTAAATGCACCACCTTTGGTTTACCTTTCCGTCCTTTCTGTATGCGATAAACCACATCGTTCAACTTTTTAATGACAGTGTAAGGTCCTTCCCATGTGGGTTGCAACTTCGGTGATAATCCCTTGTGCCGTTGCGGGTTGTGAAGCCATACCAATTGCCCTTCCTCGAAGCCTTGATTATTTGCTCGTATGTCATATCGAGCTTTCATTCGATCACTTGATATTCGAATTTTCTCCCGTACAAATTGATGTATTTCATTAAGTTCCTCTTTCATCCGGTCGACGTAATCCTGTCCGCATAGAGCTGCTGATGGAACAGCCCCAAACTTTAAATCTCCTGGTAATCGCAGATTGTTCCCAAATATGGTTTTAGCTGGTGTCACTCCTGTTGTGTCATGTACCGCTGATCGGTATGCCATCAGGAACATTGGTATATGTCGATCCCAGTTGCGTTGGTTCCTTTCCACAACTTTCGCTAGATACTCCTCCAATGTGCCATTGAATCTTTCCACCATACCGTCCGATTGTGGGTGTAAAGGCGTCGTTCTTGTTTTATTGATTCCAAGCATCTGACATATCTCCTGAAATACCACCGATTCGAAATTCCTTCCTTGATCCGTGTGAATTTCCATCGGTACACCAAATCTGCTAATCCAATTGTTGACCACGGCATCAGCTATGGTTGTTGTTTCCTGATTGGGTATGGGGTACACTTCCGGCCATTTGCTGAAATAATCCATTATTACTAGCACATATTTATTTCCGCTCTCGGTGGTCGGAAATGGCCCCGCCACATCCATTGCAATTCTCTCAAATGGTGCCCCGACATTATATTGTTTCATGGTTCCATGGCTTTTTCGTGCTGGTCCCTTTACTGCCGCACATTGGTCACATCTTCGACACCATTCTACTACTGACTGTCTACATCCGGACCAGTAGAAACGTTGGCGAATTTTGGCCAATGTTTTATTAATCCCTAGGTGACCTGCACTTGCTCCTCCATGATACTCCTTGAGGATTTCCGCTATCCGATCTTTTGGCACCACTACCAACAATTGTTTTACTTTACCATCCGTGCTTTCCCACTTTCGTTTTAAGCATCCATTTTCTATGTGGAGGCTATCCCATTGAGCCCAATATGCTTTTACAATGGGAGTTTTGTCAGCTATCTCACTCCATGTGGGCCGGTGTTCTTTTTCCTTATGTTTCATGATGAATGATAGGTCAGCATCCCGTAATTGCTCCTTCTTGATCATTTCATCAGTCCATTCCTCATCAGGTAGCACTTGCATAAGCCGAATATCGATGATGTTTTCCTTACCCTCCACACGCCCACAATGCTTGCATTCCACGGGACATGGCCTTCTTGATAATTCGTCGGCATTTCCATGCGCGGTTCCCTTCCGATGCTCAATTTGGAAATCGTAACTTTGCAAACGTTCGATCCAACGTGCTACTTGTCCCTCTGGATTTTTGAATTGTAACAACCAGCGCAAAGCTCCATGATCCGTCCGTAGAAGAAATTTTTGGCCATAGAGGTACTTATGGAAGTGCTTAACACATTCCACTATAGCCAACAACTCTTTCCGTGTTACACAATAATTCCGTTCCGGTTTTGATAACATCTTGGAGTAATATGCAATAACTCGCTCCTCACCATTTGTTGTCTGTGATAATACTCCTCCTATACCGTCATTACTTGCATCGGTGTCCAAAATGAATTTAATGTTGGGTATAGGGTATGCGAGGATTGGTGCTTCGCATAATCGTCGTCTTAGTTCCACGAATGCCTCTTCTTGATCATCCTTCCATTCGAATGCCTTGTTCTTCCTGGTTAACTCGTGTAAACTCTTTGCGATATTGGCGAATCCTGGCACGAATCGTCTATAATAGGTGCACAATCCAAGGAAGCTCCGTAATTCATGTAAATTTTTAGGTCGTGGCCATTCCTTCACCGCTGCGATCTTGTCTTCATCGGTATGGATTCCATTGGTTGTTACCTTATGCCCCAAATATTTTACTTCCGTTCTAAATAGTTTGCATTTCTTTGGGCTTAGCTTCAATCCGGCGGCTTGTATCCGATCCAAAACCTCTGCCAAATTCCTTAAATGCTCGTCGAAATCCTTGCCCATAACGATGATGTCGTCCAAATATACGAGGCACGTCCTCCAATGTAATCCCTTTAGCACGCGCTCCATTAGCCGTTCAAAAGTCGCAGGGGCATTACATAATCCGAATGGCATAACGTTAAATTGCCATAATCCGTTACCCACACTGAATGCCGTTTTCTCGCGATCTTCCTCCTGGACTTCCACTTGCCAATAGCCGCTTTGCAGATCTAATGTCGAAAATATTCGAGCACCCGATAATGTGTCTAACGTATCATCGATCCTTGGCAATGGGTAACTATCCTTTTTCGTCACAGCATTTAATTTTCGATAATCCACGCAGAATCTCATGCTACCATCCTTTTTCTCGACTAACACCACTGGTGAACTCCATGGACTGCTTGATGTTTCGATTACCCCTGCTGCTTGCATATCTTTTACCATTCGATCCACTTCTCCTTGCTTTGCCAATGGTAATCTTCTGGGTGGTTGTCGAATCGGCGTTTCTGCTCCTGTATCTATTCGATCTAATGCCTTCATAATTCCGTTGTAAACGTTCCGTTCTTGCTCAGGAATGATTTGTAGTGTTTCCGCCGCTTCGCCCTTAAGAGCCACAATTAACGCTCCAACACATTGTTCTTCATTCCACTGATTTTGCTTAATGGCCGTTTCGAATTGGAACTTAAAAATACTGAAGGATGTAGTTCCATCAAATGTTGGTGGTTTTAACTTAACAGCATTTACTGTCTGGATCACTTGGTGTGTCGTTCCATTCGCCTTGACATCTTGGAGCTCCTTCTCGAGACGTTTAACTTCCGTTTGAAAATCTTGTTTAACCGATTCAAATTTTTGTTGAACCGTCCCTTTAACATTTTGAATTTCTGCGTGTACTTCTGTTTGCAGTTTTTCCACTTTACCGTGTAATGTAGAAGATAACTCCATAAACCTCTCGTCCATTTTCTTTTGGCCAACTTGCACTTGTAACATCTGCTGTTTTATTTCGTGGTTCGATTGTTTAATGTCCGCCCCTTGTTGCTCCACTTGTAACATCTGTTGTTTCATTTGATGTTTAATGTCCGCCCCTTGTTGCTCCATCTGCTGTTTCATTTGATGTTTAATGTCCGCTCCTTGTTGTTCCATCTGTTGTTTCATTCCCTCGTTCGATTGTTTTATTCCCTCCAACTGTTGTCCCATCATTTGATTCATAGCAGCCATCAACTGCGATAAATCGAAACTTCCGGATGGGTTTTGTGTTGTTCCGACCATCGTTTGTTCTTCCCTTTCTTTCTTGTCCACACTGATCTCATCCGTGTTGTCCTCCTCGAAATCATACACATCTGGATTTAAACCGTCCTTCTCCATGGCCTGACGTAGTCGCTCCACCAAACTAGCTTTTGTGCCTTCACTAGCCAAACCTCGCTGCTTCAGTTGCTCCTTTAATTGCGCAAGCTTTAATTCGTAGAGAATCATTTTTCTTATTATTCACAATCCCACCGCTGTCACCAATTGTTACGATTTTGCCTTGTCAATCAAGGTTCGAATCACTGGATTGTGAATAAATACACTGCTTCAATTTTAACTCACACAATTTTATTTACACAACACAATTTATTATACAACACAATTTTCACAATTAATTATTATAATTATAATACACTTTTTAATTATCACTTTAATAATCGCTTTAATAATCACTTTAATAATCTTTCTATTTAACCTTCACTGTATCACGTTTAAAATAAGACTCAGCATTCCACGCCAACGCGCGCCTTTATATACCAAAATATTTGTTTCTAGAATAATCCTAAATGCGCAGCAAATATGTTAGTATAGAAATACGCCTAAATGTTGAGTATAAATTATAAATGTAATCGAACAATTAATGAAATTAACTTATTCTATTCTATTCTAGGTGTCACCGTAACAATATATTCAAAATGCTTGTACCTTGCTTAGCTATAATTGCATTGGTGACTTTGCTAATATTTTTTGTAAAAAGTATTAATTATTTATTGATTTTATTGTTATATTGAGCCGATTGAAGGTAAGAATCGCTAAATTTCTGTTGTTTTTTTACAACATACATTACAATTTTTAATGGCAACATAATGGAGGATCGTGGTAAGTGCAAACCCTCCCTTAATAAAACTATTGAATCCATATTAGATTCATTAGGCAGCAGTGAGATTGATTTTGAAGACTTTGGAAGAAGCTTTCGTATATATGATACCGAAAGTGACTCATCTGAATTTTAATATGAATTGGATTTGCAAAATATTGCAAATGTTGAAGTAAATGATAGTGACGTATGGACCGATGTTGAGCCTTAAGATAATAATATTGTATTTTATATCTTGTATTTATATCCAATTGAGTATGTTTCAAAATTTTTTGATAACGATTTAGTGGCAAAAAAAGTAGCATATACTAACGTACGCGCTAAAATTATTTTTGCTAAGCAACTACGAGCAAAATCTAATTTTAACCGGTGGAAAGATACAACATTTTTCGAAATAAGCAGGTACTTGCTTTATGCATGCATATTTCAATTAATAAAATAATCCGCCTTACGAAATTATTGGAGCAAAAATCACCTGTATATTCAAAATATTTTTAGCGAAACTATTAGTTGAGTATGGTTTGAAAATGTAATAAGTAAGTATATGTTTTTCTGAAGAAACAAATGATCAAATACACCAGATTCAAAATGTCGTAAATCAAATTTTGAATAATATTAAAAACATTTATAGACCACCATAAAATTTGTCTTTGGATGAAGATCCAAATCAATGATTTAATTAATCCATTAATAGGACATTTCCCAGCCGTAGTTGGTAGAGATGACGCCAAGAGATGTCGCCAATGTAGCAAAACTGGCAAGAGAACTGCGACCAAATACGTTTGTTGTGTTTGCAAAACCAAAGAAGGCGAGGAAATTGGATTGTGTCTATATCCATGTTTCAATATTTATCATGTACGATTTACATGTTCCAATTTTTTTCCCAGTAAAAAATGAAGGATGAAGCATAATACGATTTTCGTTTGCGAGAGGGGCACAAATCAAATTCCAGTAAAATAAAATTGGATTTTTTTCATTTTAATTTGAACAAATGTTGTCTTCATATGGCTGACTCTTTTTAACTAGTAACTTTCTGTTATTTGCGTGCAGCTTTTTTTTCAGTAAAGAATTTGTTTTTTGGATGTTTTTTGGAGAAAAAATTGGAACATGTAAATCGTGCATCATACTGAATTTCGCTTTTTTATGTTAAGAATGAAATATTTAAGAAAAAAAACAACAAAATGTATAATTTTATTTAAATAAATCGAACTAATTTATAACATTTATATGTAATATGTTTATTGTTGCATCTAAAGATTTACGTAACAGATATGTGCTGCATTTATTATACAAACTACCAGACTCATGTAACAAATATGTGACGTAACACCACGCAAAAACTCATGTCACACATATGTGTACAAACTTAAAACACATGTAGCATATACGTGACGTATTAGTATTCAAATACTCATGATGCATATTTGTGACGGATATAAGTGACTCGATAATTCTTATATGGGAGTTTTGTGTGAAAATCAAAAAAATGCTTGAGTGTCGGACGTGTTAATGTTGTTCTATTTACAATCAGCTTGTTGCTTACCTTATAATTGAAACACCTTTACACGTTATCCATCACTACACAAATTAAAACACAAATTTTATTATGAAAATTACAAATTACACATTTCAAAATATATTTTGGAATACACTTTACATAAATCTTTTAAATCAGACACACTAAACATTAACAGAGTACATGCACTTGATAAACTATATTTTAAAATTAATCCGACGCACTTGAAATTACGTACACAACTAAACACGAAAATTATTGATTTTGCATACCATAATTCCAAATTTATCCCGTTAACAAGTTCGAGTCGTATTTTGTTAATGGAAACGTATTAGTACAGCAAAACCGGAAATGTATTTTTAAATTGTGTTGTGCATTTGACTTTGCAACGGTACTTTAATATGACTGCAAGTAAATAAAATGAAAGTGTATGTAAAAAAGTTTCACGACAGACATAAAATGGAATGGAATTTGATCTATAGGGGCAATGGGGATTGAGTGAAAATTCTAAAATTTGGTTAAGAGACCAGTTAGATAAAACACAACGCCAAGGTGTTGCAAAAGTAACAGATTCAGAGATATTTGTCAAATTTTAAATTAATTTCAAATTTTTCCTTTTATAAATTGTATTGAATTAAATCTACAATGATTTTGATAAACTATTGAAGGAGTATCTCAAACGTGGTGATTTTTTAAATATCCAGCATGTGCGCCTTTCCTATGTTTATTCAATGTGATAAAGCAGACTGTTACTAATAAAATCCGCGCCTAACAGAAAATGTTTATTTTCGATCATAATATGTTTAATCCTTGACGAGATCTACCACAAATTCTAACAGTGATAAACTGACAAGAAGTATAGAACTAGAAGTATAGCGGGTAAAACGAAAAGACGACCAAAACTGCAGTGGAGACTCAAACTATAACTAATAACCGAACACAGAGAACCTAGCAATTAATATTCTCTCCACTGACCCACTGACAATTTTACTGGTTAGATTGGTAGCTGCTTCAATAACCAGTCATCATAATGCAATGAGTTTACAACAAAAAAAATTGTTAACCCAAGGTAGTACACCAACTACTCAGTTGGTTCATCCACCCTCTAACGAGGACTACTCATAGGATTCTAGGGTAAGCCAACCATTGCTATGGCCATTTGATCGAAGTGCAAAAATAGTTGGTCACCACCTAGACAAATACAGTTCGCAACTCGGAAGGAAATCGACAATGTTGAACTAAGTTAAAAATCGCTAAGTTAAAGAAACGAAATGAGAAACTGAAGAAGACCAAACTGACAGAGGTTGTAAAAACTCAACGTGCTTACTAAAACAAAAACAGCACAATTGAATGTACTGATGCTGAGTTTAATACAGATGAGAAGTAACTTGCAAGAATAACTGATTGGATACAGAAACAGAAGAAAAGACCAAGGAAAAATCGAAGAGCAGAATTCTTGCCAGAAGTAAAGGAGTTCTCGCAAGCTAAAGCTAATGAAACTGTCGAACTAGTACCTGTAGCCCAACATCACCAGCAACAAGAACAACGCAAGGTTGCAACGAATACTAAGGTACAACCGCCAATTAATTTGACAGGCATAACTGTGTTTGCGAATATCTAAGCTCTAACGAAATAAGTGTCCACAAACGACTATAGAGTAGTTGCACTAAACAATAATTTTTGGAAGATAAACACAAGAGATCCCAATGCATACAGAGATTAAGCCACAAAGCTCACTGAAGAAGGTGGTATATCTATGAAGGCAAAACCAAATTAAGGTTATGGCCACAGGTCTACATCTCACCTACAAGAAGAAGGATATAATAGAAGATCTCAAAATGAAAAAATTGCAAATTGAAGATGCCACAGTAAATATCCTTTAACGAGAGATGCTAATGGAGTTTATACTAAATCAATACTAAATGAAAAAATTAATTTTAGTAAACATTTAGTAAAATAATCACGCACCTATAGGTGTTGGAAGTTTTTACTAAATTATACTAAATTAATAATTGATCAATATTGGATCAATTTGTGGCATAGTTAGTCAATTTTTACAAATGAAAATTTTAGAACAAATTTCTACATAAAAATTAAATCAAAATTAAACCAATTTTTTTTTTTAAACCATTAATTGCCGACTGCACAGAAAAATGACTACCGGCCGGTGCCAGCGGGGTGGTTTTGACTCGTAATGGATTTCTTTGGTCTTGAGCTAATTGAACGTTGAATAAATCACTATAAACTGTTTGCCCAATCACCAACTAATAAATTTTGATAAATGGGAGCAGCATAAAAATACTCTGGTTAACTTGATTATTTTTCATTTATTATATTGTAAGTGGCACTTAAATATTGATATTTATATAATTCGTTTATTATATTTACATATAAATGTTTAACTTAGTTTTAAGCAATTGCGGAAGAACAGAAACACTCCCAAATTTAAATATTATACCAATTTGATTAATTACAATTTTGTAGGCAAAAGATATTTAAATTTTTGCGACTCATTCTTCTCGAACGAAACTAATAATTGTTTTTTTGTTTATAAATAAAGAAAACTCCTACTTCAATATAGTTAAAGGTACTTAAGTAGATTCTATCGTTAATTAAATACAATATTTTAGTTACCTAAACGTATTTGAATGACATAAAATTAGATATATGTATTATTAAATATTATATATTTATATTATTAAAATATATTAACATATAAATCTGGAATCATTCACACGCAGAAAATATTTAACATATAGGTAATAGACGAATTATATAAATATTTGAAACTATAAGATTGAGAAAAAACAAAAGCAAAATCAAAAATTCAAATTTTTCCGATGCTTATATGATTGAATTTATGAACATAATCCCGTGTTTTATTAAATTATATTAGTTTGATATTTTGGGTCTAATACCAAAAAATATTTTGCTCTGCAATTTAATTAATATTTTGAAAATGGGTAGTAATAGGCAAAATAAACGTCATGAAACAAACCAATTTAATGATATGTTGAACCATATTAAATTAAAATCCGCGTTGCTTGCCTTGTTTGGTAATGCTGAAGCTGTAAATATTTCTCGAAATAATACAAGCCAAATGAATGAATTATGTAAATATTTAAAAATTGGGAATACTACGCGGAATCGACTACAAATATTTACAATATGGAAGCGTAAAATAATTAATTCCTTGGATCAATCGGATCAGATTAATATTTCATCCGAAGAAAATAATTTCAATTGCCTACAGGAAGGTGTAATTTCAGTAACCACTGAAACTTTGAATGTATTTTCGAATAATATTGAAATCACTCATTTGAACCAAATTAACGACGATATCGAATCACAAGATAATAATTCAACATTTGAAAATAACATTGAGCCAAGCGCTCATTTATGTGAAGAACAGGGAGAAAATATCACTTCTGAACTGCTTTCAAGCAATGTGGTTGATATATCTAATTGCCCAATTATCTATGAAAGCCCTTATTTTGAAAACTGGGTGTCGCGTGGTTTAATGGAAATTTCCATAAATGTTTATGGTGATTGGAACAAAGAACCTTTAAGAAATAGTATCCGCAATGCACTGATTGCTATATGTAGAATTCTTGTGTTCTAATATTTGGAACAATGAATTATAACAAACGAGAAGATAAAATAATTCAATACGGCCGATGTAAATATAAATCTCATGGCCAGCAATTCTAATTTTATGCGCAAGGGCAATATATGGAAATATGGACAAAAGGCAAAGATGTTTCTGATCATGGCTTAGTAAAAGAATCTACTCAACTAAGAGAAAGCCGTCAACTCGATTTTCAGGAACGGATGCAACACAAATTACCTTTTTAGTTATATTTAGAAAACAATGATAATATTGAAAAACAATTATTGAAAAACGGAAATACACAGCAGATTGTTTTACCGACAGTACTACGAAAAGCTCGATCTGAAAGAATGCTGAGTAGAGACGCAATTAAAGGTTGCGAAGTTTTAGATGCTATATATCAACGTCCGACACAATCAAATATATTTATTCAGCGTCAGATCCATTGAATGTAGTATTGATGAGACTAGAAAATTTGAAGATGTTAGACGTGCAAGAAGCAGTCGCAGTTTACATTGACGCTACTGGGGGTTTAGTTAGAAATCCAAAATGCTGTGATGATCACAACTACACGAATTTATTATTACGCTAGTGTAGTAAAAATAAATGATTATGCAATCCCGATATCAGAGCTAATAGCTTGTCAGCATGATATGACCACAATAAAAAATTGTTTAAACATTTTTAAAAGAGAGATTTTAAGGGCGCAACCAAGTATACCTCTACCAAAATATTTTGTGTGTCATTGGTCTTGGGTATTTATTAATAGTACTCTAGGTTGTATGAATGAAATGAATGTAGCTCAATATTTAAGTGCCGCACTTACAATATAATAAATGAAAAACAATCATTTAAATTAACCGGAGTATTTATATGCTGCTCCCATTTTGCGGCCATAATAATAAGGCAAATTTCTACATAAATTTTGAATTGTTGAAAACATCTCAAAAAGTTAATTATGATAACTTTTTTCTTAATTATTGATTGTGATGATATTGTAAAAATCGATAAAATGTTTATAATTTTTACAATAATATGTTGTTCAAAATATCACAATAATTTGTTCTTGGAAGCCTATGCAGAATATAATTCAACGTTCAATTGGCTCAAGTCCAAAGAAATCCATTACGATTCAAAACCACCCCACTAGCACGGAAACTAAACATTACAAAATTCTCAAGTAGAGCTAATTGTCTGAGTTGATCATTGTCCTTATCAAAATTTATTAGTTGGTGATTGAGCAAACAATTTATAGTGATTTATTCAACGTTCAATTGGCTCAAGTCCAATGAAATTCAATAGGACTCAAAAGCACCCCACTGGCACGAAATCCATCCCGAACTAACCGGCCGGTAGTAATTTTTCTGTGCAGTCGGCAATTAATGGTTTATAAAAAATTTTGATTTATTTTTGATTTAATTTTTATGTAGAAATTTGTTCTAAAATTTTCATTTGTAAAAATTGACTAACTATACCACAAATTGATCAACTATTAATTTAGTATAATTTAGTAAAAACTTCCAATGCGTAACGAGAGAAAGTTGAAAATAGTCTACGAGCCAAGATCGTTAAAAGAGGGCTCACGCTATTCATGCTCACATTCAACAAAAGCGAAAAAATTGAAAATATATTTAATATCAAAGCAATACTTAATATGAGGGTTAAAATAGAACCACTGAAAAAGAACACAAAACTAATACGTCAATGCAAGAAATGCCAAGGTTGTAAGCACACCCATAGATATTGCGGGAGGGATGTAAGGTGCGTAAAATGTACCGGCAGACACAACGTGAAAGACTGTTCCCATTGTCGAACCGAACCTACAAGGTGTATAAACTGAAAAGGATGACACCCAGCCAACTATAGAGGATGCGAAGAGCGGTACAACTGCAAAGGTTAAGAAATAAAACACGCAAATCGATTCAAAATAGTAATGTTAGAAAAAAAAGGATAACAAATCCAACTAGAGTGCCGTCACAACCAGACCCCATAGGGCCAGAGAGGAGATCCAACTCTCAGATAACGCAGTAGAATACTATTAAAGAAAATCCACTAGAAAGGATATTTCGAAGTATAGAAACGATAAATGCACGCCTAGCAAAACAAGAACGTGGTCTAGAAGCTATACATATATAAGCGGCTGCAGGTAGACAAGAAGCTACGGATGAGCTTGCATCAATGCTTTACTAATCTAATGAATAGATCACTTAATACTTATAACAAATAGATATATGTCTTGTCTCGGAAACTCATTTAACAGAAACATCATTTATTAAAATACGGGACTATGAATGCTAGAACCGGGTCTACCGTAATTATTAAAAATGATATTAAACATTATGAAGTGCCCGGCATTAAAGAAGAAATTTTGCAAGTTAAAACCATAAAAGTAGAATCAATCAATGATAGGGACATCAGTATCTCCTCCATTTACTGTCCCCACGCCGACAATTAAAAAACGAAGACTACAGTCACCTTTTTAAATCATTAGGACCAAATTTTATCAAAGGCGGTGTTTTTAATGCAAAGAATACCTATTAGGGATCTAGACTTACAACCTCTAAAGGCAAAGAGTTATTTAATGCAGCTCGGAGAACAACTGTGAATTCTACCGACCAAATGGCACAGTGGTTAAAGGTTTCGCGTTTGGATCGGGAGGTACCGGGTTTGAATCCCGATAGGGGCAGAATGCAAAAGGGATTTTTCATCATTAGATTACGATCGATGATGGAAATTGAACACAACTATGACCCCCTGTCGGAATGCACAACTCATGGGCCAACCCATCTTCCATGTCAGTACTATAGGCTGGCATTAAGCTATGCAATGTGCAGATGGTTCTACGTAAATCGGACCTACATCCGCACGTCCTCGATTTGGCAAGCAATGCGTAAAGTAGGACGGTAAAAGTGAACTGCGAAAGAGTTGGAAGTGCTTCGGCCCCAGAACAGATTGCAAAGATTAAAACATAAAAAAAAAACTGTGAATTCTTCTCTGGCGATAAACCAGCAAATTGTCCTGCTGACATACATAAAACTCCAGATCTTCTTGACTTCATTGTAACAAAAGGAGTTTTAGAGAAGGACTATCATCTGACCACTCACCTGTGATCATGACTCTGAGTACAATGATAATAGAAAAAGACAATTCACCTTAGTTAACAAACTATAAAACCAATAATCTATTCGAGAAATAAGTGGAAGATCGAACAAATTTCGGCGAACCAATTAGAACAAAGATCCAGCTGGAAGATGAACTAGAAATATTTAAGGACAATATAAAACAAGCGGAAACGGAAAGCTTGCAAAATCTGGCAGTACTCTCGTGCTCTTCAACACAAAACTATTCTTAATTTTGTGTGCAATAAATTAAAACAACTAATAAAGGAAATAAAGAACGAAAGTATAAGTATGCGACTTCAAGGTCTTTCTGAACTAAAGGATGACGATTACTGGTTTGGAAAGCAATGAAGGGACTAAAAAGATCCAAAATGCATGTATTGCCTTTCAAAAACGATGACGGATCCTGGGCTAAAAGTCAGCAAATGAAAATACAACAGTCGTAAACAAAGTAGAAGATCTTAACATAAGGCATGTGAGCTTATTGGAACTTAAAACTGCAATCAATAATAACTTAAGTATCAGAAAACTCCGGTTGATGAATTCACTACTTTTGCGTAAATCTAACCAAATAGTTAATATAGCCTTCAGATTTAAATATGTTCCACGACAATGGAAAGTGGCCGATGTAATCATTCCTAAACCAGGTAAACCAGGAAACGATAGTAAATCATATAGAGCGATATCACTTCTTCCAGTCATATCAAAAATATTTGAAAAACTGTTGCCTAAGAGACTCAAACCAATAATAGAAGAGAGACGCTTTAAGTCCAATAATCCTGCTCAAAGCGTCCGCGTTTTGATTATTTTTTCCTGGTTTGTATATGACATCATATTCGTATTCATCCAGTTCGATTTGCCACCTTAACAATCGTGAAAAGGTGTCGGATGTTTGGCTAACCACACTAGAGGTCGATGATCAGCAATAATTCGAAATTTATGTCCATAGAGGTATGGCGAAACCTTTAAACCCCCTTAAACTATATGACCAACAATTCCTTTTCTATAATTGGATAATTCCTTTCAGCAGTATTAAGTGATCGATAGATAGATCGCCTGTTTCGGTATTCTGTAATAAATCAATTGCATAATCACTGGCATAAGGAGTCACGTTGAAAGGCTGCAAAAAATTCCGATACATTAGTATGGTGGAGAAATTAGTTTTTTCTTTAATATATTGAAAGAATGGTCACATTTTGCGTCCTACTTACAGTTTGAATTTTTTCGGACAAGTTTGGTAAGTGGTTCAGATATTTGAGAAAAATTTTCTATAAATCTCCTATAGTAACTAGCTAGTCCTAAAAATGATTTTATGTCCTTCTGATTTTTGGGAATTTGAAAATTTTTTACCGAATCAATTTTGGAAGGGTCTGGCTTGACACCAGAACTCGTAACTATGAATGCCCAAGATGACAAACTTCTTTTCTTAAAAAATTACATTTAGAAGCTTGGAGCTTTAAGTTGAACTTTCTTAGACAATTCAAAACTTGAACTAATTTTCGATTGTGATCATCCAAATCATAGCCAAAAATTACAATATCGTCTAAATTCACGAAAGAACGAATTGCACTCAAACCAGATAGCACGCGATTTATAAGACGCTGGAATGTTGCTGGGACGCCTTTAAGACCAAATGGCATTCTACAAAACTGATAATGACCAGATTGGGTGCTGAATGGTGTTTTGATTTTATCGTCCGGATGAAGTGGAACTTGGTGGTGCCCGTTGGCAAGATCTAGAGTAGAAAAATATGTTGATTTTCCCAGTTGATCGAGAATTTCTGTGATATTCGGAAGGGGGAAGACATCATCGATTCTAATAGAAAATAGGTTTTTAAAATTGACAACGATTCGCCATTTTGTCTGGTCTTTATTGAATTTTTGGTTACTATCAGTAAAGGTGCATTCCATAGACTAATACTATGTTCAATTATACCATCATGAAGCATTCGATCAACCTGTTTAGTGATCTCGATTTTTGTAGACTCTGGTAAACGGTAAGATTTTATGTTTACATGTCGTGAATTAGAATTTAATGGTATTTCATGTAAACATGCGGTAGTAATCGAAAATTTTTCATGAGGCAAAAAGAATACGTCATTAAAATCTTAGCAAATTTTTATTGTTGACTTTTCTTTCTGATCGTTAAGATGTGACCTATTTATTTCGTTTCGCAAAAGATTTAATCGATGTTTGATATCACTATTCCAACTTTGAAGGCAAAAGATATTGTAATCCGAAACAGGAAACAATGAAAATTGTAAGATCATCTAAAATAATTGGTACTTCATTAAAATTTAGGAAACAAACAGGTATAGTATCATCTTTCAAATTTACAATAGAATTGGGTATGAAACACCCAAAATTGGTAGAATTTGTGAATTTATTATTTTTTCGGCACGTTCAGGTAAAGTAACCTTATCGCAACGAATGGTTTGAACATTTAAAGGCAAACTACAAATTGGAATTGAGGCTGAAACGGAATTAGCAATTTTAATTTCGTTCCCAATTATACCAGAACAGGAAATTGGAAAACTATTTGGTATAATCTGGAATTCGTGTGAAATGGAAATATCATTCGGTAGTAAAATGTGCGATTACAATGCTAGTTTCAATACTTTCTGGAGTAATTCCTCGAATTTTGCATTTTTTATTTATATATCATGACATCTTCATGAATGTTAGTACGCTTTATGACGCTGATATCGGCACCTGTGTCGATCAAAAAATATGCTTCAGGACCATTTTAAATATCCATAAAAAGTTTGACAAATTTTGTTTTTATACTTGAGTCATTGCAATTTGCAATTTGGTATGATATTTCTTTCAATGGTTTTTCGAATGTGTCATCTAAAGTTTGGTAAAACGAATTTCAGGGTTAACTTGATGTTTGAACGTTATGGTATTCGGTAATAGAAAACTTTTTTTAAGTGATTTTTTGATTGCGTTCGGATACGTCATTACATTTCTTCCGCTCGAATCACTAAACCCTTTGAAATCTTTGAAATCGGTTCGAGGGGCTTCGTGTTTTTTGTTCGTTAAATATACGTTTTCTACAATCCTTTAAGTGACCAATGTTTTTACAGTAATTTCATATTATCCTAAAGTAGAAAGCTGGTTGAGATTTATTTAAATTAGTTTAATTTAGAACATAATTAGCGACGAATGATTGGTTTTGATTGAGGAGTATGAGAAATATTAGGTTTATTATTCAGGCTGATTTCTTTTTCCATGGCTTTTGATATGGCGTCCTCTAAGTTTGTGAATTGACGATTTTTATGATTAATTTTATGGGTTCTCGAAGACCATCTTGGAAAGATTTAAGAGCCGTAGTAGAATTCAATTTTTTTACTATTTGGGCGGAGCCCTTGCCTTCCCGCAAAATACAAGCGTCATTTAAATCCGAAAGTAAACTTTCGACTCGGTTTGCAAAAATCCTAACACTTTAGTTACGATCTTGATGAATCTGAACTAGTTCGACTTGCAGTTGCTCAATAGAACGGCGATCGGAAAATTGTTCTTCAAGTTCTTCCTTTAAGGATTCCTATGACTAAAATTCTTCATAACGAACTAAATTATAAGCAGTACCACATAATTTAGATTAACTTATCTCTAAACAAATTTTAATATCATCAGCTTCTATTAATGGTTTAAAAATAATTTAGCAACAAACTACAAATTTACGTAAATTTGATGGTGTACCATCAAATTCTGGAATAAGCTTTAAGGCAGTACTAATATCAAAATCAAATATATTTTGTCTTTTTTTAATATGACAATCATCAAAAAATTCAAATGGAAAAATGTCGAGAATACAAGGGTTTTTTGCAATCGCTTTCGCAATAATTTGAATTTAATGTGCTTAACGCGGACGGTTGTTCAAAATTATTAGTACTTACGGTACTTACGGAGCCGCAGGTATAAATTTAATTTTCCCACTTTTCAAATCTAGTTACGTCCGATTACTAGAAGTTTCACTAGGCTTTTGTTCCTTCTCATCCTGCATACAATTGATTGATAACTCCGAAACAATATATATTATTCATAAAAAATAAAAAAATAAATTAGGAAATTGGAAAATACAAATAACTAAAAATGATATAAACAACTTAACATTAAAGCAGTAATTTAAAGTAACTTAACTAAAGATTAACATCGTTGATGAGTTGATGATTTAATAATTGAAATGTGGTTCTACAATTCAATAAGGTGATAATTTGACCTTTATCTGCAAAATTTCTTAAGGTTGACTTAAGTTGATAACCTTCATCTGCTGTACATAACTGAAACTGGAACACACCACTTCTGCTTCGTATAACTGGAACTGGAGCGCGATAAGAAGCGTTGCGTTAAAATATACGGGATTTCACTGACTAATCTAGGCCACAAGTTGATATTAGTATGCGTGTATTTTTTACGAATGTATATATTGTCTTTATATAACTATCTATAAAACTTTGCTATTATCCGCAACAGTATCATGAAGTTTATACATAATTTTCAATGGTCATGTACTTGTTGAAACCCTGGATTATGTTTTTTAATTTATATGCGACCATAATTTGCTGGTTTTAAAAATTTTGTAATTATAATTTATTACGATGCTTCGATCGATTTCTTCTTTGATCATCTCATTGATAATCGATGAGTAATAACGGTTTTTTTAACTACGGTACAAACTTAAAATGTAAGATTTTTACAGGATCTCACCGCTGCCACCAATATTGTTGTGCCGTTTAATCAACCACTACCACTAACTTTCACAACATCGAATCTCGAAACGAAGCATTATATTCTCACTGTGTCCAAATTTGATTCCGTACTGCATTTTGTAACCTAAAACAGCGTAATCTTCCCTTATTTTTCCTATGTACTTGTGCACCATTGCTATATATAAATATAAATTTATATTCTAATTGTATATACTTAGGAAATAATAATTAAATAAAATATAATTGCAGTGTTACTTAAACTATATTAAATTGAGGTTGGATTACAAGGCCTTCTATTATTATTTATTGACAATCATCAGCAATTGCTTTTAATATAGAAACTGACGAGAAACCTTGTAGAGTAACTGAACTGAAAACCATCACCCCGTTAATCTAGTATTACCTATTAAAAGAGTCACAATGAGCTTTATAAAACTTTGATATTAAATTAATGCAAGTGATATTTTTGACACTCAATTACGGCATGCTACGAAATACATGCTAATCAACGCGCTTTGTTTTCCTTTACTGCAGGCCTAACCTACCCCTAAAAAATTACAGTTATTTTATTTACTAATCAAAAAGCGAGGTGCCTGCGTTCGTCTAAAACAAAATATATTTTATTTGAAATTTAAACAAATTTATTTCGGGAAAATTCAAAAACAATGAAAATTTATTCTTCAACCAAAAACCGTATTTTTTTTTACACATATTTTCATCGCAAAAACATAAAAGCAAACGTAGCGGTATAATATTTACGATATGAATAAAATAACAATAAAAACTGGCATGAAAATTGAGTGAAAATTATGTGTGTGTATGCACATCTATATATATATATATATATATATATATATATATATATATATATATATATATACACAGGAAAATAGTTATTATTTTCACAGTTGAACACAAACAAAATGCGTATTGGTATATATAAGTATATACGATTTGTTCACGGTACAATTTTCCAATTTTCCCATTCGCACATACATGGGGTGTACATACCATATATAGTTAGATGTACATTTTTTGATTATGGGAACAAGAACATCAAAAATACAAAACACTAACCGAAAAATGAAGAAACAGAGTGAAATGAAATTGCGAATACAAAAAAAAACAAAAATCATCGAGAAAATTTGTAAATATCACCCTTGAGAAAAGTTTGTTGAATTTTGTTGTTCTTCGCCTTTTTCCTCGAACTTCCCGCTTATCATAATAGCTTATCGATCATAATTTGTTGTGTTTTGTTTTTTCAGAATTTTTTTTCTACCCGTATATAGGAAACTTCCTAAACCATTTAGTTGAGTTTTTATGGTTGTTAATTTTTTTTCACAGGTACTGAGCTTTTGTTGTTGTTTGGGTATATGCATAATTGAATTGTTGTTATCAGAACATGATAATGTTAGTTTCATGAATAATTTACAATTTGTGTTAGATC
This sequence comes from Nephrotoma appendiculata, assembly GCA_947310385.1. NCBI lineage: Eukaryota > Metazoa > Arthropoda > Insecta > Diptera > Tipulidae > Nephrotoma > Nephrotoma appendiculata. Next base: position 301,923,289 of record OX371224.1, on the reverse strand, counting down.
TGTTTTCTATTATATGTAGAACAAGGCATTTTTTTGTAACCAAAGTAGTTTGAAAATTTTTTAAACGGATTTTGTGGAATTTGTGGTTAGATGGTTTTTTTGTTGTTTCAAAACTTAATTTGTTTGAATAAACAACAGTAACTCCGGTATAACATGGATGTGGAAGTTATTGTAGATTATTAAATTACAGTTATAATTAACTAATTACGTTGTAAACGGAGCTGAGTTCATTAAATGATTAAGAGCTTTAGCGTTAGAAAAGGTTTTGTGTGTACAATTTAAAGAATTGAAAATTTTAAACCTAATAGTAAATTGATTTTTTTCTTTAGCGAATATAGTGAAACCTGATCTTCAAATTTTTATGGAACCGATCTGATGCCTTATAGAGTGTTTAAAATCACCAACTAACAAACGTCTAATAAACCAAGGTAGGTAGGTTTCAGTGGTTGACACTTAGGCCATTTTTTGGCCCATTGTGATACCACGCATTCACGCTACATCATTAACCCATTCACCTATTCACCTACTCACACAACTACAGTATTACCACCTGCACATTGCAAGCTCCATGTCAACCTGTACATTGACATGGACGGTGGGTCGGCGCGGAATTCTGCACTCCATCAGAGGGTCTTAGTTGTGTTTATTAACATCACCGATCGTAATCGATGATGAAAATTCGATTTGCATCTAGCCTCTGATGGGATTCGAACCCAGTACCTCCCGGTCCAAGTGCCGAAGCTTTAACCACTGCACCACTTGCCCGGTTAATAAACCAAAGAACATCTAAAGTTTTTGTGACAGTTGCGATGGATACCTACACTTTGTGCGACCTCGAACATTCGCTGCTATATTGTGAAAAATTTCTGAAGTACTCTGTCATGAACCGCAGACAGATTATATTAGCCGATAATCGTTGCTTCTACTATTCACGAGTCAGCCTTCCCGTGTTTAGATGCCTTTCGAAACAATATGTCAGGATTGTGGCAAAACATCATACGCTTGTGCATCTACCCGAATCAAATGAACAAGATAACCAGTAACGGAGGAAGCTCGAACCTCAACTGCACAAGCAGAGGTATCGACGAATAGCATACTACCAACAGGACTTGCAACAGTAACCGATAATCGCGGGGAGGTATATGAAAGTAGGGTTCTACTAGATTTTGGTTCAATGTCTAATCTCATAACGGAGAAACTCAGCAGGAAACTATGGTTAGCAAGTCAATTGTTTCTGGCATTAGTGGGCATCCCGGTTTAACAAAATAACCCATATTCTGGTTGAAGCGCTATAGTTATGTTCAAATTTTGCTCAAAGCTGCCTATCAAATCATTTGACTCTACAGTCACGAATCACAACCTATTGCTAACTGACTCAAATTATAATTGTTCACAAGAGATTTATATCATTCTAGGTGTTCAGCAAATATTTAATGTGTTACTCGATGTCCGGATGAAACTTGAGAATAACACATTCGCTGTAGAAACCATTTTTGAGTGGGTTTTAGCAGTAATGAAGAAACCAAAAGAGCCTAAATGATTAAAAGAGTTTGTGAACTTGAGGATTTACCAACGATAAGATAAGCAACAGGAAATAGCACTCAAACACCAAACAACTCTTCTAGCTGCAGCGAATGCATTAAGCAGTTGTACATATATGTGGATAATTTCATGGCGTATGTACATACATTAGAGGAAGCGGAAGAATTACGAATTGGTTTAGTAAAAATAATGGATATCTAACTCAAGTGAATTTTTAAGCTCAATTCCAGAGGAAGACCGAGCTGAATATGTTAAAGAATTTTCACGGCGTCACGTTGAAGATTTTTGGTTTACAGCGGGATCCAAAAATCGACATTTTTTCATATCGCGTTAAAATGAGAGTTTCACTACTTACAAAACGAAAAGCTATTGCAAGAATGCATTCAGATTTTTGATCCACTGGGGTGATTATCGCCAGTAATCATAAAAATTAAAATATTATTCCAGACATTATGGTTGACCGCGGTAGAATAGGACGATGAATTACCGCAACGCTCTTGTCAAAAGTGGATGAGTATCAGAGAGTAATTATACCTCAATTGGAAGAAGTAAAATTGCAAAAACGAATGCGCACACCGAGCGATAATATTAAAGTTCATGAAATTTGTGTTGCAAGCGAGCGAGCGTACTCTGCCGTGGTATATCTACGACTTCCAATTAAGGCATTAACTTTTCAATGTTATATCTACTGGTGGCTAAATCCAAAGTTGCTAGGCACAGTTAGAACTTTGTGCTGCGCACCTGCTATCAAGATTAATAAAGTCGGTTACGGAAGTTCAAGCCATTACAACAACCGAGAAAATATGTTGGACAGACTCTACTATTGTACAAGATAGGCTCTCGGAAGTACCTGTGCGCTTGGCAGACGTTTGTGGGTAATAGGAGGTTGCAAATACTGGAGATAGTAAACCAAAATAGTCGGCGTAATCTACCTACACGAGATAATCCAACTGATTGCGCTTCACGAGGATTTTTTCCATCTAAAATATTTAACCACGAGTTATGGTGGAGTTGTACTACGTGATTGCACAGTAATCAAGAAAACTCGCCCAAATTCAGCAAAACACTTCAATCAGAGTGTCCACCCAATTGTTTTGTATCGAAATTAATAAACAAATTCTCCTCTTTCAGAAATCTGATCAAGGTAGTTGCTGTGGTACGAAGATTTATGCACAATTTGAACAACGGTAAAGCAAAGCAAACGAGACGTTTTACTGTGACAGAGTTGGACGCAGCGATTAGTGTTGCAAGGCTCGTCAATCCAATTGCCTAGTGGAAGAGGTCCATCAAACATAAGAAACCGATAAAGAGTTCACTTAGATTCATGAATCCATTCGTTGATGAGGAAAGTGTAATGAGAGTCGGAGGAAGAATTAAAAATTCACACATTAAATATTCACGGAATCGAGTCTATCAAAGCTAATCATTGAAGATATTCACGCTCGATATTACCATGCAGCTTTTGTTAACTATTTTGAGGCAAAAATATTTAGTGATTAGCGCAAGGAACGAGATAAGATGTTGAGAACTGATTTTGCTGGCCCAATGCAGGTTTTACTGGTTGTATGCAGGTATTGGTCTGGTTGTATGCACAACTACTCGAGCAATACATATTAAGGTGACTACCGACCGTATTAATCGGGATAGAGATTGATAGATTTTTCATCAGAGTGTTAAATAGAGACATTTGTAAAATTCTAACCATTCAAAGACCAACCACTTTACCGGAATCATATTCACCTTGCCTTGAAATTCAAAATATTAACTTAGATGGATCCCATGGATGTGGACGAATCTATAAAAACTAAAAAAATATATTAGATGAATCGGCTAAACCTGAATTATTATAACCAAAAATCCAAACAGATGAAAGTACTGAAACAGGAATAGATCAGCATAAGCACCAACGCATTTTCCATCTAGAACAACATGAAGAATGAGAAAATTCTTTCTTATTGACACGTGGGCCAATAAAAATTTTATTAAGCCAGAGCACGCTTTACACGTCGTCCAACCGATATATGAACCGTTTAACATCAAATCAGCTGGGGCGATATAAGCATAAAACATAAAATATCATCACCAATATTCAGAAAATATGGGAATAATGTCACATTGGATTTCTATATATTACCGCGGGACTAAATACCTTTCGCGGTATAATCGATGATGACACACTTAAAAATTAGGAAAGAATTATTGCCAGAAAAGAATATATTCTAGCAATATCACTTAGAATTAGAATTTAATGTTAATCTGTGCAAGTAAACGTCGAACTAAGAGATGATCACTTAAATAATAAACTTTAGACTCAACTAAGTTACAATTCTAACCAAAACAATCAACAATTTTTACCACTCTTTGGATCTTTTGGTGATACAAACGCAAGAAGTGAAACTACCAAACGTTATATCAAACGTTGAAACAAACGCAAAAGGTGAAACTGGAAAGAAAACAGAAGAGCCCATTTACTCTGAAGTATGTGGGCTGAAGTGGATGAAGAGGTCCATAAATTTATCAGCGAAGATAGTATAAGACCTTCAAATACCCCTTACAGCCACCAGTTTGGATTGCCTTAACAAAATAGGATGCAAAATTGGATAAAAAATGTCTGCTTTAAACTTCTAAATGCAGTGATTAATGATTATATCAAAAAAAAGGATGTTTTTTTAGAGGTTTACATGTTTAAGTTGGCAACACTGTTTTGTTTGACAACCGATTTGACAGCTGACATTTGCTTTGTAATTAGTTTGATTTGCCCATTCATATAATGAATAGACTTATACGACAGAGAAGCACTTGCAAATTGTTAATTTTGTTCAGATCGGGAAATTCAGTTAACTATGGCTCGTTTTCACACCACGTATACTATAAATGATAATACGCACCCAGTAAGACGTCGAACAGTGCGTACTGAACAAGCGAGAAAGATTCAAATCAAGCAATTCGATGTCTTTCTCAGCAACAAAGGAAGCTGAGTCACGAAATGTTAGGCTACTGTTCATCTTCGAAGAAAAGTTAGATGCAAAAACTCGTGCATTGGGGCACAGATTTTATGTGAGGACGAATTACCAACACTAGACAACAGACCAAAGAACATCTCAAGTTTTTGTAACAGCTGCGATGGATACCTGCCCTTATGAAAAATTTTTGAAGTACTTTGTCGGACGAACCGGATCAAAAGCGACAAAAGCCAAATTTTTCCAAGAAGGATAAGAGGGATAACTCTGAACAAAAACACTGACGCCCCGAGACTGAAGCGGAGAAATCTGATTCAGAACTGGAGGAGAGACTACACAAACGATTTTCCAAACAGACTGATGAGTTGTCTCAAAAGTTGATGGAAAAACTTGTATCATTCTCAAAGCAAGATAGCGAAAAACAGTCACGGAAAAAGCATTTTAAGACATCAACACATGGACAGAAAACTTTGGAATCGGCAAGTGGATCTAAAATTAGTTCAGAAATGTCTCATCAATATCGGAACAAATCACGATCATTTAATTTGAGTTACAGACGAGGCGCGGATCCAGCTAAATGGAAATTATCCTTTTCCAGGCGAGAGAGTAAGCGGGACGAACACGTGTAAGATTTCGTTATGCGATTAGAGAAATATGCAATGCAAGATGACGTACCAAAACACGAGCTGGTAACTTTAATGCGGAACTTCGTTATAGATAAAGCGGACTAGTGGTACTATAATTTTATTAGAAAGAACAAACACGCAACTTGGAAGGATATGAAGGATTCGCTAATATAAACCGGCTAAACAATATCGAAGGGGACCGCGAAACCAGAAAGTATATAAGATGTCGTACTCAAGCTAAGAAACACGCAACGGTTTTCTAACGGAAATTTAGAGTGCAAATTACCGCTTAATAAATCCGCTTCCAGAAGACGAAATATTATAATTCGTCTTCTAAAACATGAATCCTGCATTTAGGAGCGCTACTCATCACATCCAAAATAACAATATCGCCAAAAGACTTATTGAAACTATTGGATCAACAGGAGTCTTCACCCAATGAGCAGAAGTTTCAAAATATAAAATACGATTATGAAACAGACGAAGATTTGAACCATAACGAGCAATGTTTATCGAACATCAGTGTGATCAACCGAGTACGTATGCATAGAATTGCAAGGATTTGGGTCACAAATTTATTTTTTGCAAAATGGAGAAAACTTATGTCTTTTGTGCAGGTTGTGGTTTGGAGAACATGAAAATGACGGATTGGTTGAGGTGTCAGAACGAAAAGCAATTTCAGGGAAATTCGCCAATCCTGGGGAATCACGTTTGGGGAAAAATGGGAACCCCATACCTATAATAAAGCTAAATCCGAACAAATTATAGATTCCTCGAATTCAAAAACGATGTCAACACCTCATCGTAATGATTTCGTACCAGATTAACATAATTACAGAAAAAATTAAATCTTTTAACTATTTATGCACTATCTCCACTATTACGATATTTATGCCTATAATGACCCTCGACCGGCGAACGTGATTTAAGGACCGACCCATCAAAAATTGATGCAATTACATCTTTTCCAGGCCCAAACTCGGTTAAAAAAATTCGGAGACTCTTAGGGATGACCAGTTGGTACCGCTGATTTATCTGCAACTATGCCGAAGTAACAGCGCCAATTACCAACTTACTCAAAAAGGGAGTGCAATTTCAATGGACCGACGAAGCAGACGCTGCTTTCACCAAACTTAAATGATTACTCTCCAACGCACCAGTATTGCATAAACCTTTTAAATTTTTTACAACAACGGAAGAGTCCTTTTTCATATAGACAGCGACCAAAATGAAACGATACCCTGCGTAAGTATATACTGTAACCGAGCTGGAGTGCCTGGCAGCCATAGTAAGCGTTAAAAAATTTCGTCCGTATATAGAAGGTTACAGATTTATAATTATTACCGACCATGCCAGCCTGCAATGGCTCATTTCACCGAAAGAGTTATGTGGCCGACTGGCAAGATGGAGTTTGAAGTTGCAAGGCATCGATTTCTAGATAATACACCAAGAAACGACGGGCAAATATTGTAACAGGCGCGTTGTCACGAATATATTGTAATACAATTATGGAGAACAACCAAAACTTAAAACTACATGGTGACATCGTATTTGATCGTCATATTGTCCAGGACCTAACATATACAAGCCTTTTTGCTAAAATAAAACAAAATCAATCCCCAAACTTCTCCAAATTTTCAAATTCTTCGACAACAGATTTTTATTAGGATTGAACTGAAATCGTATGAGAAGTTAACAGACGTTCCATGTTGGAAATTGTGGATACCGAGCGAATGTCGAGAGAAGTTGATTATCAGTGAGCATGATACATCTACCACCCCAAGATGACAACAGATTTGCACCAATATATTGCCAATTGAGATATATGCAACCAAACAAAAGCAACGAATAACTGCTACATCCATCATTGGGAAAACAAGTGATATTAGAGAGACCGTGGAAGAAAATCTATATCGATTTATTGGGACCTTATCCCCGGACATCAACAGCGAAAAACACAATATTGTTCTTAGTGGATTACCTAACCAAGTTCGTCTATCTGTAACCTCTGGAAAAAGCTACCGCTACTAAAATCGTTGAATTTCTTCGAGACGAGTTATTCACACTGTTTAGTGTGCCAGAAACAATTCACTGCGATAATGGCATTGAGAAAAGATTTTGAAATACATCACATGAAAACAGCCTACTACTCCGCAAAGTAACGCATCCGAACCAATTAATTGTTCGATTGTGACCGCGTTACGAGCCTACCTAAGAAAGAAACATCTTATAATTTGTTGGAATAATTTTTTACCCGAAATTGGAAGGGCACTTCGCAATTCTATCCACCAGTCAACCAATTATTCACCATATTTTTTACTATACGGGTATCGTAAAATCTTACATTCTAAAGATTACCAACTACTGCGTGACGTTGATTTACTGAGCGAAAATGTTGCGGATTGGATGGAAACTCCAGATAAGCTTGCAATCATACATAATGAGGTCAAAAATAATTTGGTTAAAGCGTATAATAGATACTCAATTCAATATAATATTCGTACTAAAGACCGAACTCTAGACTAGAAGTTGGGCAAAAATTGTTTGTTAAGCAACATCCGGCTAGCAACGCAAATTTAAAATTGACCGCTAAATTTGCCTTCCAATGCCGAAAGGCTTTGTAAAAGAAAAAGTTCCTTTATTCTCGTTTGGTTCTCGTTTGGTTGATGAAAGGTATTTTTCATCTCATGGACATTAAAAAACCTAATCGGTCTTCCTCGATGCGAATGTTCAGAACAATTTTAGGTATTTTTTTTCCTCAGCTTCAAATCCAAATAAGTGAGTAATTGAATTTTAACCTTAACCTGCCTGAAACGAAATTCCTAATTTTGTTTCTTAAAATATTCCCGTTGCAAATTGTTTGTAATATACATACCAAGACTCTCTATACCTATCGAAAATGTCCGTGCTGTTTTATTTTTCCTTAAATAATTCATGAAAATTTTATACCTACATTTTGAACTTGTACATACCAGTTTTTTTTTGTTATCTACTTACCTACAAGCTGCACAACTCCGAAATTGATCAGCTGGTTGTACTATTTAGTACAGGTGTCAACATTTGAAAAGGGGAAATATGTGTGAAGAAGACGTGCACATACTATGGAAACCGCTTTAAACACCGAGCGATTTTATGTAATTTGTTATAATGGGGCTTGAGAAAATCGTTTCGTTTTCCATCACTAACATTTTCGGTGGAATGAAATAATTTAGTACTTTAATTATTTTGTCTCTCAAGTGCAGAACAGACCGATCTTTACTTTTTATTTTTTTTATATATAACAACTGGGCAGCAAACAGGTTAACCCATTTACATGCTGCCTCTCGAAAATTAAGAAATAAAAATTTACAGTAAAATCGAATTCAAAAAAAAAAAAAATTACATAATTAATTAAACAGAAGAGAAAGAATATAAATTACTAAAACCAGAAACCCATTTGTAATAATATTGACAATAATAATAAATAATAATCATATTAAAAATATAAAGCAATAAATAATAATATATGATATCTATACTAATATATGAAAACAAGCTTTCAGTGAATCTACGTCAAGCACCGCGACTGTTACTGGACAGGAGTACGTTACATTTTCTACGAAATTTTAATAGAGACATATTAAACAGATCCAAATCACCAAAGAACAGAATATGGTTTGATAGAATTCGATATGCCAGACCGAGATTTGTTCTTGAAGTTGTTACTTGAAACAATTGTTGATTTCGTGTTCTATAGCCCGGTACATAAAAGTTTATACTTGATAACAGCGGTGTCTCAATCAGATCATTGATCAACTTAAAGAGAAAACTTTCATCAAGTAGGATTCTTCTGTCATCAAATTGAACTTTGAAATACGAGTCTCATACGCCATATAAGCATTCGAAGGAACATACTTAAAACATAAACATTTCGAGAATCGTCGTTGAACACTTTCAATTCTGTTGCAATACTGATAGTAGAAGGGGTTCCAAATCTGTGATAAGTATTCCAAATTAGTCCTAATGAAGCTCAAGAAAAGTAATACGAATATCGAAGGATTCCTAAAGTCTCTGGCACACCTACAAATGTACCCCAGTGTCTTGTATGATTTACAACAAATATTATCAAAGTTATTTATCAAAACGCAATCTTGAGTCAAATGTTATACCAAGATCCTTTGCTGTTGCAACCTTAATTAATGGGGAGTTGCCAATAGAATAAGTATTTTCAATCCTATTGCCAAAAGAATAAGTATTTTCAATCCTATTAACCTTCCTGGTAAAAGTCATAGAACCATATTTGGTCACATTAAGAGGCAACTGATTATTGACAGACCAATTATAAACAGAATTAAGAGCCGTTTGCAAAGCTACCACATCATTTCCATTGTTAATTGCACTAAAGATCTTTAGATCATCTGCATAGAGCAAGTGTTTTGACTGAATAACTTCCGAGATATCATTAACAAAAATGATAAATAATAAGAGGCCCAAAATCGACCCCTGAGGGACTCCTGAAGTAGGTTCAAAACCATTCGTTACAGCTCCATTAAACTTTACGAATTGAGTTCTATTACTAAGATAGGATTGGAACCATTTGACCAAGATTGGTGGAATAATAAAAGAGGCAAGCTTTTGCAATAATAGATAGAGAGAAACTTTATCAAAAGCTTTGGAAAAATCTGTGTATATACAGTCCAATTGCCCATTTTTATCCAAAGTGTTATATGCCAACTCAGAAAACTCGGCTAAGTTGGTTAGTGTTGAATGTTTGGGAAGGAAACCATGTTGGGTAGGTGTGATTTGGTTTTGAACTAAGTTAAAAACGACTTTGTACATTAGCTTAGGCCTATAATTTTCAACATTAGCCAAGTCACCGCTTTTATGAATAGGAACCAAAAAGGATTCTTTCCATTTTGAGGGAAAGACTGCAGTTTTTACAGACATATTGAATAGTAGTGTCAATGGAATAACAAGTGCCTCCCTTAAACTTTTTAAGAATAAGTTGGTTAACTGATCGGGACCTGCACCTTTATTAATATCGAGTAATTCCAACGCTGTCAGGACTTCGGTGTCAGAGATTAAAGAGAAATTAACATTAGCACAACAGATTGAGGCTGTTCTAGATATCGTGTTCTGTACATATACCGATTTGAAATGCTGGGCAAAAAGACTACATATCTCACTATGAGAGTTAGATGTTTGATCTTTATGGAACATACAACTAGGATATTCTGATTTGGCCTTAAATGATTTCTGATAGTTCCAAAAGCATTTTGGATTGTTTTGTACATTATTTTCAATACGCTCGACATACAGCTTCCAGCAATTCGAAATTTCGCGTTTAAACATTTTCCTATAGTTGGAAAATATTGAATAATCAAGGTTATTTTTGTACAACTTAAAGCGCTTTAGTGATTCAGCTTTCGCTTTGATAAGTAGTATAAGACGCTTTGAATACCAAATAGGAAACTTCCATTGTTTTTTTTGGAATATAATCTGTGTATTTATAAATAGAAGAAAAAATGTTACGATAAAAAATGCCAATAGCATTATCAACTGATGAATTATAAAATAAAGAGTGCCAATCAATACCAGCCAGATCATTTGTTAGTTTTATATAGTCTATTTTACGGAAGTTTATTTTAGAATTAGTATGTAAAGGTTGCCTTTTAAGAACGTTTAGATTGATTGAGGCTGTAATTGACGGATGATAACTATCAATCCGAGTTATTATATGTAATCGGCCTTTTTAACATTGACGTTATTAACATCAATATTTGAGAGGAATAGGTCAAGAAACCGGTTTTGAGCATTTCGTACATAATTGAATTGCGATAAAAGTGTCAACTCCATAGTGTCAATCAAATATTCGGCTGTACGGCCCTCGTAATTCGAAGCAAATATATTCTGAAGATCATCAGTATTCCATTCAATTGATGGTAGATTAAAGTCACCCACTATAATAAAATTCAAATTAGCCTTACATGAGTTAACCAGATTTGACATATGATCACAAAATAACTTATAATCCGGAAAAGTAATCCCGATGTTGAAGTACACAATACAAATAATTACAGTTGATCCAGTTTTCAATTTAATTTTGATCCAAACATCATCAATAACATAACAGTTATTTAACCCACAAAGCCTCAAGACATCCCAATTATTATGAACAGCAACAAGAACTCCACCTCCATCTTGTTTATTACAGTGCGCAAAATTACGATCTTTCCGATAAACTTTAAAACTCGCATCAAAAAGTTCTGACGAATTTATGGACTCGTTTAACCATGTCTCCGTTAAACAAATTATATTAAAACCGCTGGCTTGTACCGCAAGATTAAATGAATGAAGCTTTGTCTTCAGACCTCTTGTGTTCTGATAATATAATTCAATCCCTGTCGTCTTAAAAAAGAAAAGAAAAAAAAAATATTATTAAATTATAATGGTAAAAATATGTAGTTAGATAATAATACTACGAGATATTGAGCAATAATATAAAAAAAAAGTAATAATAACAGAAATAATAATAATAATAGTATATAGTAATACTAATATAATAATTTAGATAGATATTAATTCAATTTTAATAAATCACCACGAGATGATATGTGGATCGGCTTATCTGAATCAGATTTCTTTCAAAAAATATTGCCATTTGAGACCCAGACATATTTATAACGGTTGTCAGTATTCTTAATCTGCAATAATTGTTTCGCTTCATGTAACAAAAGTTTTTTGGTATTTGAAAGATGCTCGACAATGAAGATACGGGAATCAGTTGTAAAACCTATATTGGACGCTTCAAAACTTTTGTTTAACTTGAAACACTGAAGTGCATAGACCTTATTGAACTTAGACATAAATTCCACAGTTATAGGTTTAGCATTTGATCTAGACCTTGTACGATGAACATATTTAAAATCAGCTTCCGAAATATTTGTAGCACCAACATAGTGAACGATTTTAGTGACAAGTTCTTGTAACCTTTCATTTACTTCAGGCACCATATAGTTGTAATTGTAAAATTTTCGTTCAACAGGGTTTGGTTTACGTCATTTAAGTTTGTTATGTCAGTTTGCATGACTTTGATGTTTTGCTCATTTATATTCACTTTTTTTTCAAGATTTATAAAGACCACAATTCTATCACTAATAGAAGAAAGAGAGTTAGCAAAGCTCGTTTGTTGTTTAATGAACTCATCATGCTTAAGTTTCAACATATTAAAATCTGCTTATACATCGCTAGCAAGGTCGAGTTTATATCCAATTTACTCGAGTTAGCCACAGGACCAGGATTACAGCAATCGATACATTTCCATATATATTTATCTGTTTGTAAATATTCGTTCAGCATATCAGGCGCAATTTGACTACATCTGATGTGAAAGAAACCGAACTATTAGACAAAACACAACTGCACCAAATTGATATCAAGCTCCGCTAGAAGTATCCAAATTGATTTAGACCATACAGATTTGACAACGAAGTAGCAAAATTCAACTCGATGGTGATTTAAAAAACACCAAACTTCACAGATCCATAAATGTTGTCATATAACACTAACTGGATTCACAATATATTTTTTAATGTCTTTTTTTATTGATCTTTAATGTGGAAAAGTTTCGCAAATTTTCGAAAGTTTATCAACAATTTGATGAACTTCTCGTCCTTTATGTCTATTATATTGATGTCAAGTATTTGCGACGGGTATGTCGGTATTGCTATTTCTAGCAGCTTTGGATTATTCGTAAGCCAGTCATACTTATTCTCATTGCAAACCTCACATTCTTTTGTGCATTTTCTCATTAGGTTTGCAATTTGTGGGAAGTAGTATTTCGCGAGAATCTACTTCTTAATATTCTTCCAATTTCGATGATCTATCCGGTGTTTTTCGTCAAAAATTCAGTATTTTTTTCGTCGTTTATTCGATTAGTTACTACTCTTCTTGTTAACCGTTTTTTATAGTTATGTAAAGTCTTGTTGATAATGAAACGACGCAATGTGATGCAAGTCTTGCTTGTCGTTCCAAGACTGAAAAGTTTAACTCCCATGATATGGCTCTACTTGAATACACACACACCCTGATTAAAAAAAAAATAATAGGAGTCGCGATTTTAAAATCTGAACTGACTCATCAACTAACTTTAACTAACTCTCTTTTTTCGTGCTTCCGATTTTTTTTTATACCCAAAAATCTTCCGGTACTTTTCCCGCGTTTTATTATTATTATTATTTAGTCAGGGTTCAGTTTTTTTAGTCAGGGTGTTTGTGTATTCAAGTAGAGCCATATCAGGGGAGTTAAGCTTTTCAATCTTGTGACGACAAGCAAGAGTGCACATCACGTTGCGTCGTTTTAAATCGTGGGGACGACCTACATATTGAAATGTTCTCAAAAGTAACTGGTATGAACTGGTGATATGAGAGATATTTTTCGGGTCTCGGAGTTCAAATGCAACATTTCCTATACATTTATGAATAGAAGCTTTCTTGAATTTTTTGCAAAGTTTGGCGAATACTTTATTAAGAGCATCACTCTGGACATAATTTTTGACATAAACGGTTTGTTCAACTTTATAAGAGTGAGGGCGAGATCTTAGGTTGAAGCGTTTATAAGACTGTTGATATGCGATACTTGTTTTAGTACATCTTGTTGAACGAGAGATAATTTCTCGGTATTAGATAAGTCTATGTTTCTGTCGTCGAGCGAGTGAAGCAATCGTAAAATTGTATATTGGGAACCGTGACTTATATAGTGTTGTCCAAATGTCAGAAAATATGGTGAGTACTTTGTACTATCATGTGATACGTTCCGCGACGCCGGACCAATAGAGTGCAAATTGGTATCCCAATTTCTATGATTATCATGGGCGTTAACTCTAATTGCCGATAAAACAGATTGGTTGACAGGCTCAATAGCATTTGCTTGTGGGTGGTACTTCGGGATAAATATATATGTGTGACTCCAAACTTCAATAGGAGATCACTGAATTCTTTCGAATTGAACTGTTTAGCGTTGTCACTTACAATTGTTTCAGGAAGAGCTTTAGAAGATTAATACATTCAATTTAGAAGATGTATCATTATTATTTTTATTTAACAGCTCAGCATCAGCTCTTCTATGCTAATGTATAATGCGAGACAGCAAATTTTTTTAACATTCACTTATATATTTTTTATCAATAAATTTACACATTGTATTTCATTAATTATAAATGCTTTTTATTTTTATCTTTTAATTAATTATATATTTTAATATAATAAAAACATTTAATGTTTCACAGAAATCTATTTCTACACAACTGTGTCTTAACTATTTCTCCAATCTTACTATATGGAATCTAATACCATACACAATGAAATCTAATAATAAACTCTAATTGTGAAAATTTAAAACAAAACTTATATACATTTTTTCTGGTATACAACCTGGCTAAGGACTCTATGTTTCAGCAGTTCAACTAAGGCCAAGCTGTATACCAGTTATAACAATTGTACCAATTATATTTCTCTACAAAACGCTTCCATTATACCATTTTGAAATGTCATGAATTAGACATTTCTTTACTGCTAAGATGTCATAACAAACAACAACAACAAATCAAACAACAAGGTAAATAATTTAATTATAAAAAATAAAACTTAATAGAAATAATTACAAAATTTAATAAATTTATTTTTATATTAATATTTACAGAGATATGCTACAACCGACAACGAGAAAACGATACACCCACAGAGCAAACATACTGAATACACGGTTTTCCAAAAACTTACATATATCAGAAGAGGTAGCGGCTCGCATAGGTCCCAGAAAGAGAAATTTGGAAAATTGATCCAGATCAATGAACACATAACTATTACAGTATTTAAATCGTGCATAAGGCCGAAGAAAATCTATAATTAATTTTAGAAATTGTTGATTGGTATCGAAGGAATTTCCCATTGGTGCGTGCACTAAAAAGTTAACCGGCTTGCACTCGTTGCAAACTTCAACACTCATGATAAAATCATAGACATAACGCAACATTCCAAGCCAATGGTAGTATCTTTGCAGTACGTGAAAAGTTTTATTATACCCAAAGTGCGCGGCATTTGGCGGACAGTACGCAGATGAGATCGCGGAATGTATACTTTCCAAATTGGCACATCTGTAAAGGCACTATTTCTTGTTGAATGGGTTGGATTATAATAAACTATGTTATCAACTAGTTTCATATTTTTTGCAACATTCGGGATAATCGACTAGTTTTTTTATTATGTCCAGATACTCTGGGTCATCCTTGAATTTTGCAATAGCTAAACCACAGTCTATTGTACAAAGAAAATCAACGTTAGTAGAGAGATCGAAAGTTTTTGTCAACAGAGCATCGGGTACTAAATGATCACGACCCTTTTTATAAGTAATATTAAAGTTAAAGCCTTGCAACTTTAAACTCCATCGAGCAAGACGGCCGGAGAGGTCCTTTTGCTCCATCAACCACTTAAGACTGGAGTGGTCTGTGATGATGGGGAGAGGCTCAGTACGGCGGCAAAGCATTCCAGCTCGGTTACGCTTTGTTGAGCTCCGTTGAATTTCTTTGAATAAAATGCAATATGGCAGTCATAACTCACCTCATCAATTTTAGAGGCATCGCATTTCATAAAAAAAATGTTTCGTAAAATCAGATTTGCACAGGAGACGTAGACAAAGCCGATTTTAGTGTATTAAAAGCTATTTCTGATTTCTTTTTCCATTTAAACTTTTGACTCTTCTTGAGCAAACGAGTAAGAGGCTCCGCTAAATCTGCGTACTGAGCTACGAATCGGCGGTACCAACCAGTGACACCAAGGAATTGACGTACTTGTTTTGTGAACTTAGGACGATTGTAATTGGTGATGGTGGGAACTTTATGTGGGTCAACTTTTAGAATGCCATCAGCTACGATATAGCCTAAGTATTTTATTATTTTTAAGAGTAATTTGCTTTTGTCGATGGTCGAATTCGCATCTTTTAGTAAACCCGCAACTAAATTCAGCAAATCAATATGTTCGACGAAGGTCTCACTTGTGACCAGCAAGTCGTCTAAATAAACGAATATTCGGTGTTGCAGCTCGTGGGGTATTACTCGCAGCATTAATCTGCACATGGTCTGAGGTGAGTTGCACAAGCCAAATGGCATGGCTGTGAATTTGTACAGTGGTCGACTAGGCACTGTGAATGCCGTCTTATCTCGTGAAGTATCATCGAGTGGGATTTGCCGAAAGGCGTCCTTCAAATCCAAACTTGAGATGCATTTTGTATTGTTGAGACGCCCCAGCAACCCATCGATGAGAGGTAAAGGATAAGCGTCCTTCACAGTTACTTGGTTAACTTTACGTACATCAAGACACAACCGTACTTTGCCATTTGGCTTGCGAACCAGAGTAACAGGAGAACTCCACTCCTAGACTACTTGCTGGTAAATTGGTCGGTATCAGTAGACTACAGTGTGCAAATGATAAACATAATTTATATTTATAATTTATTTTTTTTTGTATTTAAATCGCCGAGAAAAAAAATCGAATCAACCTTTTATGCTGTATCGGGCATGTTAATATTCATAAAATTAGTGTTAATGTTTTATGTATCTTACAAACCAAAAGAAAACGGTATTTAATAAACGGTATTTTGCCAAATTTAATATCAAATGAATTGTAATGCATTTTACAAGAAATTAAGAACCTTATGTAAAACGCGGTGTTTAAAGTTAAAATGTTAAATTATATAGTATACGGTTACATTTTATAAATTATTTTAAGCTAGAATAAGTGTACGTATCTAAATAACTATAAATCATAATAACTTAACATTAAATAGTATTTGAGTCATTATAAATATATACGAAAAGTCGTAAGACAAATAATAAGCTTTAAAATAAAAAGTGTGCAATTCGCTAGCGCCTAAAAGTGATCTGGAAACCCCCAAAAGGGTGTATGTGGTCAACCTCTACAGTAAAATTATAAATAAATTGTGTATAAATTGTATAAACATTGGGTACAAGTGTGCAATCAGGTGACAAGACTAATTTGAACTAAAAGTGAATGCGTGGCGAGGTGAATTAATAAAATTTATAATAAAATATCAATAATAACAATATATTTTAATGGACATAATATATTCTAAGTGTTGGTACTCAAAACGTGTGGGGTAACGCAAACCCCGTTAAAATTACATTCAACCGCTGTGAGCAGTTCGTAAATTACTGCACCAATGCGATCAGATGGATGCAGCGTAGGATAACGGCCGCAACGATTTCAAGTAACATTTTTATTAATCACTTTTATAATAGTATATATTTATAGTTTTTTATTATTATATAACTTTCGGTGGTGGTTTCTTAATTGATAGTACTATTTAATATTCTTTTTCATTGAATCAATGACGTAATTTAACATTTTATATTTTACTTTCCTTTATATAAATAAAATATGTTTTATATGAATCCGCTCGAAAACAATCTGTATTCTTAAATTTTCTAATGGCAATTTATTTCACTTGTCGTGTGTTATTGCATCACCCACCACCTCCCTGAGCCTTATTCGGTTAACTGCGACCACGCTGGAGATCACTCGGGTCTAACCAAGCCGTTACAATAGTGTTTCCTTGTTTATCATGAAAGCGCCGCATTTGACAAAATTAAAAATTAAATTCAACTTCGCACAACATCCTTGGAGATAAGAAAATGATACTTCGCATGCAAACGGAGTCATTTTGTATAAAATCTAATAAATGTAGTTGATTAAAAATGTATCAATAACTTAAACGGTATATTCTTAAACCTGACTCCGGCAAAACAGAATCTCCAATTTTGACCACAGAATGCATGATTTAAATGACATGTAGCATATCGATGGAAAGGGTATAAACTAAACAAACTCTAGTATTATTTTAATGCATTTAGAAGGTAGGCATTTTTTATACTTACACATTTGTCGTTCCACTTGCCTAAGCTTTGGCTAAACTAAAGTTTGGCTCTATTCGAGATCTACGTATGCATTCATGGTATAAAAGAAATTCGGTGATTGGCTACAACATATTCACCTCCCCATTTATTAAATTAGAATTACAAGGACTATTATTAGTGCCTTTCGTTGCTAAGAAATATATGATTATAAAAGAACTATTCATTACACCCTCTGTAACAGTAACCTAGATTCTATTCATAGAAATACTTGTTCTATAATTACATAACATCTATTGTATGTTCCTCTTTAACCTGAATTCCTACAGTATGTTTTTTTAAACAATACCCGATAATTAAATATATACCAGCTCTTTTATTATGTAAATAAGCTACAATAAATGTACATTCACAAAATTATATTTACGAATATGTCCATCCAAACAGTAGTTTAAAGTATGTATACAGGGTGATTCGTTTATGTACGCTTTACTTGCATGTCATAATAAAATTCTGGTTTGTATTTTTTATTGCTGCAAATAATTTTCGCGTATATAAAATATTTATTTTTGAGTTGTTGTAATTTTATGAAATAACGAAATTTTAGTGAAAGCTTTATTGCAAAAAATATTATAATATAACAACTACGATCAGAAATCATCATATATCCGGGAAACTACTGATGTTTAATATAACGTAACTGTAACTAGTTATATTAGGTTTTCGTAATTTCCGGAAATAAAAAAAAAAAAAAATGTAAATTGGTTATAGTGTTGCCTCGTCTTGGGCCAAATATTGATTACATACTAAATATTATATTCAATATTTGAATTAAGTTAATGTTTATTTGTGGTTTTAATAAGTTAGTTTATCAGTAAAATAAAATTTTAAAAAGCACGCGATACTTATGTTTTATATCAACTAAGCTTTTAATAGCTTTTAATATATTCACGGTTTACCACCACAACCACCAAACGCGAAACAACAAAAAATTATGTAATATTAAAGCAAACAGCATAATATCGGGTAAGTTATACACCTTCTTATATATAGATTTACCCAACCTCGCGATTTTATGCCGATTTCACCCTAATATTTTTCGGTTTATGCTATCACTTTGTACTATGTAATTAGTCATTAATATCATGAATTTGTTAATTAAATTGTGGTATATATGGAAGATCAATTTTCATTTACTGACTACATTAGTCTTGAATATATAATAATAGGATTTACAAACAAAATAAAATCTTCCATTACCAAATCCAAATATGTACATTGATATAAAATTTCACACAAAATTCAATCTAAGTTTATTTATCATCAGTATCCAATATCCTATATAGAGCGTCGATTTTTTTTTTTGCATAACAATAGACTTTTCTGAAGCAGTCTTCTTGGAAATTTTTATTTTTACTATCGGGTATGTTCATTTTTGTGGTTTTGTCATTCCTTGAAATCTTAGAAAAATTTAATTTAAATTAACTTTGCATACAACAACAAACATTCGTAACCCAAACGAGAGAGTTTAAAAAAGCTCTGCTTTATATATATAACCATAAAAATCAATAATATTTAAAAATAAATGTTTTTGCGATTTTTAATTCGTGAATTTTGTCTGGTTATGCTTTCGTTGCGGTTTTGTGGCATCATTTCTCAGTTTATTGATTTTTGAAATAGTTTTCGGTTGTGGGAATAAATTATTTTTACGAGTTCGACTGTGAAATTATTATGTGAGCAACAGAGATCGTATAAACAACGTCGATTACTCGTAGGTAACCTATATTTAATATAATGTTTAAATATAGGTTTAAATATAGGTATAATGTTTAAATATACGTTATATAGGTGGCTATTTTTTGTGTTTAGAATCTTTTTAATATTGACATTTGTGTTGAGTATGAGTTGAGAAATCACAATGGAAAAAGGCACAGTTGTACGGCGTTTAGAAGTTTTTAAAATTCATTACAAAAACTAGCTGAATTACCTGGCGTTGCATGGAAGAAATTAAAATTACTTTGAAATACGGATACTTGGCAGGCAATCTCTCCACGTCACAGTAGTTACAATCGTAAATGACTGGAATTCATCAGGTACAGAATTGAGTTTCTAAAACATCAACGGATGCATCACAATTTAAAATTTGAGATAAAAAATTTACCACGGCCCTAATTTTACCAACTCAGAAATCTTCACGGGCGAGCACACAAACCTCATTAATATGTCATCGTAATCGGGTGAATGGTGCATGAACGAAAAATAACGTGCATTTTGATTCAGAGGACTTACCTGTCAGATTCGGTTATGTCACTTATTTTCTATAACCCATTTCTTAAACTCAATTCCGGGGGAAAAAATAACAAAAAAACGATATTTTCTGACAAATTTGAACACACTCCCAGACTGGGGTCCAGCCCTGGTTTTCAAAAACGCATAAACATTCGTGGGCGTTCACACAACATTCATCAACGTTGCAGTTCAATCGGATGATTGGTGCAAGACTGTAAAAGAATGAGCCACTTGATTCAGAGGACACACCCCTCACTGAACATGTCACTTATTTCATATAACCCCTTTCGTTAACTCATTCATGGGAAAAAATTAAGAAAACATTTAAATGTTACGAAAAATTTGTACAGATCGTGTATAATCCACAATTCAGCCCTGGTTTTTCAAATGCAGAAAACTTCGCGTGCGTGCACACCAACAGTCATCAACGTTTAATCGCAATCGAATGAATGGTACAGGAACGCAAAAACATGTGGTTTTAGATTCAGGGGACGCACCCCTTAGATCCGAACATGTTGCGTTCTTCATATAACTGATTTCCTAAACTCATTTTTTTCCCTTTATTTCTATTTAGGAGCATATGGCGTATACTAGACTGGACCATCGAACTCTATTTGGAGCTATCCTCTTTAGTTCCCCCCATGTCTTCTCGAGATGTTTTGCTTCAGGTAGCACCGTTCATTTCCAGGTCACTGCTGGCCTTCCAACTTTCCTCTTTCGTCGCGAATTCCATTCTAATGGCGTCCTGGTTATGTCATTTGGTGGTTTTCTCAGCGTGTGTCCTATCCATCTCCATTTCCGCTTCCTAATTTTCTTCTCAATGTCTACTTGGTTTGTTTGTCGCAGTAATTCTTCATTTGTGATCTTGTTCGGCCAGTAGCATTTGATCAATTGCCTAAGGCATTTATTCACAAAGACTTGGAGCCTTCTTGTTATTTTCTGGGTATGTTTCTACGATTCACAGCCATACAACAGTACTGATTTTACACAGACATTGAACAATCGTATCCTTGGTGTTTCTTGACAGGATGGTTGCATTCCAGATCTTATGGAGCATGTTAAACGTGTTTCTCGCCTTGTTGGTGCGTTGATTAATGCCCTCTTCCGTTCCACCTCTTCTTGATACAGTACAGCCAATGTCAAAAAATGTTTCGACATCTTCTATTGCATCTTGGTTGATGCGAAATGGTGTACCAATGCTTAGGTTCAGTCTTAGGGCCTTTGTCTTTCTTATGTTTATCTTGAGCAGGACATCTTTTGCTATTTCTCATAACTTCTGTAGCTTTTTCTGCATGTCTGCGTATTTGTGTGCTAGAAGGCATACATTATCTGCGTAGTCAAGATCATTGAGTTTTCTGATTGGATCCCACTGAATTCCGTTTGGTGATGCGGTATCTAGCTTGCGCATGGCATTATCCAGTACTATGAGGAACAGTAGTGGAGATAGTATACATCCTTGTCTAACTCCTCGTGTATTGTAGTAGTTTATTTTGTTGAACTTTGTTCCCAGCATCTCGGTACATTTCTCGGATAAGTTCGGTTATTTTCCTCGGGATGCCTATTTCACAGAGTGCTTTCCAGATTGCGCTTCTGTTGATGGAATCGAATGCGCGTTCAAAATCGACGAAGGGCAGATATAGTGGTGAGTTACATTCGTTGGACTGTTCGATGATAATTCGGACTGTGTTGATGTGGTCTTTAGCTTTACAACTTTTTCCTGGTCTGAAACCAGCTTGTTTGTTTCTTATATATTGGTTCACAGTTGGTGAGATTCGTTCCAGGTGGATCATTGCTAATATTTTCATTGTACCGTTGTGCAGGGAGATGCCTTACCAGTTTTTGCATTCTCTTAAGTCGCCTTTCTTTGGAATCGTTATGGTTAAGCACTCTTTTCATTTTCGCGGAATTCTCCCAGTATTCCACACCTCTATTAACAGTGGTGTTAGTGCTCCTGCAATTGCAAATGCGTCCCCATTGAGTAGTTCAGCTGGTATGTTGTCGGTTCCAGCGGCTTTATTATTTTTCAGCTTCATTATGGCACTTGTAACTTCTCGCTCCGTTGGTGGATGGGTGTTTCTGGTTTCGTTATAGTTGCCATCAGGAAGCTCCTCAATTGGTTTACTATCTATGCAGTTGTTCTCGAAGAACTCTTTTCATCTATTTAGTTGTTGGTCGTCTGTATTTAGGACTTGTCTATGTAAATCCTTTATTGTTGGTGCATTTGTAAATTTTTCGGCGATCTTTCTTACCCATTGATGTAATGTGCGCATATTTATATTTGCTGCCGCTGACTCGGCAGTCGTCAGAATGTCTTCTGTGTATTTCCTACGATCGCTCCTTGCCATTTTCTTCACTTGTCGAGCTGTATGTTCATATTTTCTTCGGATTTCCGCCGTATATTGATTGCCTAGTTGTATTTTAAGTTGGCGGCGTTCCTCGATTTTCTTCCACGTTTCATCACTAATCCACGGTTTTCTTGTGTTGTCTTGGCAGCCCAGCAAACTTGTAGCAATTTTCATGTAGGCGTCTTCTATTCCTTCCCATTTTTGATCCATAGTGCTAGTTTCGTTATTCGGTAGATTGATTTGGAGCGTTTCATTGAAGATATTTCTAGTGTCTGTATTTCTCAATCTATCTATGTTGAATTTCCTCCGATTGGTTCTTGTAGTTTTCACAGCGGCTGGTTTGATTTTGTAGGTTGCTATTACTAGTTGGTGATGGCTGTGTGCGTCTGCTCCTATTATTGCTCTGACATCTTGTAAGGAGGATAGAAACTTCTTATTTACCAGCACATGGTCAATTTGATTTCTCGTTATGAAATCTGGCGATGTTCAGGTGTATTTATGGATATTCTTTTGTGGGAATTTGCTGCCGCCTATGAAGAGCTGATTTGTGACACAATAGTCGATGAGTCTATCTCCGTGGTTGTTCCTTGCAGAATCTAGTGCATGTTTACCAATGATTGTCGCCATTGCGGTGTTGTCGAATCCAATTTTCGCGTTGAAATCTCCTTGGATAATATTGATGTCATTTCAGTGTGCAATTTATTATGGCGGCTTGTAGCTGCTCGTAGAATTAAACTAAACTCATTCTTGGGACAAAATTAACATCAAATTTCAATTTATTGTAAAATTTGGACAAATCATCGGGACTCATGTGCCCAGTCCCAATTTTTCAAAAGCGGAAACCTTCGCGGGCGTGCACACCCTCATCAACATTTCGCTGCAATTGGATGAATGGTACAAGGCCGCAAAATAATGAGCCACTTGATTCAGGGGACGCACCTCTCAGATTCAAACATGTCACTTATTTGATATAACTCCTTTCCCTACTCTTTCCTAAGATCACTCCTGGGAAAAAATTAACAAAATATTTAAATGTTAGGAAAAAATGTGTACGGATCGTCTAGCTCCGGGGTCTAGCTTTGTTTTTTTTTATTTCAAAAGCAGAAATATTCGTGGACGTGAACACAACCCTCGTGTACACATTTTGTCGCAATCGGATGAATGGTCCAGGTATGCAAAATAATGGGCCTCTAGATTCAGGGGATGCACCCCTTAGACTCAAAGAAGTCACTTATTTCATATAACTGGTTTTCTAAGCTCATTATAGAGAAAAAATAAACAAAAAATTGAAATTTTATGAAACATTTGCATGCGCCCCTTAACTCCGATGTCCAGCCCTGCTTTTAAAAACGCATAAACATTCGCGGGCGTAGTTCTCTACAACCCTCATCAATGATTTATTGCAATCGGATGAATGGTACAGGAACAAAACATAATGGATCCCTATATTCAGGGGACGCACCCCTCAGAGTTGGACATGTCACCTATTTTATATAACCGGTTTACTAAAATCATTTGCGTGGAAAAACTAACGAAAAATTTAAATCTTAGGAACAAGTTATACGGAGTGTCTAGCTCCACTGTTCAGCAATGGTTTTTCATAAGTAGAAACCTTTAGGTTTATACACACAACCTTCATCAACATTCTATCGCAATCGGAGGAATGGTACAGGAACGCAAAACACGGGCCTAAAGATTCAGGGGACGCACCCCTCGGATTCTGACAAGTAAAAAATTTATGTTTTGGGAAGATATTCTAGCACCAGTAGAACCCCGGGATCCAACCCTGATTTTTTAAACGTAGAAACCTTCGCGTGTGCACACACAACCCTCATCAACTTTTTATCACAATCCGATGAATGGTACAGGAACTCAAAAGAATGAGCCTCTAGATACAGGGGACGCGCCCTTTAGATTCGAACAAATCACTTATTTCAATATAACTGCTCTCCTTAACTAATTCCTGGGAAAAAATTAAATAGTAATGAAATTTTATGACAAATTTAAACGCACCGGGTCCAGCTCCGGTTTTTCAAAGGTAGAAACCGTCGCGGGTGAACACAAAACCCACATAAACATTTTATTGTAATAGGATGAATGATATATGAACGCGAAAGAGTGGGACTCTAGATTCAGGGGCTGCACCCATCAGATTCTAACAAGTCAGTTATTTCATATAACCGCTCGACCCTTAGGTGCAGCCCTAGTTCTTCAAAAACAGAAACATCCGCTGGCATGTGCACCACTCTCATCAACGTTTTTTCGCAATCGGATGAATGGTACAAGACCTCAAAAGTATGAGCCACTTCACTCAGGGGACTCACACTTCAGATAAGAACATGTCACTTTAGAACAAAACATTTAAATGATAGGAAAAATTTAGACCCCGAGTTCCAGCCCTAACTTTTCAAAAGCAGAAACCTTCGCGGAAGCGCACACAACCATCATCAACATTTTATCTCAATCGGATGAATGGTACAAGGCCGCAAAATATTGGGTCAGTTGATTCAGAAGCCGCACCCCTCAGATTAGAACGTCACTTATTTCATATAATACTCATTTCTAGGAAAACATTAACAAAAGTTGAAATTTTAGGAAAAATTTGTACGGATCGTGTATACTCCGCAATTCAGCCTTGGTTTTTCATCAAATATAGAACATTTTGCGTGCGTGCATACAACCCTCATAAACGTTTAATCGCAATTGGATGAATGGTACCGGAACGCAAAATCATGTGTTTAGATTCAGGGGACGCACCCCTTAGATTCGAAAATGTCGCTTTTTTCATATAAAAAGTTTTCCTAAACTCATTCCTGGAACAAAATTAACATCAAATTTAAATTTGCGTCTTTTGCGAATGGTACAATGCCGCAAAATAATGAGCCACTTGATTCAGGGACGCACCTCTCAGATTCGAACATGTCACTTATCTCATATAACCACTTTCCTTAACTCATTCCTGGGGAAAAATAACAAAAAATTTAAATTTTAAAAAAATCCCTGATTTTTCAAAAGTAGAAACTTTCGCCGGCGTACACACAATCCTCATCAACGTTTTGGGCCACTTAATTCAGGGGACGTACCACTACAATTCGAACATGTCACTTATTTGATATTACCGCTTTTCTAAACTAACTCCTGAGAAAAAATTAACAAAAAATTTAAATGTTTAAAGCTCCGGGGTCTAGCTTTGGTTTACTCAAAAGCAGAACCTTTCGTGGACGTGAACACAACCATCATCAACATTTTGTCACAGTCGGATGAATGGTCCAGGAACGCAAAATAATGGGCCTCTAGATTTAGGAAATGCACCCCTTAGACTCAAAGAAGTCACTTATTTCATATAACTGCTCTCCTAAGCTCATTCTCAGGAGTAAATTAACAAAAAATCGAAATTTTAGGAAACATTTGCACTCACCTCTAGACCCCGATGTCCAGCCCTGTTTTTTCAAATGAAAAAATTTTCGCGGGCGTGCACACAACCCTCATTAACGATTAATCGCAATCGGACGAATGATACAGGAATGCAAAAGAATGGGTCCTAGACTCAGGGGATGCACCTCTCAGATTCGGACATGTCACTTATTTTACATAACTGCTTTATTAAACTCCTTCTGTAACCGTCGTTGACTGCAACCCATGAATGTGTCGTACGCGGTTTTTTGCTGCTGACTCAAAAGTTGCACTCAAAAGTTGGACTGATTGATTAAAAGCATCTCGATCGTATTATCGTTCTCGTTTAAATTCTTCGGCGCTGGTATCCATAATTCGAGAAACATCTTGCTGGACATCATCAGGCACAAATCCTATAAAAAATCAACGCCTCGTTGCGAATCTCCGATTTAAAGTCAAGTTTTGAATTCGCTGTTGTTTTTTTTTTTTTTTTTTTTTTATTCATAGTTTTATTTAAGGAAAGTATATACATGTAAGTTAAACTAATCAATTGAAAGCCAATCGTTTCTATGATGCAATACAATATCCGCTGATATCTTGCCGCAGAGAGGATGGATATCATTTTTTGATCAAGATGATTAATCCCTTATCCGGTACGTAGCAATGTTGTTAATTGTTTTTCAATCCGATTCCGAGCAATGTTGTACCCATTCGACGCAAAATATTTTCAGCCATATTGTTTTTGTATTTTTTCCACAATTGAAGTGGGTTCAATGGAAAATACTTTAAATGATGATGGCAAAAAGTGATCGTATTTGATTCGCTGTAGAAGTAATAACAGCAACAGCGAGTGTATGATCCCAATGAATGTCATCCTCGAGCAAATATGAACGATGACAGGTTTCTTAATATGTTGCGCACCACTCGCCATTAAGATTTCGTTCAAATTTAAATGAAGTCGGTCCACGTACATTAACCAATAACAAACGGAGGTAAAACCATTTTACATTGCTCGGATGGGCTGTGTTAATGCGCCCCAATGCAACAGTTGAATATACATTCACGTATTCCAAGAACAGGCTGTCCGTGTTTCCGATGTTGGAATTTTTTAATGATGTGTCCTTGCATATGGAGTACTTGTTTATATTGCGAGGAAACTTGATACCATTGTCGCGGGTGGTCGTTCAGGTCTCTGCGCGGCGATTGTTCACTTTTCGACGAATCATCTAACAATAGGTATAAAAACTCCTCGAGCTAACCTTTTTGTTTGCTTCTTGAACTATAAATGAATAATTTACTTTTGTTAGGAATCGGATTGAAAAACAATTAACAACATTGCTACGTACCGGATAAGGCATTAATCATCTTGATCAAAAAATGATATCCATCTTCTCTGCGGCAAGATATCAGCGGATATTGTATTGCATCATAGAAACGATTGGCTTCGCAGATACGGTGAAACCTATCACCGTGATGCAACTTCATTCAACGTCGGAGTATTGAAGCGTCCTTCATGTTTGCCTTATGCTTTTGGTCTGCTCTGATCAATATTTTGTGGTCATCCGAAGGCAACATTTCTAAAGCAGTCTTCAAGAATTTGACCAATTTATTTTGTATATCTAAGAGTTGTTACAATTGTGATATAATGTCGCACTTTAACGCTCGACTGATGGGACAACGCTGATTGATTTCATCATCAGAATTTTCAAGAAAATAAATCTAAAATAAATCAATTTATTCATGAATCTGTAAAATTAAAGATAAATTCTTAATTTATGAGCCTCGAAGGTTCACATTATTAGTAGACTTGGCCGTGAATCGTTGATGTGGGTTTGTGTATGTGATGTGTGTTATAATCGGAAAAGAATTTACCTTAAAAGTTGGCGTAAAACCTAATGATGTGATTTGGAAGTAACTGTTGTTTTTTTGTATACCCTGCAACAAAAGCTTCGATCGGGGTTCTTTCCGCTCGCACAAGATTATCCTAGTGGTTCGAGATAAATTCTCAAAGTATAGCTATGTTGCCAAATAGTGCTCATTGTTCCAAAGTCGACCGATACATCCCCAGCGTAATGAACTATTGGATCGTAGCTGAACGTTCATTTCGAATTGTCACGTTTAGTCGTCTGTTCTACCGACGTTCCAAAAATGTTTATGCGTAAGCTCCAACTGATCGGGCCGAACTTGATTGTATCCGTTGTTACGGATCCATAATGGACCGCATTTGAAAAAATTTTATTCGATAATATACAAAAAGGAAGTGAATTAATCGACTGAGGCCGACTTTACAAACACCTTTCAAGTAATCTGGATATATTTAATATTGTTTAATAGATATTCTCGAGTCATTACATCGACGTTGATTAGTCCCATCTGCCATTGGAAAGCATTAACGCTATCGACGTTGCTCCATTTGTATTTACTAAACATTATTTAATTCCAACTTGGGACGTTAGTAACATTGGTTAAATAGATTTTAATGTAGTAATTAGTAGGAGCCATAAAGGGGTGCTAAGTCCGCTATAGTTGGTAGTAGCATTGTTTTATATTTGTTGGTGGAAATTAACAGCTACATCGATGAAATGTCCAATGTATCTATGGTTGGAACAACACCATAAGTTGGTACTTTTTCATTCCACTCTAATAACAGTTTCTGAGTATTATCAAGGTGTAACACATGGTTCGTTTAGTTTGTGATCTACTGAATCAAGGAGACGTTAAAGTTTTAACATTTAGTAAAAAAACAGATTTTACATTTATTTCAAATTTTAAATTTGTAAAGTTAGAACAAGTTTAAGTCATAATTTATCCGCACAAGGTGGCATTTCTCAAAATCTTCAGATTTATATGAAGACTTTTCAATGTTATGTGACACGTATAAATTGCATGATAATTGAATAGTTAGCTACCAGCGCTGAAACGGCGGATTTGTGAACTAAGACACTGATCATAAAATTATTATTTTTTGAAAGAGCTGCCACATGATAGGCCACATGGTCATACAACACAAAAAAGGTGATCTAAAACATCAGTGATATGAAAATTCTTAATCGATAGCATCTACGACAACCTGGTTTAGGTATTGGCACGACTATTAGAGCAACACAGAACATAAATATGTTTAGTCGTATAACCCTTGTTGTTTTAAATACAAATCAGCTCAATATATTGCGATATTTTTCTACATTGTACTCGGTTCGGATCAACTTGAATATCAGGCAGATTAAAATGGAATCAACGTATGAAAAAATACCGAAGTTTGTCGTAGAGATGAACTTATGTTTAGGAGCTATTCTGATCCAGCAAAATTAAATAAATATAAACAATAATTAATTTAAGAACTAAAAACATAACTGGAGATCGCTTGTGGAAGTGCTTCTGTTGTCGCGATTTTAAGTTGTATAGATGTTGATGGTGTTTTTCTGAAATCCATTACTAAGAGTGCAGCTAGAATCATCGAATTTACAGGCAAGGTCTACGATGACTTATTTATGGTATTTTGCAGGGATAACATAAATTAGCATGTTAAATTTTAAATTGGTAACAACATAGCGTAATATTTTAAAATTAATAAAGGAAGGTATCTTGGTTGTAAATCCTCTTTATAAATTATTGCAAAATTTGCTAGAGTTATAAACTCGATGTATATCTATTTTAATAAGGCCTGAGGATATTTCCTATATGTTACTAATACGAGCATGTTGCAAGTAGGAACGAATCCTATATCCAATCTTTTCGTAATACCAGCCGCAATATTTTTCTTGTAACAGCACATACACATATACGAACGCACCCACGCCCAATGAAATAAAAAGTTTACAAGACACTGTAATGAATTTTGTACTTTCAATTTGTACATAATTTAAATATTATACAAATGCTTTAGAACAACAACAACATATTTAAAGTAAAATTTTCATTCGAAGAACAGCGACGTATAATAAAAGGAAATTGGTTTTTAAATATTTTAAAATTTTAAATCGTTTTGTAATTTTTTTATTGCTTTTGTAAATTTATATGTACAAAGCAGCACACAAAGTTTTAAAATTGGATCAGGATTATTTTGATTACTTTAAAAATGATGATTTAATGGTTGAAATGATAATCAGATTTAATTCAAAGGACTTGTAAACGTATTTAGTTTTATGACGATTTAAGTAGCTAAATATCTTTGTGTTCATCCATCTGTACCGCGTTTTTTTATATTATGCTTTAAGTTTCTTTTATCTCGAGGTTTTTGCAGGTATACTCGTTTCTGCATCGCTGAGCAAATAAAATGGCTGTAGCTTGTCGACAGACAAGACGGTTCGACTGATCCAGATGAAACTTTATAATTCAGCTTTTCACATAAATTGGAAGATTGAAATGATTTTTGAATGAAATTGGCTCACTCGAAGTGGCAGCCTCCTTATCGAAGCTGTTTAGTTTTTTACAAATATTTTGAAGAGCATATCACTTACGAGAAAGATGACTATAAAAAAAATATTTTAAATTAAATTTACAATAATATCGGTCCAGATAAGTTTTCTAAAATTGTATGCGGAAACGACGTTTTTTAACAAAAAACTCCTTTTTTTGCTTTCTTTCTCGTAAGTAAAGGATATATCGCCGAAATAAAAAAGGAAACGCAAATATGTTGTGGCCAACACCTGACTAATGTATACATATATCTCAAATACACCACACTTCATTTCTAAAGTGATACATTTAAATAACCGGACCAAGTACTGGAGAAAATGTATCGGCCAGTACATGTGCATAGAATCAGTATGCTACCACCATTACATAGTACATTCATTTTTTTATATGATTTAATTTAATTTTGCATTTCGATCTCATTTCTTACAGTTCATCTTATGTGTCTCTGCAAACCATGAACACACGATTTTTCAAGATAAATTTTTCCACCGGACGGGCTACATTATAGAAGCGAAAGTTACTCGAGTGCACCGTATTCTTTAGATTGGCGAATTTTAAGTATGTTTTATTTAAAAAGTGAATGTTTAGTGTTTTATTTCATTAAATGTACGCAATAATAAATTATCCAGTACAGCAAATAATTTTTGATAATAGTGGTTCAACCTCCACCCAAGGTCACTATTCTCCAAATTTTATAACTAATCACTCACGAAAAAAATTTAAATTTCTACTCAATTTCTCGATTTTCTCGTATTTCTCGCTGGTTTCAATCGCTGGCCGAAAAAATGTTCGGCGCGAATAAAATCGTAAGCGAACTTAGGCAGAGACTTAACTTACATATTACAACACCTTCCAGTTCAAAATAAATACAATCAAAATAAACGAGCTCCATTTCCAAGGAGTGTTAATTAGAAACAATACTCGTCACAATTAAATTAGGCGATTAAAACAAATCGGTCCATCATCTTGGACCGAATTAAATCGTTGGTCGGCAAGAATTTTATGGTCACACCATTTCATGGTACACCTTCTCCTTCAATAAAATTGCAATTATCATCAGCACAGGGATGTTTCACTCGCAATGGAAACTAACAACCACTAAGATATCAATACCCACAAACCATGCGTTGATATAACAAAAAATTTGAAAACAAAGCATCCAAATGCATCAAACTAGCAATTTCTTTTTACGAAATTCAGTAAACAACATCACAGTCCTGATTGATACCGACGCTAAATTAAGCGTAATCCCGTATCACAAATACTACAGCTTCGGGACAAATCACAATCCCGTATAGTTCTGTTAGTAGCAAACGGCAAGTTATTCGATATTGACATCGGATTAAAACGTTTATTGGCACGGATTTCCTAACGAATATCGGATCGTATGAGGTGATCTGTTCCAT
The DNA here is from genome assembly GCA_947310385.1 of Nephrotoma appendiculata. Taxonomy (NCBI): domain Eukaryota; kingdom Metazoa; phylum Arthropoda; class Insecta; order Diptera; family Tipulidae; genus Nephrotoma; species Nephrotoma appendiculata. Next base: position 301,891,405 of record OX371224.1, on the reverse strand, counting down.
CCAATAATTTCACAATCAACGCAACACTATCACTCGTTGGTACAATTATTATTGCTAAAGCAATTTTCTTCTTTGACTGCCCCACCAAACTTCAACACTCTGGTAAGGCCCAATATAGTTCATCACATCGTGACTGCAGGGTATTCACCATTTTGAGATCATATAGACTCGATTCAATCCATCACAAAGTAGCTCTGCTACAATTCCAATACATGATGGGGCTACCGAAATTCTTCTTCAGCAATACGATGTTCATTACAAATGTTGATGTAAATGGATACCGACCGACTGAAGGCGATACACTCAGGAAAAAGATTACTACCAAATACTTGGTAATTTGGTTCTTTTAACACAAAATTTTGAGCTATAGATAAACCAAATGTCTTGTTTAATTTAAAAATTTGATATTTCCTTACTTGGTTACTACAAAAATTGGGTGAACTTTGAGTTACCAGGATGTTGGTACACTGAGAGAAAAAACAACTTATTATCAATGACAACTTTGCAAATGCATTCAAAGTATTTTCATATATTTTTGCATTTTGGTCACTGCAGTCTGATGAGATAACCGAACTTTTTAATATAAAGAATTCAATGTTTCATTAGTTCTAATAAAACTTCCAAGTTCCAACGTCTTGGTGAAAAGTCAATTTTATCTTAACAGTAAGTCATATTTGCCAATATAAAGTTTTACTTAGTATAGTAAAGCTATTTTGTGTATTATAAAAAAAATTTCGTTAATGATAAAAAATAATTGGTTCTTTCAACCTAAAAAGTTTTTAACATTAACCTCCAATTAAGTTACATTTACTAAGAAAATTTTGAAGAGTTAATATGTCATTAGTAAAATATTTTTTTCCCTTGGTTGATTTAACAAAATAGTTTGCCAAAACTGTTGCCAATTTTTTCCACTTATATCCATTAAAATAAACCATTTGTTTTTGGTTAAATTAACTAAGTTAAAAATGAAATAACCACGATTTGGTTATATAAAATCACCAAGATGTTTGCAAAATAGACTCAGATTTTTATTTCTTTTAACCCAAGTTTTTTTTTGAGTGTATGAAGACTTCAGAAGGAGGCTTAACGCAGTCACAATTAATGGCCGTTTCCTTATGCCACATATCAAAAAATGTTCCATGCAATTGAATGGACATGAATGCTCAATTTTCTCGATAATCGATCTCGTGAGGGCATATCATATTAACTCGATTCCTCCCGAGCAAATATATTCATAAAACCGCATTTACAACACCTTTAAGCTTATACGAATTTATCCGAATGCAACATGGACTGAGAAATGCTGCACAAATGTTCCAGTGTTTCATCACCCAAATTGATCTCGATTTCATTTTTGTATGTTTTGACGACATTCTCGTAGCATCTATAGAGACGAGAAGCAACACTTACTTCATAATGGCATTCTGCCGTCCGAAGGGTGACTTAATCCAATAAAAACAATCACCACCGGTTCATCCCAAAACTCGCAAACATACTAGTCCCAATTTAAGACTTGCGATTTGCTTTAAGACTCGCGAAAATTGTCTTGGCCTGAAGAAGGTCATAAATCATTCCTTCAGCTCAGGAGCAGTTTAAATATAACACTTTTCCGATAAATGAAACAAACTTTAGTATCAGTACTGAAGCTAGCAACTAAATAAAGAGACTTGGAGACCTCTTTGATTTTTCTCCAAGAAATTATGAGATGACAAAAAAAAATATTTTGCATTTAATAAAGAATTACTTCCAATTTTCAAAGCAAATAAACAATTTCGATATCATCGCACGATTGCAAAAACATAAGCTCTCGGCTCGGAACTAGCAGACTTACTATCTAGTTCTACTAATCGGCGCTCTTCTACATATCATTGACATATCTTCGACACTCTGTAAAATATTTCACATCCAAGTGTATGAGTAACTTCAAGATATTTGTGGCCTACTATGTATGAATAAAGATTTAACCCATTGCGCGAAATCTTTTATATCCGGCCAGACATGTAAAGTGCAACGTCATACCAAATCACCTTATGGAAATTACGAAATTTCACCAGATTTGAATAAAGCAAATACTGCTTCAAAGGCAAACGATTGCAAAAACACTCGTCGAAAACTATCCAAACTGTTCAACCGGTTAACCGATTAATCGTTATTCGTTCCGTTTACAATCACCTAAACTCCGATTTTATTAATGAAAAAATAAATCGGGTGGAAAAGAAAAACTGGAAGTTGTGCTAAATGCAAAAAATGTGGCAAACAAATTAAATGTTGCGGTGGATCTACTAGTGCGCTTTATTCCAACTTACAAGCGATCCACAATATAAATGTAGCAAAACGGAAAATAAGTGCCCCGTCTACACCAATTTTCTCTGATTCAAGTTCATCCAACAAAATTACAGAATTCTTTGGTGAAAATAAACAAAAATTTTCTTTGTCTGACCAGCACCATAAAAATATTGAAATGGATTATGCTGCAAAAATTCAACAGGAAGATCCGAATTGTTTAACAAGAAAATAATTAAAATTAGATTTATATTAGCTTTTGATGAGTGGACTTCTATAAGAAACCGTCGATTTTTAAACATTAATGAACGTTTCAATGAAAAAATATGGAATTTAGGCTTGGTCCGTATATTTAAGGTAGTGCTCCCGCCGAAAAGTGTATTGAACTTATTAAATAAATTAATAAATTAAACGATTTCTCTTTATCGCTTGAAAAGGACATTGTAAGTATAACAACTGATGGAGCATCGGTCATGAAAAGACTTGGGAGGATGATTGAGCGAGAACATCTGATTGGCCTAGCTCATGGCATTCAGCTAGCAATGCTTTATATGATTAGAAATTTGGATTTGGGTGCCATTGGCGTTGACGAATTATCCGAAGTTGCTGATACTTATGACGAAGTAAATTGCCCAGAAACTGTAGATTCCGAAAACGGGTTCGAGGATGATGTATATTCCGGAGCAGACCACTTTGAAATTTCACATTACCATAATTTATCACAAATAATTATTATTTATTATTTTATATTTATCCCCTGATAACAAAAATTCGTTAAGTAGTAAACATTTGAGAGCTTCTCCAACAACCAACACCACGTTGCAAAAATATGTAAAACTGAATGGGAATGGCGATCGTAAAACTAGACCTCACCTAAAATTGATTTCTTGAAAACGATTGGATATTATTGGTGGAGATTATTAATGCGCGAGAGATGCAAATCTTTTTACTGTGAATGCCGGTACTATCTTCATATTATCAAGACTTAGAATAAATAGTATGCTTTTAAATGAAATGAAATCGAAACTAGAATTACGTATTAATGGAGACATCAGCTATTCTTCAGTATTTAGATACTGGTTCCTGCGATGTCAATAACGCAAGTCCCCCCACCCCTAGATAACCATTCTGAGAAAGATATCTTAGAATTACAGTCGGACGATAACTAACAACAAATTTAACTAACTATGAAAAAGATTATGCAAAATGCAATTGAAAAAGGAATAAAAGCTCCTCCGTCTCTATTAATTAAAAAAGATTTCATAAATTTTTTGACGATTATAAGAAGAGAACTAACACATTCGAAGATACCGGTACCAAAGGAGAAAGTTTCGAATTTATTTATAAATTCTTATTGACGGTTCTGCCAATCAGCGTAAAAGCTAAAATAGCCTTTTCTTCTTCGGGAAATATCTGTACGAAAATTAAAGCACGCCTTCTTGATGACACAATTGATAGTCTCTGTTTTTTAAGAGCCTTTCTTAGCTCTATTAGTTACTGAAGTTTTGTATATTATGCATATATTGAATTGAATGGAATTTATATATTTTTTGCAAGGATGAAATTAACCGGTTATTAACCGGAAACCGGTTTTCGAAAAGATCAAAACCGAAAAATCGGGTTTCAAATTACTGACCAATTTTATTACCGACATTTCCACCACCAACTTAAAACAGTTCTCAAAGCTCGTGCAAATACTTTCAACTAGAGCCCTGAGATATAAATTATTTTGTTGGGAATACATTTTAACACTGGTACAGTGAACAGATACGCGTGAACCTACTTACCAGAACGACTTATTCGTACAAACGTAACTAGAAGCTTGCGACTTTACGATTTTATAAGAGTAGATAAACCACGCACAGGTCTGACACCGCCGTATGAAGGCTCATGCAAAGTGGTGCGACGACTTCGTAAGCATTTTGTACTGCAAATCAGAGGCAAGCAACAATCTGTTTCTATTGAAAGATTTAAGCCAGTCTGAGCAATACTAAATTTACTTGATCAAATATCTTAAGTAAAAAACACTGTGTGCGTTTTCGGGTAACACAAACTTGACCTTACTCGAATATTAAACTTAAAACTCGGATATGCAGACATTTTTGTTTTAAATTAAAAAATAAATATTATGTCTTATGACGTTCATAAATCGTCACATTGACGCATTATCTATCATGAAATAGTTTTTGCTTTTAAGCAACTTGCATCATCATTACTATTATAAAGATCATATATCATACAATTCCCAAAAATCCATTCACAATCGCTGCTGGACTCAAAACTTACAAAATGGGAGACCTTTCACTCATAAGGGAGTGATATAGGGGCTTTTTTCTATTTCCTTCTTGAAAATTGACATCTGTGATATGTGGTTCCAACAAAATGGTGCCACATGGCACACAGCTGGTCAAACTATTGAGCTATTGAAGGTGAAGTTCGGTAACCGTGTAATCTGGAGAAATGGACAAATCGCCACTTCGCTCATGCGATTTAATGCCTTTGGATTTTTTTTATGAAGTTACGCTAAGTCGTTCGTTTATACCAACATTTTCACAATGTTGGAGAAGCTATGGTACAATATCAAACGCGAAAGAATGGTAAGTAATTGCGGTGATCATATGATCGAGATGAAATCCCATAGTTAAATGTAACATGTGTGCTGCATCTGGAATAAGTTTCAGCTCAATATCTCAATGTTTCTGTGTTTTATTGGAAAACGCTTTGGTTACCAATAATAAATCATCTTTTTAATTCAATATCGTTTCAATCATATACAATTGAAACCATAGTATTGCAATCTTATCATAGTTGCCCCAATTATCACTGTATTATTGCGATAACCAAGACATGATTTTTAAATGCATAACTAACGCAATGTCGGTGCAGTTGTTACCATTAAATAAAATGGGAGAGGGACAAAAACCCGATATTTATAATTCCGAAGATACAAAATCCCGAAGGTTTATAAAGATCACGAAGTTAAAAATTCCCAAGGGTACAAAATCCCGAAGATAGAAACTCCTGAGGTTATAAAATTCCGAGATATCAAAATCCCGAGGTCCAAAACCTCCCGGGAACAAAATCCCGAATATCTATGAAAATTTCAAAATCTATTTGTTAGGAAATTATGGCTGTTATTGCAGATTTTAGTTACACATCAACGTATTGGCCCAACATTGGTATACATTCGCTCAAAGGAAACTTTTAAAGATCAAAGAAAACTTTTTGAAAAACCACTTGGAGTACATCGTGTGACAGTCAAATTCTATTGCAATAACATTTGTCATATCACCTTAGGTTAACATTGGTCGGCATTTTTCATTTATGTAGCCGCGGCTTAAGGCTATATTTTCTGCACATTAAACAGCGGATAGAGATGCCTTAAAAAACATGTATAAAAAAACAAAAGTCTGATATATACATTTTTTTTATTCATCTATAAGTAACCGTTCAATCAAATTTCATCATTCAAATTTTTCTAATTTCAACAAATTTTTAAAAAGCATATGTATTTACATTTAGACGGGTCAGCCATCCGACAGGGGGTCATATTTGTGTTCCTTTTCATCACAGATCTTAATCTGGCAATGGAAATTTCATTTTGCATCCTGCCCTTTAGGGATTCGAACCCCGTACCTTTAGATTCAAATGCCAAAGCTTTAATATATAAAAATGAATCTAAGAAAAATCTACCGGCATGTGTATGCCTTAGGAGCTGACTAATTTGCAAATCTCTATATGGGATGTAGTGCGAGGATAAATGCATTAAGTAATTTATAATGAGTAGCAGTTACGTATAAAACTGTAAGCTGATGAACATCATTACAAAATATACAATATACATGAACTTAATTAATAATTAGTTAGCCAAAAAAAAAATGAAATTATCTTTAATTTTTAAAATTCAATTCAGCAAATTTTTATGCTTTAATTAGAATTTATGGCTTCTGTAAAATGTATTCTTTTAATTCATTATACGTACGCGCTTACAGCATACATATGTAAATATATACACGCTTAAAATACGGATAAAACTGTACGCATAAGTGAACAAAGAAAATCTGCTTTTCCACCAAATTAATTTATTCTTATGCGTGTGCTAATGAATTTTCAAATTTAGCAGCACACATTGTAATATTTTCTTTGGCTTTCATTACAACGTATCTTCGTTACGGCACAGAAGCAACATCTATGATATAGGATTATCCCAAGAGGAAATCCCCAATATAATAATCCGAAAATGAACCTTAAAACCAGTAAATTGTTTTATAAGTTTTATATAAATGCCTTACAGGCTTGACATTTTTTATTTATTTATTTTTGTATTTTATTAAATTTTTCGACACCCTTGCTTTATTATACTCGTATACGCCTCAGCATAGTTTTCGGGGAATTTTTTTTAATGTATAGTATATAGTTTCAAAATCTCATGACAGAATATTTTCACACTCTATATACCGGTAAAATATATAATATTGTGCAAAGTAAACTTCAGCTACAACGGGTATGCGGAGAAAAACTTTATTTCCATTTATTTTTCATAATTTAATAATACACTTTAAAAATGAAAATAATTGAGAGATCCCTTTGGAATTTAACTTGCATCTTAAACAGGAAATAATAGACGATAATCTCGAGTTTTTTTATTTAGTTTTTTGGAATGGGATTACATATTTTAAATATTTTAATAGATTTTTATTGTGTTGTTTTTTAATTGTTTAACTTTAGTGGTGGGAGGGGGGGGGGGGGGGTATTATTAAATATTTGAAGTGTTTAAATTTGGAATTAAATTATATTACTTAAACTTCACAATATACGATTTGATATTGTTGTTGAATTTATCGTGTGCTAATACACTTTGTTCTGCAAAAACTTGGCGAACTTAGATTTTTCGCCCAAACAAGCATGCAAATTCCCACCCAACAGTGATACATAAATCACCAGTGGCAGTATTCTGGTAATTTCTCGGGAATAGGGAAAGAATTGATACGTAATTTATATTTAAACATTTTGTTTCTGGAAAACTGAGGTAAAAAGTTAATGTTAATTTTTTTGAAAACAAAGTTAAATCGGGAATAATTTCCCCTCCCAATTTAGATATGGAAAAAAAAATTCCCAATCTACAAATATTTATATCAAACTTTTCTCCTCAGTTTGTTCGCCGGGAAAAAATATTTGAGCAGAAATTACATATAAATTCTTTCCCCAGTTTCATATTCCCAGGTCATTACCAGAATAGTGCCACAGACGGACGAACTAAAAATCAAATTGATCATGTATACTCTGTGGACCGGTAAGCAAGAAATTTCTATCTTCCGAAGTGCGCGTATGCCTGATCCAAATTGTTCCACGATGTATAGTGTGGAAAAATGTAAAGCTGTGTTAACCACGACACTCAACCTATGATGGGTATTCAAGTTCACATATCGTAAAGACCTATGCACCGTCTGTATATAGATTTTTTGGGTTATCCGCTGGTTGGTTGTTGCAATGGTAATTGTTTCTCTTGTTTTTTGTCCTAGACTACTTCACCAAATATGTTTTTTTAAAGCGATAAAAATTGTAACCCCAAAAGACGAAAGTGTGTTCATATGTGTATTTAACGTCAATTCAATTCTATAAACTCGTAAGTGATTTATTTTAAAAATATGAAATAAATCACATTCACACAACTATAGAGATACAGTCTAATGTGTTCGAACGCGTAAATCGCTCGATATTAGCATAGAATATAATTAGTCCAGCTCTTAATTGCAACGGTACATAGTTCTTCTATGGTGACAATTGGAAATGATCATTAGTTGACCGGAGACATTAACAAAAATTTTACCGTCTTGGACAATCAAACTTGGTAATGGTTCCCTTCTTCCCGTCTGAAGTTAGTTTTTGAGCGCTTGGTTTTGGATTTTTTTTCTCACCAAATTCAAAATTTTTCGCTCGTCCCGATTGGAAAATGTTGCTTTTCGCCCTGTTCGCTGTCCGTTTTCAACCGATTGTGTGACGTTAAATCTGAATATTATTTGGGCTACTGTAGAATAACTTTGGCCAACTAATTTTCCAATTTCGCACATAGATTTTCCAGTACGTTTATTAGAGGTTATAAATATAAAGGAGGCCTAGCTCGATATTAAAATAATTATGAAACACAATTAAAAAAATAAGGGTCATACAATAAGTGTATGACCATTTTCGTTGCAAAAATTCTTGATTTTTTTATGAATTTTCATTTTGTATTTTGGATTTGTTAAAAAGCTGCAAAATAAGTTCTGTTCTATAAGATTCTTCAAATTCAGTGTGTATGAGCATTTTCGTTACTGACTGTAAATATATTATTGTGGAAAAAGGTGATTATTAGTATTTTATAAATTTACACTAAACCTGTGTTTTGGTGAAACATTAAATTATTATAATTGTTTTAATTTGTTGTTCTAGAACTATGAGTCCATAATATAAACATTTATCTTGGTGATCGGCAAAGAATTATTTTGTTATGTGGGCAACGCATGAGCCAAGTAAAAATTTGAAAATTAGTGGAATGCCCCAGGAAAGTTGTGCAACCTGCAACTAAACGGTTTGCACTGACTAAGTATCTTCAGGACAGATCAAAAATAGGGAAAACCCGGAAAACTACACCACGCGATGAACGACAATTTAGCATTAAATATAGATAGGTCAGTTGATTATCCTTTTAAGACATAATAAACCATTTAAAAATTTCAATAAAACATTTAAAAATTTCCTAATTTATTTATGAAAACTTAAGTGTTTGGAACCCTTGGAACAACGTACGTGTGAAGGGGACCTGTTGGAGAATACCATCCTGACTGCGTGGTCCCTACAGTAAAATTTTGTAGTGAAAGTGTGATAATCTAGGACTGAATGTCAATGTCAGGCATCGGAGAATTGTGTGTTGACGAAGGAAGGATGAATTCTTTGACATACACCAGTATGCGATCGAAAGTTTTAATGCTATCCGTTGCAAGGTTTTTTTTAACAAACGTCCAGCCGAAATTTTTATTCCAACAAGATAACTGCCCCTACCACACATCGGCTGTTTCTTAGAAAATGGGTTCATAGTCGCAGAATATCCGTTTTGGAGTGGTCAGTATAGTCACCGGATTTAAATCCCATTGAGAATTTGTGGTCAATACTAGAAAAAAATATTAGCATTTAGCATGCTCATGGAGGGTATTTAAATGTAACAAAAAAAATCTAGCAACCAGAAAATAAAAATAAAAACTGTAGGAAATAACAAAAATGGAAAATAAAAAAAAAATACCGTCCACAACACGCTCGCTATAGATTTTGACCTAAGTCCCTGTCTTAATGCGGTTGTTGCGCGGCTATGCGTCAAGGAGTTGGGTGGGGTTTAAAGTATGTGTAGGATAGGTTTAACTACTTTAATATGGGAAATGCTAATTACCTAAATGCCGACCTTGACAATCACCCTAGTTTATCCTTCATTCAAAAACCCTGCTTATCTCATTTTAATTCAAATATTAAAATAAATAAAACTGGTTTATTGCTCGAGAAAAGTAAAAAAAAAAAAATTCATTGGATAAGAAAATAGATTAAATAAAAATAAAATTTTACACTAACTAGGTATACGTAAAAATACTGATTTAATTAAACTTTAAATACCCAACGCGAAATTTTATAAGAAAACCAAAATCTTAACTAACGGAAGAAAAAACTTTCATAGCACACCCAAATGTATGTTATTTAATTTGAAAAACAAAAAAAATTCACAGGCAAAAACTTTACAGGCTTAAGCTATAACCAGCGAGTCTGTAAGAAATTTAAGTAACAAAGCGACATCTGAAAAATGTATGTTTATTGACATTTGTTACCGGGGCCTTGGCGACTAACACGTGTATAGCTACGGGTAGTCTGCAGCTGGCTTGGGGGTTCATAGCCGCCAATAAAGTTTGGGCTCCAACAAAAAATCTTACACGTGATGTTTTCTAATTGAATAAAACAGAGCGACTCACATTTTTGTTCTCATTCCACCAACAACACCATCAACATAAAAAAACACTATTCCATCTTAATTGATTCTACTTTAATCATAAAACCAATAAAGTAAATGAAATAATAATTACAAATTTAAGATATTTCTTCATATAAATAATCCTAAACGAGGATAGTACAAAAAATAATTTAATTTCTCAAAAACTATGTAATATATTTTGTAACTGTTTAAACAGTAAGGTGTAAAAAAAAATACGTTACGAACACACGTTAAATTTTTTATAATATATATTTGTAAATAACATAATTTAAATATATTATGTAACTCACCAATCCAATATTTCCTAAGAGTACTCTGAGGCTGGATCAGATGGCTAAGAAAAAAAATTGTTAATTTGTCTCGTATGTTCCACGCATTTCGTTTTAACGTACACTAATCACAAAACCATATTTTTATAATTTAAATAACCACTAAATAAATAATTTGCCTAACATTGTTATACTATATATACTAACAAAAATATATATTTTAACTTTTTTCTTTTAACACTTTATATCCTTATAATTTTCAAATTTTATTTTATTTTTTTTTTTTATATATATATATATACACGCGAACATACACGCACACACACTTGGCGTGTAATTTGTTAACGCCCGAAAATAAATGTGGCCATAAGTCCGACTGTTAGCCTTTATTAAAGCCTTCCGCGTATACGGTATCTCTCTACCAGTTAAAAATCGGTGGAATTTACATATGTAAATAAAATAAAGCCGGGAATCTATATGAACAAAAAAAAATGTCGAATAAGTGAAAACAGTAACCTCCAACATATATGGGTATGCTGTATCCATATAGGCAAATAGAATTGTAGACACTTACCCGCTAGCGACAAATCAAGATATTTGGACACGAGAAATCGTTTTATCCAAATATTCGATGCTGTTCAATCGTTCAATTTCAGCGCGTGGGACATATAGTTCGTAGCATTATCCGCATACAATTATGTGTATCACTTAACGGTCTAACTGCACGACAAAAGAAACGAGTAGGAATGAAAATATTAGGAAATATATCCATATACATAAGTATATATTTATAGATAATTCCTATAAATTTCTATAAAAACTCTTCTAACACTTACTATTTAATGAATTAAAACACAATTAAACTACAAGGGCCGCACAATAGCAATGTGATCTTAATGTTATAAAAACTACACCACTGAATTATTATAATTAATTTAATTAGATTAGCACTGGCGAAAATCCCAAAGTAAAATGAATTTAAATTAATTTGTCCGAACGATTGAGATTCCAATATACACCGGTTTGCCAAAGTACAGTAAAACCTCGATATAACGGACCCCGATATATCGGACTTCGGATAAACCGGACAACATTTTAAAATTTTATTTTTAGTACATGTAATAATACATGTTCTTATGTTCATAATTCAATTTATTAACTGCAATGGAAGAACTAATAAACGAATATAAACACAATAAACACACAAAAATCTACTTAAATGTGCATTTATTGTTCCTGACGTATGCGATATAAAAATGGAATTCACATTATACATAAATATTAAAGGCAGAAAGAACTAAAATAATTTTGAAAATAGTAGCATTTGTTGTTGCATTTTTAAAAATTAGAGAATCTATACATTTCTCTGCTCTTATACCATCTAAAATACACTTATACTCTACAACAAAAATTAAGCGTTATAGAAAAGTTGGAGGCAGAGGTCTCGATTAAAAACGAAATGCTGTTACAGTCGCAATCGATGGATCGAATCGGTTTTCGCCTGCCATTGTTGGCAGAGCATGCAATCCTGAGTTTTAAAAGGAAAAATGCACCGCCTGATTGTATTATATTATAATTCTAAAAAACACGGTGCTCAGGAGCAATTTTCCAAGATTGGTTCCTACAAAAATTTGTTCCTGAAGTCCGAACATTTCAAGAAACGGAGATTGGAATATCACCAGATAAAATAAAATGTTTATCTTCTGGACAATGCACCTGCGCTCATCCATCGGCGATAACAGTTTAAAAAAAATATTATTTTTATATAACGGACAATCGGCTATAACGGATTGGCCTTGTCCGAATTAGTCCGTTATATCGAGGTTTTACTGTATATAATAAATCTCTCACACACCAATCATTAATACATAATATATAATGTTATATATTCTGATCACCAAACAAAAATCAACATCTATGTATGAATTTTGTTTGCGTATTGAGTAAATTACAAAATCACATTATTTAAATAACTCATCTGCATTATATCAATGCCTCCTAAACTACAGGCCTCTTACTACTCTCATTTTTTGCACATGACGTCAATTTATGTCTGAACTGAGACTGCGCATTAATAATAATAAGATATTTACACTAACAAAACAACTAGAGAAAGCAACAACAATGTAGACATAGCGTGTCGTCATCATTTGGTGTATGCGGCCTGTAGTTTAGGAGGCATTGATTATATATACAAATGCAATGAACAAACGTTATGAAACAAGATTTGTTGAGTTCGTTGACCTATATCCCAGTTTTACAAAACGAGATAAATGACGTAATAGGGAATTCCTTCTGTAATATTTTTGAAATATGAAAAACAAAACTAACGACTAGATTATTCTAACGAAGATCACTTGCAATGCACACAGGACAAATAATTCCAAAAGGATTATTGCAGCCGTAACACATTACTGACCACCGAAACTCAAAGTACTTTTCGTTCAGTTTCGTTAAATTTGAATTGTCATTTAGCAATCTGTAACACGAGCGAAAATTATCGCACAAACTGAAGGAAACGTCAAAATTGTATATTTGAAAAGGCGGTATGTTGGTATGTTTACATTATTATAATTTATGTGTACAAATATTTATTTATATTTTAATAATTTAAATAATATTTTATGTACATTTTTCATCAGCTCTTTTCAGCTCAATAGATTCCGATTGTTCACCAACATTTGTGGCCGCACAAGGTCTATCAGCATGTTAAAAACCTCACATGTCATGCGAATGTGGATAAAAAATTGCAGTTGACAATTCTTAATTTATAAAATCGTTACCTATAATAAATTATGTACATATACCTCTAAATACTCGTAGTTACATTTATTGTATTTAGTTATACGTAAATACCTTCTAATATCCGAATCTGTCTCTTGTGCGATTTATTTTTCGTACCAGCAAGACCATTTTTTTATTATTTTTGCCCCTTTGCCTTTTAAATAGGGTAAGAAGCTGCTCAATTTCCCAAAATAGATTCATTTTTGACAAAAATCGTGGTGTGGTTAATTTGTTATTTTGCAGATTGACATTTAAAAATTCAATTGACAATAATAATCGTGTTACAGATTCGCTGGTCAAACTGCCAAATATTCTGTAACAAAACGTTCTCGTTAAATTCTGTAAGATTTCGTTACTGACTCTTACGCAGACTCGCTGGTTATAGCTTTATATAGAAATGTGAAGTTTTTCCTAAAACTAAAAATACATCTATAAGTATTAGTGAATATATTACACAAAAATAGATCAACTATACACGATGAACGATTAATTCAATGATGATTCGTACCTTGTTCAACAAATCTGATTAACACAATAGATTTTAATAAATCGGAACAAAAAACTAATTTATTATCTAAGTATAACATATAGTCTAGTTAACGTAGTATGGCTAAATTATTTAACTTGTTAAAAATTTACTATTATCCGATTACAAAAACTTTTAAATATAAGCATATCCGAAAAATTGTCTCAGCTACACAGCTTCATTTTTTATTGTGAACTCGTGAAATATTTGATTTTATTTGCATTCATAACATTGCATTCCCAAACTATCTAAAAATTCGGAGGCATAAATAAGCGAATATATGTCAATAATTTAACCTGCTAGGTAGTTGTTGGGGTAAACATAAGCTTGAACCATTTGTGATTGGGCGCCAGTTAACTCTAAAAGCTGGGCTAAGGTATGCTCAGATGTGATCAGGGCGACACAGGCAAGGTTATTCCACAAAACGCCCAAAAAACAAAAAACGAGATCAATCTAACAGACCGCCGCACCTCACTATCAAATTCGCTCAATACACCCACTTCAATACACAAAACTTAAGGAAAATAAATGAAAAAAGGATGGCTAATGGAGTGAACTAGTTTTTTGAAACTTTTTGCATAGCTTAACCTTCATTCTTCTCTCAAAATAAATACCACTCAACTCCCTCGGGTCTATTTAGACCCATTGTCACTTTAAACCGTATTTCGAAATTAAACATGGTATTTATTTATATTTAAGATATATTTATTAATTTAAAAGAACAGAAATATATTTATATGTTTTCATTTAATAATTTTTAAAATTTGTTAAAAACTGTTTATTTCAAACATTGCTGACAAATGGCATTAGCATGAGATTTAAATATAAATTTGTGACATATCTAGCATTTTAATGTATTCGCAGCGGCCTCTTTTGTGATTAGCGGTCGCCTCTTTTGATGTGCTTGCAGTTGAATAATCTATGGATTCTGATAAATTGATTAATATATGGCCGTGAACCAAGTGCTCTAGGCATGTGAACTCATCTTGCTATAGGTTTCACCAAACTATCTCCTATAGACTCGATAAAAAGTCGTCTTCTATGATTTTTTTTATATTTCATGTTGGGCAGACATTTGTAAATAGAACGAACGCATTGATTACGGATATGTCGATTATGTTTGCGAGTACAACATCTAGCCATTTATTGGTTTTTCTTTTGCTTGTGTAAGGTGCAATTTTCTTATAACCCGTATCTACTTCTCCTTTGGTTTTAGTATAATCCAATATTATGAAAGGTTTTTTTGGTATCATTGTGCTCTGCAGTATATAACACACTTATTTTTTTGGAACATACGAAACCAATATTGTGTCCTAAAAAATAGCAAACGTTGAAGAGTAAAACGGTATTCCTTTTACATCTAGGCGTATTAGAGGAATTGATGTTTAAATTCTTGCGAATGTTACCGATCATTGTCATATTTCTTTTTAACAGCATCTGTCCTAGTTGATAAGACGTAAAAACTTATCAAACGTCACATTTCTTACTTTTAGTTTTCTTGACGGTAAATCTAGGACCACACGAAATCCCTAGTTTTTCTCTTTCGCCGCCCCATGTTCCTTCCCTTTGTAAATTTGGATGTTCCACACATGCGTATTTTCATTGTCACATAACACCCAAAATTTATGGTCGTATTTAGCAGGCTTGTTTGACAGATATTGCCAAAAAGGGCATCTTCCCCGAAACGCATCAAGCTGTTCATCAATCGTTAAATTTTCGACAGGATTGTACAGGGTTGGTAATAATTTGACCCACTTACCCCATGCATTTCTGATTGGTGCCAGTTTATCTGGACATCTGTGAGCAGCCCGTGTGCTTCGGCCGTGGAATCGTATAACTGGAGAAATTACCGTAAATCTTTTCAGAGATATTATTGCCCGAAAAATATGTCGACCATTTTGTTCATGCCACAAATAAGTATCTGTTTCGTTATTAGATTTGTAGACTCCTGCCAATATAAGAAGCCCAATATATGCATCCAACTCAATTTCATCCAAATCTTTCCACTCTTCCTAATGTACTCGTTTCCAATCCAAATTAGCATTCAATATTACTATTTTCATAATATTTTTTGCTATTAGTAATTGGAAAGATGATAATTCATCCAATATGTGAGCTTTAGCGAATCTTGTAATTCCTGGCGTTAGTTATAATACAGTTGATGATGGCGGTTTTCCACTCTGAAGAAACGGTTCTGAAGAAACGGTTCTGAAGACCATTCGATAAGGAAATAAAATTACAAAATTTGTTTATTTATGTACTTATACGTACAATCTGTTTTATAAAATATATAAACAGAATATTTCGTGCATAAGATACATAAAATAACAAATTTAGCACTAAAATAAAATATGGGTCATTTTAGACCCAAGGACAATGAGTGTTACTATTTTTATAGCGGTCTAACGGTTAATTATATTTTTTCTAATTTTCGGTTTTAGGATTCATAGGGCATATCATACAAAGTCGAAAAGCCACACATTTGTATTAGTTTTATTTGCCAAGATATTCGAAAAAACAAGTATGCTTGGGTCGAAAAAGACCCGAGGGAAGGATAAAGGCTTAAACTGACCAGTAGCATATCTATACAAGTATTCGCTTATCGATGCCTTCGAACTCTAATGTAGTTTGAAAGCAAAATTATGAATGCCAAACGATTCAATTGAACTATGCATAACTATGCTCTCGCTTGTTAATAGTTGTAGTAGTTTAATAATTATTATATTCAATTATTTTATTGAACGCTTTATTATAAGCAATGAAAGATTCACTAATACTATCAAACGATTTGAAATTTAGAAAGGTTTTAGGAAATTCTTCATTACCGTATTTTTTGAAATGTTCAATATTGCACAATGTAACGAAATTATTTCGTGCCATGGACTGCCATGGTTATTTGTTGTGTATTGATTTAATTAGTGAATATGGAGTGAATAACTAATTAGTTTATCGGTATGGAGTTTAGGTGAGTAGATTGGAAACAAGGTGAGTTGCCTGTGGGTCTTTCTTTTCCCCTCCTACCTCTTCCCTATTCCCTTTCCTTATGCGGTCCTAACTAGGATTATTCAGTTGTCTAGAAATACCCACCCCGAACCCTGAGCTTTAGCCGACGAACAATGACCGCCTAGACAGCTGGATAATTAATTTTCTGTTAGCATGACCTCTGGTCATGTTACAACAAACCTATTATACTTTAAATAACGGTCAGTTAGTCACCTTTGTCATATAAAAAAACCTGATTTTCGCGATACACTTTTATAAAATCTATTTAATTCATAATTGTACACCGAGCAAAAAAAAAAATTTTTGCAGAATTCTAATTCTTGCTCTGGACACTTAACATATTAGTTATGTGATTAATTAGTTTTGTGATTATTGTGAATATATATTTCAGTTTTTTGCTCACTCAACACAAAAAAAACGGTTTTTTTAATATCATTAAATATAGCCAAATTTTATAAAAAAACAAAATGTCTTTGACTTAACACAAAACTTGTAATGAAGCCATTCGGAATCGTTACAATGGGTAAGCTAAAACTATACTGAAAGTTTTGGAAAAATATGAGATTCTATTTCAATTCGTAGTCGGCATTGCTCTCCACGTTCAAACCGTTGGCTCTTGGAAATCGATTCTGAGGTCCTACATGCCCAGTTTTTCAATTACTCGTTTTCCGGTTCGCAAAGGAAACAATTCGGGTTATAAATGTCCTGGCGTCCACATGCATAGCAAAGATAGTAAATATGCCCTATATCTCGACAGTTCCGGTAGATAAGTAAACTTACATCATTATTTTTGGTTGGGCGTTAAGCCGTTGGCCACTTTGAAATGTTGACGGTTTGTGGTTTGAAGCAAAAATCGCGGATCTTACGCAGCACTAGCTCGGACTACAAAACTAAAATTGAAATTGACTTGATACTCACATTCAATCTCACTAATGGTTTTCCGGCTACATAAAAGTTCCGGTATGTTCAATAACCCGAAGAGTTAATGCGTTCTAGAGGCCTGGTCTCGTATTTCGTTTTAATTGAGTTTCGGACGGTGAAGTCGAATTACTGTAAACTTAAAGATTGGATCGTGTTATAAAATTCTATGAACATTTTTGGTAGCTGCTTTCGAGTTTCTAAATTCGTTTTCAAAGTCGAGTTTAAACCAATTGATGTGAGGATGCAATCGAATATGCAACGAATACCAATAAGCGGCAACTGCCCTTTCAACAACAAACATATTTCATTTCAGAACTTAATATCTGATACCCCCATACCAAATTCCATTTTGCAAAAGGGTTGCTAGTTTCACAAGGTTCACAATTGGATGAGGCTTATGCGCAATTTGGGAGATACATATTTCTGTTCTTTCAATTTGATTTTTGGTTCTTTCCTGGTAATTTGTGTATATAATTCTTATATGGGAATTTGCTTCATTCTATGAAAAATAATTTGCTACCGTATCCGATCAGTCCTTTTTCTTTCTATTCTAGGTTGTTGCAAAATGTAGTGCGTTTACTTTGATCTAGTGCGTTTACCATCCCATTTGAGTGTTTTCTTTCTCACCTCTAGTTGTTATTAATATTCCATTGTTCATATGGTATGTGCATTTTGTTTACCAGAGTACAAAATATCACACTCAGATAGTTATTGCACATTATTTCTCGATGTTATGATACTTCATAAAATTTCTCAACTTGTTCGCTGCTTTTCCATTAGAGTTGTTCTATCTGATATTCCAGTTTCCGATTCGTGTCCGTTCGTGACGCGCCAATGGTCATCGACGTTTGTGCCGTTTGCCGGTTTGTACTATTTCTTCTAGTATTCGTTTCTGTAAACAGTGTCGATTTTAGATTAATGAATGATTTGCCCAATGAATCCTAAGCCAGCTGAGTCAGGCATACTGGCATGCTGTGGGGAATGTTTCGTTCCATTTCATTTTTCAAATCTCTTCTATGATGTTCCCAAGTGGTCACACAAATTTGTACTAACCACAATGGTTGCTTGAAGTTTTTAAATGTCTTAAATTTATTTTAAGCTTTTCTTGGATTATAATTAAAAAAATTGTATTTTGACGAATATTTAAATTTTTCAAAAATTTTACGATATCAAATTTGAGTGGAGACACCAAACATCTTTTTATTTTAATGTGGTTAAATGTTTTCATTAAATCATTTGGTTCACTATTAATCGAAATTTGGTAACATCTCTGAGATTTTTTTTAATCAGCCATGGTCTCGCATATTTTATCCTTTCAAAAATTTAAAGAATTATTTTTTTAATAAACACCACCTTTAAATTAGAATTATTACGAAAAAAATTTGATTTCGATTAAATTTAATGTTATTTTTCAGTAAAGTTTTGCTATTTACACTTTCCATTGCTTCATTTTTTAGAAGTTACACTTTTCGTCTAGAAGCTACACTTTTCGTTAAAAAGTTCACTTTGGTTGTTAAAAGCAGCGGAGAAGTTACGGTTTCCATTCTAACACAGCAAATCAAAATCTACAAAATAAACCGTTTTGAGTGTATGGTTAATCATATTCATTGGTTGCTTACCATTAGTTCGGTAAACCATTTACTACGGTATATTTCGGTTTAAGAACAGATTTTTTGATTAGTTTTCCATAGAATTTTGAAAATTATATGAATACACACAAAATTTATTAAAACTGACTTTTATTGAGTCCAGGCAAAACTTGATGAGTTAAGGTTTAGAGTTACCAAATTTAAGAATTATAGAATTAGTCCGAATAAAGTTACGCAGGAACATTTTTATACATTTAATTTTCGATTACAATGCAACTTTATACATTGCGCACAATGTATAAAAAAATACGAACATCTATAAAATATTTATGTAACCCCATAACCTAAAATAAACATAAAAAAACGATTCTGATTTTCAATTTGTCATTGAAAAATAATAAAATATAAAAATTCAATAAAATATATCTAAATGTACGAGTATATAGTATATCTTAGTAGACCAAAATCATTTCAAGACGACGACAAATTATATTATTCTTATCAACATCGCATCCAACATATGTGAACTGAACATATGACATGATTATGAATTTATATTGAATCGGAAAACGTGTTTTGATTTTTATTGGTTAAAAAAATGGAAAATAATAATATTCATGAATATTGCTTGTGGCTTTGATTTCCATTGTTACTGTTGTTGTTGTTGTTGTTTTTAAATTGATTTTTTGAACATTCATATTTCAAATAGTTTGATTGTTCATCGAATACGATTTTTACGGATTATTCTGGAAAAATCTAATTTTTGATATCCAGGCTTATACTCACTTGGATTAGTCCAGATGAAATATGCGGCTAAAATAAATATTTTAAATCGGTATTGACAATGCCGATAAAATACTAGCTACCAAATATTTTATCAATATTTTTCAATTGTTTTTTGTAATATTACCGAATTTTGTAAAAAAATTAGTCACATGTAATAAAATATAGAATTAAATTTATTAATAAATATTTCGCAATTATCGGCATGTTGATATCGAAAATGCCGCCCCGGTAGCAAAGTGGTCAGCATGCTTGCTCCAGCGACCGGAGGTCCCGGTTTATGATCAATTAATTAATCACTCATTGTCTGAAGTGAAAATTTTATTATGAAACTTCATTTGAGGTGGTCAAATCCTTTGATGGAATATAGTGCCAGAGAGAGAAAGAGAGAGAGGTGTCGTAAATATTGTAGATAATGGATTTTTGCGTAGACAATGACAAAAATTGGTAAAGTATGTAGATAATTTGTAGATAATGTAGAATATTTCATGTTTTGATTTTTCTGCTTGTCGTATCAGCACACGACGTTGCCATTTTATAGCCTTCCACATCAAATTGATGTTTTTGGACGTTAAAATTATTTTTTACCAAAAGGTGTCATCTATAATATATTGAAATAATTTCGAATTTTTTTTATTCGTCATGTAATGTGGTTTAGTCAATAACCAACTGTGGTCGACAACAGGACGAATGAGTAATTTTATTCTCATACCAAAGAAATTATATACAATAGTTTGTCACCGACATCACTATAAATTACCCGAAAATAAAATAATTAAAAAAAAAAAAATATTTTTTGCAATTGTTAAAGTCTCAACTACTACCTGCAACCACCACCCGTAATTGAAGTTAAAAATTTCGAGTACAATTTTTTAAAATTAAGTGGAAAATAACTACTTAACCTATTGTCGGCTTAGATCTGTTTAGAAGTTTTATCATTTCCTTATTTGCCCAAAACTCCGTTTCCGCTATAATAGTGTAGCTCAACTACAGTTATATGTTATGCACCTTTAAGAAGCTGAAATGAATGGCGTTCACGTGATTAAAATTATAGGGCGTTATCCGTTTGCGGTAGAATTGACAGCAGCAAAGAACTTTGAACATTTGTAAAAGATAGTATACCAACTTAATCGGCACTTGGAGATACCGATATTGGGACGATCATATGTGATTGTACTTTCTTCATTCATGTTTTAAAAAAATTAATTTTACAAATTACAAATCAATAACATAAATGATAACGATGTGTTGTGAAATGATAATAATGTCATCAATGATGTGTTATTTCGACAATATTTGCGATAATATGGCACACTCGGTGGAGTAGGAACACCATCAGCTATTATAAATTTAAGCCCAGAGGGCTTAACACGATTCTGTTACATTTTCTGAAACGTTATTTGTATCTATACTTCACATACGTCGGTGTAATACACTTCATGTAATCGTTCGTCAAGGAATCCATCATAAAAATAAATGTAAAAGTCAATTTTAAGTAATTTTTTCGGTAAATTCAATTATTTTTGAAAAACTCATAGATTTTTTAATGTTGTCGATATTAATTTGTTTCCGCTCAGCTGAGATTAACATTTGGTTAAGAGATTTACAAATGCAATATTTTTCGCTGAAGTTAAATATATCGCCTGAAATATCCAAAAATCTTCGGTCAAACTTTTCTTTTCAGTTTATAAGGATTATGAACCGATGAACTTGTGTATTTAGATAATGTTCCCTTCTCGTAAATTTTTTTTGTGCATTATATTTTTATTACGTTGTGATTTTGATATTCATTGTAGTGCATTAACAGTTTGACAGCTTTGTGTTTGGACATTTTTTTACCACAGGTGCCTGTCGTTTTCCAATATATTTTTAAACTATCTGAAAACTTCCGCTCCGGTGGCCGCCCGGTGACAAAGTGATCAGCATGCTTGCTCCAGCGACCGGAGGTCCCAGGTTCGGTTTCCGGTGATGCCAAGAAAATATTTCACGGCTCGTTTAGGATCAATGAATTAATCACTCATTATCCGAAATGAAAATATGATTATGAAACCTAATTTGAGGCGGCCAAATCCCTTGATGGGATATAGTGCTAGAGATCGAGAGAGAAACCATCCAAAGCATATTAGAAATTACTCTTTGTTTTTGTCATCCCTATATTGCTGATTGCTGAGAGAAACAATTATTTTCGATATTGTCTTTATATTTTCTACATTATCTACATTATCAAATTTTTAATAATTAAAATCATTAACTTTCATATTTTACATCTGAGGTTTCGGAGGTGTTCAAGTTATTGATAACGTTAACTTTTTTGTATACGATTTTGTAATCGTATTCTTCCAATTTTAACCTCCATCGAACCAATTTGGAGTTTGGTTCCTCGAGGTTGAAAAGCCATGTCAGTGGCTTATGATCTGTGACAATTTTGAACTTTTGGCCAAATAAGTACGGTCGAAAATACTTAGTTGCCCAGACGATGGCTAAAAGCTCCTTCTCTATAGTAGAGTAGTTTTGTTCCGTGACCGTTAAGGTTCTGGATGCGTAGCAAATAGGCTTATCTTTTCCTATAGGTCCTTGTGATAGGACGACCCCAATCGCTACGTTGCTCGCATCCGTGGTAAGGATAAATTCCTTAGAAAAATCTGGATACTGTAAGATTGGTTCCTTGCATAACAAGTCTTTACAGTATTCGAAACACTGAATATATCTAGTGTCAAGTGTGATCTTTTGATCCTTTATCAAGCATTCCGTTAAGGGCTTGGTAATTTCAGAAAAGTTGTTGATGAACTTTCGATAATATCCTAACAGGCCTAAAAAGCTTTTAATTTCTTTCTCCGTTTTAGGAATTGGAAAGTCTTTAATAGCCTTAATTTTATCGGGGTTTGGTTTGACCCATCGCTCGTAACGATTCTGCCCAGAAAGGCAATTTCTCTGTGGAGAAATTCCGACTTGTCCATCTGTACTTTTAGGTTGGCTTTCCTGAGTTTATTAAAAACGTGTTTTAGGCTTTCCATGTGCTCTTGGAGTGAGGTAGAAAAGATGATGATATCGTTCATGTAGCACAAGCACGATTTGCCTTGTAATTCTCAAAGGACATTGTCCATGACTCTTTGGAATGTCGATGGTGCGTTTTTAAGTCCAAAAGGCATTCTAACGTATTCCATAGTACCCATGGTCTACGGAGAAAGCCGTTTTAGGGATATCCTCTTTTCTAACTTCAATCTGGTGAAAACCAGAAGCTAGTTAAAACTTCGAAAAATACAGACATTTGCCGAATTTGTCTAGGATATCTGTGATGTTCGGTAGCGGGTATCGGTCGTCTATAGTTTTTTCGTTCAATTTGCGATAGTCTATAACTAATCTATAATATATCTAAATGCAGCATTATCAATGATGATCATCTATTATGCGAGATACCAACAATACTCTCGAGTGTCAGGGAAGGACCCTGCTGTGAAATCGCAATATTGCAACACAGGTTCAATTAACAAGACATATGTGAGATAAAATACCAAAATGTTACATCAAATCTTTGGATAAAACTATACGCACCAAATCAATGGGTATTCGTAATGACAAGGGAAACAACTGTGACGGTTGTATGTGGAGTTACAAACCAAAAGCAATTATCAGGGTCGGGAATAATAAAGCTAGAATCGGGATGCGCCTAATCACTTAAGCATACTGGCTTCTGATAGATTCGAAACTACCATAAAGAATTTCGGAACTGAAACATCCTTAAAGGGGATGCATTTAAAAGATTTAACAATAGAGATATCTAAACAAAACTATGAGGAAAATGAGCGATAAACTACTCCAGATACAAGGGGTTTAGAAGAACAAATCTCCCTTATGAAAGAGGTAGAAGAGAACACAACCAACGAGCACTTTCATCATATTCATCAGTATTCAGCAATACATCTTATGCTTATCCTATGGGTAGCAGTTGCGGTGGGGATAACTGTCATAATTCGCCACATACGAGGAAACCGCCGTAACCAATCATCCGTCCTTCCAATTCCCATCCAAACCCGCGCCGCAAGATGTTCAATATGAACAGAGTCATTTAACTTCAACATTATGCAGTTTTGCAGAATGTTAATTTATAAATAAAATAATTAATTTTTTTTACATGCAATTCTGCACTTGGATTTTATAAAATATTAAAATATTGAAATTGATATATGATATTATATAATGTAAAAAACAACAACAAGAAACTATCAAAATTGTATATAAACGACAAAAAATAAATGGACAAGTCAGTTCTAATCAAACTCTACTATATGCTTTTATTAAAATATTCCGGTATTAGCTCTCACCCGTTGAAAGCTCGGAATTAAAAGTGTATTAAAAGTGTTAAATTAGTTCAAGCTGAGGCTGAACTTAACACCAACGATTAACATATGTCAGTGCATAGGTTGACGTGGAGATTATAATGTGCAGGTGGTATACTGTAATTGTGTGAATGGATGGTCTGTGCGTGAATGAAAAGGGGTAATAATCGACCTTCAAAGGACATTAAATCCACTGGTCAATTAATACTTCCTTTAAAAAAAAAAATATTATTTGTCCAAATTTTGGAAATCCGATTCAACAATAGCGACAATATATAAACAGAAATATAATGTTGGCAAGTCACTAGAAATCTCCTGCGGCTCGTTTGACGAACGTATAGTATTCGACCTAAATATGATCGGATTAGAATTTCCGTTTCATTTTTGTTTCGAACTAAATCTATACCACAAATCCGTATCTTTTTGATGTATTACTTTACCGTGCCACTGTCAAACCGTAAAAAAATAAAATCAAACTCAAATCTCTTTTTTGATTTCGCCATAATATTACCATATTTTTTCTGCGGTTTTTTTCTGACATAATTTTTAATTTTAACATTCCATTGACGGAAAAATCTACTTTGTCACAAATAAAAAAAAAAATAAAATAAATGGAAATTACTCATTCAACAAAAACAAGATGATAAAATATTTTATGTACGGAGCATCATACATGGATATTATGAAAATGGATAAAACTGTCATGGGAAAAATTTATGTTCATATTTCAAGGTACACATGCTAGGTATGTATATTGTATACAACATAAATAGTACTGGCATGCTAGCTATGCATATTATGTATGAGTACGAGTATATATAGCAAGGTGAAATATTATCATCATCAATGTAATACTTCAAACAGTGTTTGACATTTATGTTAAGTTTCGAGTGTGATTATAGTGATGTTATCATTATCGGTATATAAGCGTTGGGATAAAAATCGGGTTCGCTTGCTGTTCACGTACAATAAAAATCTTCAATATGGAATATTTTTAGTATTTATAGATTAGATCGTTAGAAAATTAAAAAAATGAGGCAAAGCTTCTGGTGGAGTATTTCTCTCTGTAGTTATGAAAGATCAACAATACGAGATGCGCAATCTGGAGAGTTATGATTGGTGTTTACCTAATTCCAATTTGTAGCTTGAATGTAGTCCAAGATTTGCGAAACCCCACCGTCTATATTAAAGGATGATTTCTGGCATCTAAACAAAGTCTTTGCTTTCCATACGCATTACGAACTATGGACCCAACTTTCTTTGACGACCACAAGGCGCAGCATTTAATCAAACTCAGCACAGATTTCGGCTTGGTCAGCCGGATGATTTTTAATTGAGTTAACTGATGGTGTTTGCAAAACTGCGGGTTTCAGTTCAAATAAGTCCCGGAAATCGATGCTTAAAAATAGAGTTCGCTCAATCCCTAAATATTTAATCGATTCGTAAACGTATATTTGACCTCAAATTGCTATACATCTACAAATAGCTTTGCGTCCGTCGTCGTATTCACTATTGTTTACGTTGCACAGATTATCCTTAGAAATGCTTACATTGAGTAAACCAACTGACTTCAGAAAGTATAAAGTGCCAATATTGTCTTTTATAGCTAGGATTGATCGCAAAATAATTTATTTGGGTATACTGCTTCCTCGGTTTGTGGAGATACAACTCATTATTCTGCAGGAATGGGGGTCTCCTGGTCCTATTCTGGTTTTCCCCGGTAATAGGAAATTGGGGATTATAGTTACGTTTTTCTAGCAGGTTGGCATTTTTATTCCCCAAAGTGTATTCTGGCGTTGTAGATTTTTCTTATTTTGAACAAATACAACATAAGCATTAAATTTTCTAATACATATATTTAAAAATATATTAAATTTGTAAGAAGGTCGCAAAAACGACCGGGAACGGGAAACAAATATTTGGGAATTTTGGTGCTGTTGAGTAATTGAACAAAATCATAAAATTTAGTTAACAAGAATTACATTGTATACAAGGTCAAAACAACGTTTACATCTCTTAGGATATTCTCTTTCTTACAACCCACCAAGTCTTGGGAGCAAATTTTTCCTTTATCCCGTAATATTCCAGCAAAATGATTTCTATTCGATTTGTGTTATGCTGAACGCGACTAAACTAACAAATTTGCTACTGCGGAAAAAATAATACAAAAAATATTGCCTCAGGAGTATTTATTATTTATTTAATAAAGCAGATAACGATGTAGGTGCAACAAAAAAATAAATTTATATAAATTTTGACACGTAAGAGTTAGAACTGCATAAAAATAATAATTTTCGTGTACAAGTCGATTAATATAATTCGATCAACTAAAATTTTTATGTCTATTCCGAACATTTGCTACTATGGTACTCAAAACTGCAACTAGTACATCGGGAAGAAACCGTAAAAATATACAGTGAGCAACATAATTCATTTTAACTTTTTTATACCACTCGAAGCAGGTCACATTCGTCGTTTTGAGATTATTATTTTTTTTTTGTAAATTTTCACAAATTTCCCTCTTGAATAGAACATTGAAAAGCAAATCCTTTTGTTGTACGAGTAAACTGTATGAATTTTAGTTTTTTTTTTATTCTTATTATGTTCTATCTGCAATATGCAGTAATTTTAAAATTATTGTGACGCTCGATTTAACCACAAATGTTCTTGAAGCACTAGAACAGTGTTTTTGTTGTTGGTACTTTTTCAGTTCATTTTTACAGAATGGGATTTTTGTTACAAAACACAAAGAAAAAAAATCGAAATTTCACATCATGCATAGAATCACGTAAGTTTTTAAAGTAAAATTCAATTTTCTAGATTTTCTTTTAATATGGTGTTACAAAAGCATGAAGCAAGGAATACGTAAGATAAACTAAAAACAGAAAATCATGAAAAATACGACGGTGGAAGTAATTTTCAGCTACGCGAGCATAGGTTTAAGAAATAGTTGATAGTGTGGGTTGATATAAAAATATTGTTGTAAATCCTTTTGTGCTTCTGGGTGAGCAAAATAATAAAAAACGAAATAGTTCATACGAAACAATTCATATACTTAATCGAAAGAAGTTAATCTTAAGCCAAATATGCCACATATACTATGCCGTATATATATGCTATACATATGTAAAAATATTAATTTTTTAATTAATTATGAAACTTCTCACTGTATTTAACATGACATTTTGTAACCGAACCCAGACTGCAAACATATATGACGTGACATTGCGACAACTTTAAGGCAGCTGAACTCAAAATTACATCAATAACTCTGTTTTTTTAAGCAGATCAGCAATAAAGTTGTTGCAATATGTCGCCTCGTTCGAATGCGATCCCGCTTCAATAAAATAACTTAGTCGGATTTCAAAATGCGAAATTTCCAATTACCGCAATTTCCACATGCAAACAACCGTTAATTTCTTAAACAATATGTTATATTAATTACCCATAATCATTTTGAGCAGGAATTTCAACAATGAAGTATTCAATTTTTTGAAAAAATCCCCCTTGATGGTTAAGTTAGCCTTACTTATTTTGAACGGATAAAATTTATTGTCACCGATTACGAATGTTTCGGTTAGTTTAGGTTACTAATGTAAGTATGAGTAGATCAAAGTTAAATTTGCTGCAATATGTCACATCATTCGCCTGCAATCCTAGTTCGATTAAAAATGTGGCCGAATTTCAAAATACGAAAATTGCAATAACCGCACTTTCCGTACGCATCCTACCGGTAGTTTCGGGCTTAACATGTTTATACATTACCTATAATCATTTTGGACCGGAATTTCAACAAAAAAAAGTTTTCAATTTTTGAGAAAATCCCTGATGTTTAGCCTTACTTATTTTGAACGGATAAAATTTATTGTCACCGATTACGAATGTTTCGGCTAGTTTAGGTTACTAATGTAAGTATGAGTAGATCAACGTTAAATTTGCTGCAATATGTCGCCTCATTCGCCTGTAATCCAAGTTCGATTAAAAATGTGGCCAAATTTCAAAATCCGAAACTTGCAATAACCGCACTTTCCGTACGCATCCTACCGGTAGTTTCGGGCTAAACATGTTATATACACTACCTTTAATCATTTTGAATCGGAATTTCAACAATAAAAAGTTTTAAATTTTTTGAGAAAATCCCTGATGTTAGCCTTACTTATTTTGAACGGATAAAATTTATTGTCACCGATTACGAATGTTTCGGTTATTTTAGGTTAGTAATGTAAGTATGAGTAGATCAACGTTAAATTTGCTGCAATATGTCGCCTCATTCACCTGCAATCCAAGTTCGATTACAAATGTGGCCGAATTTCAAAATTTGAAACTTGCAATAACCGCACTTTCAGTACGCATCCTACCGGTAGTTTCGAGCTAAACATTTTATATACATTACCTACAATCATTTTGAACCGGAATTTCAACAATAAAAAGTTTTCAATTTTTTGAGGTTAGCCTTACTTATTTTGAACGGATAACATTTATTGTCACCGATTACGAAAGTTTCGGTTATTTTAGGTTATAAATGTAAGTATGAGTAGATCAACGTTAAATTTGCTGCAATATGTCGCCTCATTCGCCTGCAATCCAAGTTCGATTACAAATGTGGCCGAATTTCAAAATTTGAAACTTGCAATAACCGCACTTTCAGTACGCATCCTACCGGTAGTTTTGAGCTGAACATGTTATATACATTACCTATAATCATTTTGAACCGGAATTTCAACAATAAAAAGTTTTAAATTTTTTGAGAAAATCCCTGATGGTTAGCCTTACTTATTTTGAACGGATAACATTTATTGTCACCGATTACGAAAGTTTCGGTTATTTTAGGTTATAAATGTAAGTATGAGTAGATCAACGTTAAATTTGCTGCAATATGTCGCCTCATTCACCTGCAATCCAAGTTCGATTACAAATGTGGCCGAATTTCAAAATTTGAAAATTGCAATAACCGCACTTTCAGTACGCATCCTACCGGTAGTTTTGAGCTAAACATGTTATATACATTACCTATAATCATTTTGAACCGGAATTTCAACAATAAAAAGTTTTCAATTTTTTGAGAAAATCCCTGATGGTTAGCCTTACTTATTTTGAACGGATAAAATTTATTGTCACCGATTACGAATGTTTCGGTTATTTTAGGTTAGTTATGTAAGTATGAGTAGATCAACGTTAAATTTGCTGCAATATGTCACCTCATTCGTCTGCAATCCAAGTTCGATTACAAATGTGGCCGAATTTCAAAATTTGAAACTTGCAATAACCGCACTTTCAGTACGCATCCTACCGGTAGTTTCGAGCTAAACATGTTATATACATTACCTTTAATCATTTTGAACCGGAATTTCAACAATAAAAAGTTTTAAATTTTTTGTGAAAATCCCTGATGGTTAGCCTTACTTATTTTGAACGGATAAAATTTATTGTCACCGATTACGAATGTTTCGGTTATTTTAGGTTAGTAATGTAAGTATGAGTAGATAAACGTTAAATTTGCTGCAATATGTCACATCATTCGCCTGCAATCCAAGTTCGATTACAAATGTGGCCAAATTTCAAAATTTAAAACTTGCAATAACCGCACTTTCAGTACGCATCCTACCGGTAGTTTCGAGCTAAACATGTTATATACATTACCTATAATCATTTTGAACCGGAATTTCAACAATAAAAAGTTTTAAATTTTTTGAGAAAATCCCTGATGGTTAGCCTTACTTATTTTGAACGGATAAAATTTATTGTCACCGATTACGAATGTTTCGGTTATTTTAGGTTAGTAATGTAAGTATGAGTAGATCAACGTTAAATTTGCTGCAATATGTCACATCATCCGTCTGCAATCCAAGTTCGATTACAAATGTGGCCAAATTTCAAAATTTAAAACTTGCAATAACCGCACTTTCAGTACGCATCCTACCGGTAGTTTTGAGCTAAACATGTTATATACACTACCTTTAATCATTTTGAACCGGAATTTCAACAATAAAAAGTTTTAATTTTTTTGAGAAAATCCCTGATGGTTAGCCTTACTTATTTTGAACGGATAAAATTTACTGTCACCGATTACGAATGTTTCGGTTATTTTAGGTTAGTAATGTAAGTATGAGTAAATCAACGTTAAATTTTCTGCAATATGTCACATCATTCGCCTGCAATCCAAGTTCGATTACAAATGC
The DNA here is from genome assembly GCA_947310385.1 of Nephrotoma appendiculata. NCBI lineage: Eukaryota > Metazoa > Arthropoda > Insecta > Diptera > Tipulidae > Nephrotoma > Nephrotoma appendiculata. Next base: position 301,860,720 of record OX371224.1, on the reverse strand, counting down.
GGCCGAATTTCAAAATTTGAAACTTGCAACAACCGCACTTTCAGTACGCATCCTACCGGTAGTTTCGAGCTAAACATGTTATATACACTACCTTTAATCATTTTGAACCGGAATTTCAACAATAAAAAGTTTTAATTTTTTTGAGAAAATCCCTGATGGTTAGCCTTACTTATTTTGAACGGATAAAATTTACTGTCACCGATTACGAATGTTTCGGTTATTTTAGGTTAGTAATGTAAGTATGAGTAGATCAACGTTAAATTTTCTGCAATATGTCACATCATTCGCCTGCAATCCAAGTTCGATTACAAATGCGGCCGAATTTCAAAATTTGAAACTTGCAATAACCGCACTTTCAGTACGCATCCTACCGGTAGTTTTGAGCTAAACATGTTATATACACTACCTTTAATCATTTTGAACCGGAATTTCAACAATAAAAAGTTTTAAATTTTTTGAGAAAATCCCTGGCCTTACTTATTTTGAACGGATAAAATTTACTGTCACCGATTACGAATGTTTCGGTTATTTTAGGTTAGTAATGTAAGTATGAGTAGATCAACGTTAAATTTGCTGCAATATGTCACATCATCCGTCTGCAATCCAAGTTCGATTACAAATGTGGCCAAATTTCAAAATTTAAAACTTGCAATAACCGCACTTTCAGTACGCATCCTACCGGTAGTTTCGAGCTAAACATGTTATATACACTACCTTTAATCATTTTGAACCGGAATTTCAACAATAAAAAGTTTTCAATTTTTTGAGAAAATCCCTGATGGTTAGCCTTACTTATTTTGAACGGATAAAATTTACTGTCACCGATTACGAATGTTTCGGTTATTTTAGGTTAGTAATGTAAGTATGAGTAGATCAACGTTAAATTTGCTGCAATATGTCACATCATTCGTCTGCAATCCAAGTTCGATTACAAATGTGGCCAAATTTCAAAATTTAAAACTTGCAATAACCGCACTTTCAGTACGCATCCTACCGGTAGTTTCGAGCTAAACATGTTATATACATTACCTTTAATCATTTTGAACCGGAATTTCAACAATAAAAAGTTTTCAATTTTTTGAGAAAATCCCTGATATTAGCCTTACTTATTTTGAACGGATAAAATTTATTGTCACCGATTACGAATGTTTCGGTTGTTTTAGGTTAGTAATGTAAGTATGAGTAGATCAACGTTAAATTTGCTGCAATATGTCACATCATTCGTCTGCAATCCAAGTTCGATTACAAATGTGGCCAAATTTCAAAATTTAAAACTTGCAATAACCGCACTTTCAGTACGCATCCTACCGGTAGTTTCGAGCTAAACATGTTATATACATTACCTTTAATCATTTTGAACCGGAATTTCAACAATAAAAAGTTTTCAATTTTTTGAGAAAATCCCTGATATTAGCCTTACTTATTTTGAACGGATAAAATTTATTGTCACCGATTACGAATGTTTCGGTTATTTTAGGTTAGTAATGTAAGTATGAGTAGATCAACGTTAAATTTGCTGCAATATGTCACATCATTCGTCTGCAATCCAAGTTCGATTACAAATGTGTAGTACGCATGTTATGTTTCAGTACGCATCCTACCGGTAGTTTCGAGCTAAACATGTTATATACACTACCTTTAATCATTTTGAACCGGAATTTCAACAATAAAAAGTTTTAAATTTTTTGAGAAAATCCCTGATGGTTAGCCTTACTTATTTTGAACGGATAAAATTTATTGTCACCGATTACGAATGTTTCGGTTATTTTAGGTTAGTAATGTAAGTATGAGTAGATCAACGTTAAATTTGCTGCAATATGTCACATCATTCGTCTGCAATCCAAGTTCGATTACAAATGTGGCCAAATTTCAAAATTTAAAACTTGCAATAACCGCACTTTCAGTACGCATCCTACCGGTAGTTTCGAGCTAAACATGTTATATACACTACCTTTAATCATTTTGAACCGGAATTTCAACAATAAAAAGTTTTAAATTTTTTGAGAAAATCCCTGATGGTTAGCCTTACTTATTTTGAACGGATAAAATTTATTGTCACCGATTACGAAAGTTTCGTTTATTTGAGGTTAGTAATGTAAGTATGAGTAGATCAACGTTAAATTTGCTGCAATATGTCGCCTTATTCGCCTGCAATCCAAGTTCGATTACAAATGTGGCCGAATTTCAAAATTTGAAACTTGCAATAACCGCAATTTCCGTACGCATCCTACCGGTAGTTTCGAGCTAAACATGTTATATACATTACCTCTAATCATTTTGAACCGGAATTTCAACAATAAAAAGTTTTCAATTTTTTGAGAAAATCCCTGATGGTTAGCCTTACTTATTTTGAACGGATAAAATTTATTGTCACCGATTACGAATGTTTCGGTTATTTTAGGTTAGTAATGTAAGTATGAGTAGATCAACGTTAAATTTGCTGCAATATGTCACATCATTCGTCTGCAATCCAAGTTCGATTACAAATGTGGCCAAATTTCAAAATTTAAAACTTGCAATAACCGCACTTTCAGTACGCATCCTACCGGTAGTTTCGAGCTAAACATGTTATATACATTACCTTTAATCATTTTGAACCGGAATTTCAACAATAAAAAGTTTTCAATTTTTTGAGAAAATCCCTGATATTAGCCTTACTTATTTTGAACGGATAAAATTTATTGTCACCGATTACGAATGTTTCGGTTATTTTAGGTTAGTAATGTAAGTATGAGTAGATCAACGTTAAATTTGCTGCAATATGTCACATCATTCGTCTGCAATCCAAGTTCGATTACAAATGTGGCCAAATTTCAAAATTTAAAACTTGCAATAACCGCACTTTCAGTACGCATCCTACCGGTAGTTTCGAGCTAAACATGTTATATACACTACCTTTAATCATTTTGAACCGGAATTTCAACAATAAAAAGTTTTCAATTTTTTGAGAAAATCCCTGATGGTTAGCCTTACTTATTTTGAACGGATAAAATTTATTGTCACCGATTACGAATGTTTCGGTTATTTTAGGTTAGTAATGTAAGTATGAGTAGATCAACGTTAAATTTGCTGCAATATGTCACATCATCCGTCTGCAATCCAAGTTCGATTACAAATGTGGCCAAATTTCAAAATTTAAAACTTGCAATAACCGCACTTTCAGTACGCATCCTACCGGTAGTTTCGAGCTAAACATGTTATATACACTACCTTTAATCATTTTGAACCGGAATTTCAACAATAAAAAGTTTTAAATTTTTTGAGAAAATCCCTGGCCTTACTTATTTTGAACGGATAAAATTTATTGTCATCGATTACGAATGTTTCGGTTATTTTAGGTTAGTAATGTAAGTATGAGTAGATCAACGTTAAATTTGCTGCAATATGTCACATCATTCGTCTGCAATCCAAGTTCGATTACAAATGTGGCCAAATTTCAAAATTTAAAACTTGCAATAACCGCACTTTCAGTACGCATCCTACCGGTAGTTTCGAGCTAAACATGTTATATACACTACCTTTAATCATTTTGAACCGGAATTTCAACAATAAAAAGTTTTAAATTTTTTGAGAAAATCCCTGATGGTTAGCCTTACTTATTTTGAACGGATAAAATTTATTGTCACCGATTACGAATGTTTCGGTTATTTTAGGTTAGTAATGTAAGTATGAGTAGATCAACGTTAAATTTGCTGCAATATGTCACATCATTCGTCTGCAATCCAAGTTCGATTACAAATGTGGCCAAATTTCAAAATTTAAAACTTGCAATAACCGCACTTTCAGTACGCATCCTACCGGTAGTTTCGAGCTAAACATGTTATATACACTACCTTTAATCATTTTGAACCGGAATTTCAACAATAAAAAGTTTTCAATTTTTTGAGAAAATCCCTGATGGTTAGCCTTACTTATTTTGAACGGATAAAATTTATTGTCACCGATTACGAATGTTTCGGTTATTTTAGGTTAGTAATGTAAGTATGAGTAGATCAACGTTAAATTTACTGCAATATGTCACATCATCCGTCTGCAATCCAAGTTCGATTACAAATGTGGCCAAATTTCAAAATTTAAAACTTGCAATAACCGCACTTTCAGTACGCATCCTACCGGTAGTTTCGAGCTAAACATGTTATATACACTACCTTTAATCATTTTGAACCGGAATTTCAACAATAAAAAGTTTTAAATTTTTTGAGAAAATCCCTGATGGTTAGCCTTACTTATTTTGAACGGATAAAATTTATTGTCACCGATTACGAATGTTTCGGTTATTTTAGGTTAGTAATGTAAGTATGAGTAGATCAACGTTAAATTTGCTGCAATATGTCACATCATTCGTCTGCAATCCAAGTTCGATTACAAATGTGGCCAAATTTCAAAATTTAAAACTTGCAATAACCGCACTTTCAGTACGCATCCTACCGGTAGTTTCGAGCTAAACATGTTATATACACTACCTTTAATCATTTTGAACCGGAATTTCAACAATAAAAAGTTTTAAATTTTTTGAGAAAATCCCTGATGGTTAGCCTTACTTATTTTGAACGGATAAAATTTATTGTCACCGATTACGAATGTTTCGGTTATTTTAGGTTAGTAATGTAAGTATGAGTAGATCAACGTTAAATTTGCTGCAATATGTCACATCATCCGTCTGCAATCCAAGTTCGATTACAAATGTGGCCAAATTTCAAAATTTAAAACTTGCAATAACCGCACTTTCAGTACGCATCCTACCGGTAGTTTCGAGCTAAACATGTTATATACACTACCTTTAATCATTTTGAACCGGAATCTCAACAATTAAAAGTTTTAAATTTTTTGAGAAAATCCCTGATGGTTAGCCTTACTTATTTTGAACGGATAAAATTTATTGTCACCGATTACGAATGTTTCGGTTATTTTAGGTTAGTAATGTAAGTATGAGTAGATCAACGTTAAATTTACTGCAATATGTCACATCATCCGTCTGCAATCCAAGTTCGATTACAAATGTGGCCAAATTTCAAAATTTAAAACTTGCAATAACCGCACTTTCAGTACGCATCCTACCGGTAGTTTCGAGCTAAACATGTTATATACACTACCTTTAATCATTTTGAACCGGAATCTCAACAATTAAAAGTTTTAAATTTTTTGAGAAAATCCCTGATGGTTAGCCTTACTTATTTTGAACGGATAAAATTTATTGTCACCGATTACGAATGTTTCGGTTATTTTAGGTTAGTAATGTAAGTATGAGTAGATCAACGTTAAATTTGCTGCAATATGTCACATCATTCGTCTGCAATCCAAGTTCGATTACAAATGTGGCCAAATTTCAAAATTTAAAACTTGCAATAACCGCACTTTCAGTACGCATCCTACCGGTAGTTTCGAGCTAAACATGTTATATACACTACCTTTAATCATTTTGAACCGGAATTTCAACAATAAAAAGTTTTAAATTTTTTGAGAAAATCCCTGATGGTTAGCCTTACTTATTTTGAACGGATAAAATTTATTGTCACCGATTACGAATGTTTCGGTTATTTTAGGTTAGTAATGTAAGTATGAGTAGATCAACGTTAAATTTGCTGCAATATGTCACATCATTCGTCTGCAATCCAAGTTCGATTACAAATGTGGCCAAATTTCAAAATTTAAAACTTGCAATAACCGCACTTTCAGTACGCATCCTACCGGTAGTTTCGAGCTAAACATGTTATATACACTACCTTTAATCATTTTGAACCGGAATTTCAACAATAAAAAGTTTTCAATTTTTTGAGAAAATCCCTGATGGTTAGCCTTACTTATTTTGAACGGATAAAATTTATTGTCACCGATTACGAATGTTTCGGTTATTTTAGGTTAGTAATGTAAGTATGAGTAGATCAACGTTAAATTTACTGCAATATGTCACATCATCCGTCTGCAATCCAAGTTCGATTACAAATGTGGCCAAATTTCAAAATTTAAAACTTGCAATAACCGCACTTTCAGTACGCATCCTACCGGTAGTTTCGAGCTAAACATGTTATATACACTACCTTTAATCATTTTGAACCGGAATTTCAACAATAAAAAGTTTTAAATTTTTTGAGAAAATCCCTGATGGTTAGCCTTACTTATTTTGAACGGATAAAATTTATTGTCACCGATTACGAATGTTTCGGTTATTTTAGGTTAGTAATGTAAGTATGAGTAGATCAACGTTAAATTTGCTGCAATATGTCACATCATTCGTCTGCAATCCAAGTTCGATTACAAATGTGGCCAAATTTCAAAATTTAAAACTTGCAATAACCGCACTTTCAGTACGCATCCTACCGGTAGTTTCGAGCTAAACATGTTATATACACTACCTTTAATCATTTTGAACCGGAATTTCAACAATAAAAAGTTTTAAATTTTTTGAGAAAATCCCTGATGGTTAGCCTTACTTATTTTGAACGGATAAAATTTATTGTCACCGATTACGAATGTTTCGGTTATTTTAGGTTAGTAATGTAAGTATGAGTAGATCAACGTTAAATTTGCTGCAATATGTCACATCATCCGTCTGCAATCCAAGTTCGATTACAAATGTGGCCAAATTTCAAAATTTAAAACTTGCAATAACCGCACTTTCAGTACGCATCCTACCGGTAGTTTCGAGCTAAACATGTTATATACACTACCTTTAATCATTTTGAACCGGAATCTCAACAATTAAAAGTTTTAAATTTTTTGAGAAAATCCCTGATGGTTAGCCTTACTTATTTTGAACGGATAAAATTTATTGTCACCGATTACGAATGTTTCGGTTATTTTAGGTTAGTAATGTAAGTATGAGTAGATCAACGTTAAATTTGCTGCAATATGTCACATCATCCGTCTGCAATCCAAGTTCGATTACAAATGTGGCCAAATTTCAAAATTTAAAACTTGCAATAACCGCACTTTCAGTACGCATCCTACCGGTAGTTTCGAGCTAAACATGTTATATACACTACCTTTAATCATTTTGAACCGGAATTTCAACAATAAAAAGTTTTAAATTTTTTGAGAAAATCCCTGGCCTTACTTATTTTGAACGGATAAAATTTATTGTCATCGATTACGAATGTTTCGGTTATTTTAGGTTAGTAATGTAAGTATGAGTAGATCAACGTTAAATTTGCTGCAATATGTCACATCATTCGTCTGCAATCCAAGTTCGATTACAAATGTGGCCAAATTTCAAAATTTAAAACTTGCAATAACCGCACTTTCAGTACGCATCCTACCGGTAGTTTCGAGCTAAACATGTTATATACACTACCTTTAATCATTTTGAACCGGAATTTCAACAATAAAAAGTTTTAAATTTTTTGAGAAAATCCCTGATGGTTAGCCTTACTTATTTTGAACGGATAAAATTTATTGTCACCGATTACGAATGTTTCGGTTATTTTAGGTTAGTAATGTAAGTATGAGTAGATCAACGTTAAATTTACTGCAATATGTCACATCATCCGTCTGCAATCCAAGTTCGATTACAAATGTGGCCAAATTTCAAAATTTAAAACTTGCAATAACCGCACTTTCAGTACGCATCCTACCGGTAGTTTCGAGCTAAACATGTTATATACACTACCTTTAATCATTTTGAACCGGAATTTCAACAATAAAAAGTTTTAAATTTTTTGAGAAAATCCCTGATGGTTAGCCTTACTTATTTTGAACGGATAAAATTTATTGTCACCGATTACGAATGTTTCGGTTATTTTAGGTTAGTAATGTAAGTATGAGTAGATCAACGTTAAATTTGCTGCAATATGTCACATCATTCGTCTGCAATCCAAGTTCGATTACAAATGTGGCCAAATTTCAAAATTTAAAACTTGCAATAACCGCACTTTCAGTACGCATCCTACCGGTAGTTTCGAGCTAAACATGTTATATACACTACCTTTAATCATTTTGAACCGGAATTTCAACAATAAAAAGTTTTAAATTTTTTGAGAAAATCCCTGATGGTTAGCCTTACTTATTTTGAACGGATAAAATTTATTGTCACCGATTACGAATGTTTCGGTTATTTTAGGTTAGTAATGTAAGTATGAGTAGATCAACGTTAAATTTGCTGCAATATGTCACATCATCCGTCTGCAATCCAAGTTCGATTACAAATGTGGCCAAATTTCAAAATTTAAAACTTGCAATAACCGCACTTTCAGTACGCATCCTACCGGTAGTTTCGAGCTAAACATGTTATATACACTACCTTTAATCATTTTGAACCGGAATCTCAACAATTAAAAGTTTTAAATTTTTTGAGAAAATCCCTGATGGTTAGCCTTACTTATTTTGAACGGATAAAATTTATTGTCACCGATTACGAATGTTTCGGTTATTTTAGGTTAGTAATGTAAGTATGAGTAGATCAACGTTAAATTTACTGCAATATGTCACATCATCCGTCTGCAATCCAAGTTCGATTACAAATGTGGCCAAATTTCAAAATTTAAAACTTGCAATAACCGCACTTTCAGTACGCATCCTACCGGTAGTTTCGAGCTAAACATGTTATATACACTACCTTTAATCATTTTGAACCGGAATCTCAACAATTAAAAGTTTTAAATTTTTTGAGAAAATCCCTGATGGTTAGCCTTACTTATTTTGAACGGATAAAATTTATTGTCACCGATTACGAATGTTTCGGTTATTTTAGGTTAGTAATGTAAGTATGAGTAGATCAACGTTAAATTTGCTGCAATATGTCACATCATTCGTCTGCAATCCAAGTTCGATTACAAATGTGGCCAAATTTCAAAATTTAAAACTTGCAATAACCGCACTTTCAGTACGCATCCTACCGGTAGTTTCGAGCTAAACATGTTATATACACTACCTTTAATCATTTTGAACCGGAATCTCAACAATTAAAAGTTTTAAATTTTTTGAGAAAATCCCTGATGGTTAGCCTTACTTATTTTGAACGGATAAAATTTATTGTCACCGATTACGAATGTTTCGGTTATTTTAGGTTAGTAATGTAAGTATGAGTAGATCAACGTTAAATTTACTGCAATATGTCACATCATCCGTCTGCAATCCAAGTTCGATTACAAATGTGGCCAAATTTCAAAATTTAAAACTTGCAATAACCGCACTTTCAGTACGCATCCTACCGGTAGTTTCGAGCTAAACATGTTATATACACTACCTTTAATCATTTTGAACCGGAATCTCAACAATTAAAAGTTTTAAATTTTTTGAGAAAATCCCTGATGGTTAGCCTTACTTATTTTGAACGGATAAAATTTATTGTCACCGATTACGAATGTTTCGGTTATTTTAGGTTAGTAATGTAAGTATGAGTAGATCAACGTTAAATTTGCTGCAATATGTCACATCATTCGTCTGCAATCCAAGTTCGATTACAAATGTGGCCAAATTTCAAAATTTAAAACTTGCAATAACCGCACTTTCAGTACGCATCCTACCGGTAGTTTCGAGCTAAACATGTTATATACACTACCTTTAATCATTTTGAACCGGAATTTCAACAATAAAAAGTTTTAAATTTTTTGAGAAAATCCCTGATGGTTAGCCTTACTTATTTTGAACGGATAAAATTTATTGTCACCGATTACGAATGTTTCGGTTATTTTAGGTTAGTAATGTAAGTATGAGTAGATCAACGTTAAATTTGCTGCAATATGTCACATCATTCGTCTGCAATCCAAGTTCGATTACAAATGTGGCCAAATTTCAAAATTTAAAACTTGCAATAACCGCACTTTCAGTACGCATCCTACCGGTAGTTTCGAGCTAAACATGTTATATACACTACCTTTAATCATTTTGAACCGGAATTTCAACAATAAAAAGTTTTCAATTTTTTGAGAAAATCCCTGATGGTTAGCCTTACTTATTTTGAACGGATAAAATTTATTGTCACCGATTACGAATGTTTCGGTTATTTTAGGTTAGTAATGTAAGTATGAGTAGATCAACGTTAAATTTGCTGCAATATGTCACATCATCCGTCTGCAATCCAAGTTCGATTACAAATGTGGCCAAATTTCAAAATTTAAAACTTGCAATAACCGCACTTTCAGTACGCATCCTACCGGTAGTTTCGAGCTAAACATGTTATATACACTACCTTTAATCATTTTGAACCGGAATTTCAACAATAAAAAGTTTTAAATTTTTTGAGAAAATCCCTGGCCTTACTTATTTTGAACGGATAAAATTTATTGTCATCGATTACGAATGTTTCGGTTATTTTAGGTTAGTAATGTAAGTATGAGTAGATCAACGTTAAATTTGCTGCAATATGTCACATCATTCGTCTGCAATCCAAGTTCGATTACAAATGTGGCCAAATTTCAAAATTTAAAACTTGCAATAACCGCACTTTCAGTACGCATCCTACCGGTAGTTTCGAGCTAAACATGTTATATACACTACCTTTAATCATTTTGAACCGGAATTTCAACAATAAAAAGTTTTAAATTTTTTGAGAAAATCCCTGATGGTTAGCCTTACTTATTTTGAACGGATAAAATTTATTGTCACCGATTACGAATGTTTCGGTTATTTTAGGTTAGTAATGTAAGTATGAGTAGATCAACGTTAAATTTGCTGCAATATGTCACATCATTCGTCTGCAATCCAAGTTCGATTACAAATGTGGCCAAATTTCAAAATTTAAAACTTGCAATAACCGCACTTTCAGTACGCATCCTACCGGTAGTTTCGAGCTAAACATGTTATATACACTACCTTTAATCATTTTGAACCGGAATTTCAACAATAAAAAGTTTTCAATTTTTTGAGAAAATCCCTGATGGTTAGCCTTACTTATTTTGAACGGATAAAATTTATTGTCACCGATTACGAATGTTTCGGTTATTTTAGGTTAGTAATGTAAGTATGAGTAGATCAACGTTAAATTTACTGCAATATGTCACATCATCCGTCTGCAATCCAAGTTCGATTACAAATGTGGCCAAATTTCAAAATTTAAAACTTGCAATAACCGCACTTTCAGTACGCATCCTACCGGTAGTTTCGAGCTAAACATGTTATATACACTACCTTTAATCATTTTGAACCGGAATTTCAACAATAAAAAGTTTTAAATTTTTTGAGAAAATCCCTGATGGTTAGCCTTACTTATTTTGAACGGATAAAATTTATTGTCACCGATTACGAATGTTTCGGTTATTTTAGGTTAGTAATGTAAGTATGAGTAGATCAACGTTAAATTTGCTGCAATATGTCACATCATTCGTCTGCAATCCAAGTTCGATTACAAATGTGGCCAAATTTCAAAATTTAAAACTTGCAATAACCGCACTTTCAGTACGCATCCTACCGGTAGTTTCGAGCTAAACATGTTATATACACTACCTTTAATCATTTTGAACCGGAATTTCAACAATAAAAAGTTTTAAATTTTTTGAGAAAATCCCTGATGGTTAGCCTTACTTATTTTGAACGGATAAAATTTATTGTCACCGATTACGAATGTTTCGGTTATTTTAGGTTAGTAATGTAAGTATGAGTAGATCAACGTTAAATTTGCTGCAATATGTCACATCATCCGTCTGCAATCCAAGTTCGATTACAAATGTGGCCAAATTTCAAAATTTAAAACTTGCAATAACCGCACTTTCAGTACGCATCCTACCGGTAGTTTCGAGCTAAACATGTTATATACACTACCTTTAATCATTTTGAACCGGAATCTCAACAATTAAAAGTTTTAAATTTTTTGAGAAAATCCCTGATGGTTAGCCTTACTTATTTTGAACGGATAAAATTTATTGTCACCGATTACGAATGTTTCGGTTATTTTAGGTTAGTAATGTAAGTATGAGTAGATCAACGTTAAATTTGCTGCAATATGTCACATCATTCGTCTGCAATCCAAGTTCGATTACAAATGTGGCCAAATTTCAAAATTTAAAACTTGCAATAACCGCACTTTCAGTACGCATCCTACCGGTAGTTTCGAGCTAAACATGTTATATACACTACCTTTAATCATTTTGAACCGGAATTTCAACAATAAAAAGTTTTAAATTTTTTGAGAAAATCCCTGATGGTTAGCCTTACTTATTTTGAACGGATAAAATTTATTGTCACCGATTACGAATGTTTCGGTTATTTTAGGTTAGTAATGTAAGTATGAGTAGATCAACGTTAAATTTGCTGCAATATGTCACATCATTCGTCTGCAATCCAAGTTCGATTACAAATGTGGCCAAATTTCAAAATTTAAAACTTGCAATAACCGCACTTTCAGTACGCATCCTACCGGTAGTTTCGAGCTAAACATGTTATATACACTACCTTTAATCATTTTGAACCGGAATTTCAACAATAAAAAGTTTTCAATTTTTTGAGAAAATCCCTGATGGTTAGCCTTACTTATTTTGAACGGATAAAATTTATTGTCACCGATTACGAATGTTTCGGTTATTTTAGGTTAGTAATGTAAGTATGAGTAGATCAACGTTAAATTTACTGCAATATGTCACATCATCCGTCTGCAATCCAAGTTCGATTACAAATGTGGCCAAATTTCAAAATTTAAAACTTGCAATAACCGCACTTTCAGTACGCATCCTACCGGTAGTTTCGAGCTAAACATGTTATATACACTACCTTTAATCATTTTGAACCGGAATTTCAACAATAAAAAGTTTTAAATTTTTTGAGAAAATCCCTGATGGTTAGCCTTACTTATTTTGAACGGATAAAATTTATTGTCACCGATTACGAATGTTTCGGTTATTTTAGGTTAGTAATGTAAGTATGAGTAGATCAACGTTAAATTTGCTGCAATATGTCACATCATTCGTCTGCAATCCAAGTTCGATTACAAATGTGGCCAAATTTCAAAATTTAAAACTTGCAATAACCGCACTTTCAGTACGCATCCTACCGGTAGTTTCGAGCTAAACATGTTATATACACTACCTTTAATCATTTTGAACCGGAATTTCAACAATAAAAAGTTTTAAATTTTTTGAGAAAATCCCTGATGGTTAGCCTTACTTATTTTGAACGGATAAAATTTATTGTCACCGATTACGAATGTTTCGGTTATTTTAGGTTAGTAATGTAAGTATGAGTAGATCAACGTTAAATTTGCTGCAATATGTCACATCATCCGTCTGCAATCCAAGTTCGATTACAAATGTGGCCAAATTTCAAAATTTAAAACTTGCAATAACCGCACTTTCAGTACGCATCCTACCGGTAGTTTCGAGCTAAACATGTTATATACACTACCTTTAATCATTTTGAACCGGAATCTCAACAATTAAAAGTTTTAAATTTTTTGAGAAAATCCCTGATGGTTAGCCTTACTTATTTTGAACGGATAAAATTTATTGTCACCGATTACGAATGTTTCGGTTATTTTAGGTTAGTAATGTAAGTATGAGTAGATCAACGTTAAATTTGCTGCAATATGTCACATCATCCGTCTGCAATCCAAGTTCGATTACAAATGTGGCCAAATTTCAAAATTTAAAACTTGCAATAACCGCACTTTCAGTACGCATCCTACCGGTAGTTTCGAGCTAAACATGTTATATACACTACCTTTAATCATTTTGAACCGGAATTTCAACAATAAAAAGTTTTAAATTTTTTGAGAAAATCCCTGGCCTTACTTATTTTGAACGGATAAAATTTATTGTCATCGATTACGAATGTTTCGGTTATTTTAGGTTAGTAATGTAAGTATGAGTAGATCAACGTTAAATTTGCTGCAATATGTCACATCATTCGTCTGCAATCCAAGTTCGATTACAAATGTGGCCAAATTTCAAAATTTAAAACTTGCAATAACCGCACTTTCAGTACGCATCCTACCGGTAGTTTCGAGCTAAACATGTTATATACACTACCTTTAATCATTTTGAACCGGAATTTCAACAATAAAAAGTTTTAAATTTTTTGAGAAAATCCCTGATGGTTAGCCTTACTTATTTTGAACGGATAAAATTTATTGTCACCGATTACGAATGTTTCGGTTATTTTAGGTTAGTAATGTAAGTATGAGTAGATCAACGTTAAATTTACTGCAATATGTCACATCATCCGTCTGCAATCCAAGTTCGATTACAAATGTGGCCAAATTTCAAAATTTAAAACTTGCAATAACCGCACTTTCAGTACGCATCCTACCGGTAGTTTCGAGCTAAACATGTTATATACACTACCTTTAATCATTTTGAACCGGAATTTCAACAATAAAAAGTTTTAAATTTTTTGAGAAAATCCCTGATGGTTAGCCTTACTTATTTTGAACGGATAAAATTTATTGTCACCGATTACGAATGTTTCGGTTATTTTAGGTTAGTAATGTAAGTATGAGTAGATCAACGTTAAATTTGCTGCAATATGTCACATCATTCGTCTGCAATCCAAGTTCGATTACAAATGTGGCCAAATTTCAAAATTTAAAACTTGCAATAACCGCACTTTCAGTACGCATCCTACCGGTAGTTTCGAGCTAAACATGTTATATACACTACCTTTAATCATTTTGAACCGGAATTTCAACAATAAAAAGTTTTAAATTTTTTGAGAAAATCCCTGATGGTTAGCCTTACTTATTTTGAACGGATAAAATTTATTGTCACCGATTACGAATGTTTCGGTTATTTTAGGTTAGTAATGTAAGTATGAGTAGATCAACGTTAAATTTGCTGCAATATGTCACATCATCCGTCTGCAATCCAAGTTCGATTACAAATGTGGCCAAATTTCAAAATTTAAAACTTGCAATAACCGCACTTTCAGTACGCATCCTACCGGTAGTTTCGAGCTAAACATGTTATATACACTACCTTTAATCATTTTGAACCGGAATCTCAACAATTAAAAGTTTTAAATTTTTTGAGAAAATCCCTGATGGTTAGCCTTACTTATTTTGAACGGATAAAATTTATTGTCACCGATTACGAATGTTTCGGTTATTTTAGGTTAGTAATGTAAGTATGAGTAGATCAACGTTAAATTTACTGCAATATGTCACATCATCCGTCTGCAATCCAAGTTCGATTACAAATGTGGCCAAATTTCAAAATTTAAAACTTGCAATAACCGCACTTTCAGTACGCATCCTACCGGTAGTTTCGAGCTAAACATGTTATATACACTACCTTTAATCATTTTGAACCGGAATCTCAACAATTAAAAGTTTTAAATTTTTTGAGAAAATCCCTGATGGTTAGCCTTACTTATTTTGAACGGATAAAATTTATTGTCACCGATTACGAATGTTTCGGTTATTTTAGGTTAGTAATGTAAGTATGAGTAGATCAACGTTAAATTTGCTGCAATATGTCACATCATTCGTCTGCAATCCAAGTTCGATTACAAATGTGGCCAAATTTCAAAATTTAAAACTTGCAATAACCGCACTTTCAGTACGCATCCTACCGGTAGTTTCGAGCTAAACATGTTATATACACTACCTTTAATCATTTTGAACCGGAATTTCAACAATAAAAAGTTTTAAATTTTTTGAGAAAATCCCTGATGGTTAGCCTTACTTATTTTGAACGGATAAAATTTATTGTCACCGATTACGAATGTTTCGGTTATTTTAGGTTAGTAATGTAAGTATGAGTAGATCAACGTTAAATTTGCTGCAATATGTCACATCATTCGTCTGCAATCCAAGTTCGATTACAAATGTGGCCAAATTTCAAAATTTAAAACTTGCAATAACCGCACTTTCAGTACGCATCCTACCGGTAGTTTCGAGCTAAACATGTTATATACACTACCTTTAATCATTTTGAACCGGAATTTCAACAATAAAAAGTTTTAAATTTTTTGAGAAAATCCCTGATGGTTAGCCTTACTTATTTTGAACGGATAAAATTTATTGTCACCGATTACGAATGTTTCGGTTATTTTAGGTTAGTAATGTAAGTATGAGTAGATCAACGTTAAATTTGCTGCAATATGTCACATCATTCGTCTGCAATCCAAGTTCGATTACAAATGTGGCCAAATTTCAAAATTTAAAACTTGCAATAACCGCACTTTCAGTACGCATCCTACCGGTAGTTTCGAGCTAAACATGTTATATACACTACCTTTAATCATTTTGAACCGGAATTTCAACAATAAAAAGTTTTAAATTTTTTGAGAAAATCCCTGATGGTTAGCCTTACTTATTTTGAACGGATAAAATTTATTGTCACCGATTACGAATGTTTCGGTTATTTTAGGTTAGTAATGTAAGTATGAGTAGATCAACGTTAAATTTGCTGCAATATGTCACATCATCCGTCTGCAATCCAAGTTCGATTACAAATGTGGCCAAATTTCAAAATTTAAAACTTGCAATAACCGCACTTTCAGTACGCATCCTACCGGTAGTTTCGAGCTAAACATGTTATATACACTACCTTTAATCATTTTGAACCGGAATCTCAACAATTAAAAGTTTTAAATTTTTTGAGAAAATCCCTGATGGTTAGCCTTACTTATTTTGAACGGATAAAATTTATTGTCACCGATTACGAATGTTTCGGTTATTTTAGGTTAGTAATGTAAGTATGAGTAGATCAACGTTAAATTTGCTGCAATATGTCACATCATTCGTCTGCAATCCAAGTTCGATTACAAATGTGGCCAAATTTCAAAATTTAAAACTTGCAATAACCGCACTTTCAGTACGCATCCTACCGGTAGTTTCGAGCTAAACATGTTATATACACTACCTTTAATCATTTTGAACCGGAATTTCAACAATAAAAAGTTTTAAATTTTTTGAGAAAATCCCTGATGGTTAGCCTTACTTATTTTGAACGGATAAAATTTATTGTCACCGATTACGAATGTTTCGGTTATTTTAGGTTAGTAATGTAAGTATGAGTAGATCAACGTTAAATTTGCTGCAATATGTCACATCATTCGTCTGCAATCCAAGTTCGATTACAAATGTGGCCAAATTTCAAAATTTAAAACTTGCAATAACCGCACTTTCAGTACGCATCCTACCGGTAGTTTCGAGCTAAACATGTTATATACACTACCTTTAATCATTTTGAACCGGAATTTCAACAATAAAAAGTTTTAAATTTTTTGAGAAAATCCCTGATGGTTAGCCTTACTTATTTTGAACGGATAAAATTTATTGTCACCGATTACGAATGTTTCGGTTATTTTAGGTTAGTAATGTAAGTATGAGTAGATCAACGTTAAATTTGCTGCAATATGTCACATCATTCGTCTGCAATCCAAGTTCGATTACAAATGTGGCCAAATTTCAAAATTTAAAACTTGCAATAACCGCACTTTCAGTACGCATCCTACCGGTAGTTTCGAGCTAAACATGTTATATACACTACCTTTAATCATTTTGAACCGGAATTTCAACAATAAAAAGTTTTAAATTTTTTGAGAAAATCCCTGATGGTTAGCCTTACTTATTTTGAACGGATAAAATTTATTGTCACCGATTACGAATGTTTCGGTTATTTTAGGTTAGTAATGTAAGTATGAGTAGATCAACGTTAAATTTGCTGCAATATGTCACATCATCCGTCTGCAATCCAAGTTCGATTACAAATGTGGCCAAATTTCAAAATTTAAAACTTGCAATAACCGCACTTTCAGTACGCATCCTACCGGTAGTTTCGAGCTAAACATGTTATATACACTACCTTTAATCATTTTGAACCGGAATTTCAACAATAAAAAGTTTTAAATTTTTTGAGAAAATCCCTGATGGTTAGCCTTACTTATTTTGAACGGATAAAATTTACTGTCACCGATTACGAATGTTTCGGTTATTTTAGGTTAGTAATGTAAGTATGAGTAGATCAACGTTAAATTTTCTGCAATATGTCACATCATTCGCCTGCAATCCAAGTTCGATTACAAATGCGGCCGAATTTCAAAATTTGAAACTTGCAATAACCGCACTTTCAGTACGCATCCTACCGGTAGTTTCGAGCTAAACATGTTATATACATTACCTTTAATCATTTTGAACCGGAATTTCAACAATAAAAAGTTTTAAATTTTTTGAGAAAATCCCTGATGGTTAGCCTTACTTGTTTTGAACGGATAAAATTTATTGTCACCGATTACGAATGTTTCGGTTATTTGAGGTTAGTAATGTAAGTATGAGTAGATCAACGTTAAATTTGCTGCAATATGTCACATCATCCGTCTGCAATCCAAGTTCGATTACAAATGTGGCCAAATTTCAAAATTTAAAACTTGCAATAACCGCACTTTCAGTACGCATCCTACCGGTAGTTTCGAGCTAAACATGTTATTTACACTACCTTTAATCATTTTGAATCGGAATTTCAACAATAAAAAGTTTTAAATTTTTTGAGAAAATCCCTGATGGTTAGCCTTACTTATTTTGAACGGATAAAATTTATTGTCACCGATTACGAATGTTTCGGTTATTTGAGGTTAGTAATGTAAGTATGAGTAGATCAACGTTAAATTTGCTGCAATATGTCACATCATCCGTCTGCAATCCAAGTTCGATTACAAATGTGGCCAAATTTCAAAATTTAAAACTTGCAATAACCGCACTTTCAGTACGCATCCTACCGGTAGTTTCGAGCTAAACATGTTATATACACTACCTTTAATCATTTTGAATCGGAATTTCAACAATAAAAAGTTTTAAATTTTTTGAGAAAATCCCTGGCCTTACTTATTTTGAACGGATAAAATTTATTGTCACCGATTACGAATGTTTCGGTTATTTTAGGTTAGTAATGTAAGTATGAGTAGATCAACGTTAAATTTGCTGCAATATGTCACATCATTCGTCTGCAATCCAAGTTCGATTACAAATGTGGCCAAATTTCAAAATTTAAAACTTGCAATAACCGCACTTTCAGTACGCATCCTACCGGTAGTTTCGAGCTAAACATGTTATATACACTACCTTTAATCATTTTGAACCGGAATTTCAACAATAAAAAGTTTTAAATTTTTTGAGAAAATCCCTGATGGTTGTTAGCCTTACTTATTTTGAACGGATAAAATTTATTGTCACCGATTACGAATGTTTCGGTTATTTTAGGTTAGTAATGTAAGTATGAGTAGATCAACGTTAAATTTGCTGCAATATGTCACATCATTCGTCTGCAATCCAAGTTCGATTACAAATGTGGCCAAATTTCAAAATTTAAAACTTGCAATAACCGCACTTTCAGTACGCATCCTACCGGTAGTTTCGAGCTAAACGTGTTATATACACTACCTTTAATCATTTTGAACCGGAATTTCAACAATGAAAAGTTTTAAATTTTTTGAGAAAATCCCTGATGGTTAGCCTTACTTATTTTGAACGGATAAAATTTATTGTCACCGATTACGAATGTTTCGGTTATTTTAGGTTAGTAATGTAAGTATGAGTAGATCAACGTTAAATTTGCTGCAATATGTCACATCATTCGTCTGCAATCCAAGTTCGATTACAAATGTGGCCAAATTTCAAAATTTAAAACTTGCAATAACCGCACTTTCAGTACGCATCCTACCGGTAGTTTCGAGCTAAACATGTTATATACACTACCTTTAATCATTTTGAACCGGAATTTCAACAATAAAAAGTTTTAAATTTTTTGAGAAAATCCCTGATGGTTAGCCTTACTTATTTTGAACGGATAAAATTTATTGTCACCGATTACGAATGTTTCGGTTATTTGAGGTTAGTAATGTAAGTATGAGTAGATCAACGTTAAATTTGCTGCAATATGTCACATCATTCGTCTGCAATCCAAGTTCGATTACAAATGTGGCCAAATTTCAAAATTTAAAACTTGCAATAACCGCACTTTCAGTACGCATCCTACCGGTAGTTTCGAGCTAAACATGTTATATACACTACCTTTAATCATTTTGAACCGGAATTTCAACAATAAAAAGTTTTAAATTTTTTGAGAAAATCCCTGATGGTTGTTAGCCTTACTTATTTTGAACGGATAAAATTTATTGTCACCGATTACGAATGTTTCGGTTATTTGAGGTTAGTAATGTAAGTATGAGTAGATCAACGTTAAATTTGCTGCAATATGTCACATCATTCGTCTGCAATCCAAGTTCGATTACAAATGTGGCCAAATTTCAAAATTTAAAACTTGCAATAACCGCACTTTCAGTACGCATCCTACCGGTAGTTTCGAGCTAAACATGTTATATACACTACCTTTAATCATTTTGAACCGGAATTTCAACAATAAAAAGTTTTAAATTTTTTGAGAAAATCCCTGATGGTTGTTAGCCTTACTTATTTTGAACGGATAAAATTTATTGTCACCGATTACGAATGTTTCGGTTATTTTAGGTTAGTAATGTAAGTATGAGTAGATCAACGTTAAATTTGCTGCAATATGTCACATCATTCGTCTGCAATCCAAGTTCGATTACAAATGTGGCCAAATTTCAAAATTTAAAACTTGCAATAACCGCACTTAGCCTTACTTATTTTGAACGGATAAAATTTATTGTCACCGATTACGAATGTTTCGGTTATTTTAGGTTAGTAATGTAAGTATGAGTAGATCAACGTTAAATTTGCTGCAATATGTCACATCATTCGTCTGCAATCCAAGTTCGATTACAAATGTGGCCAAATTTCAAAATTTAAAACTTGCAATAACCGCACTTTCAGTACGCATCCTACCGGTAGTTTCGAGCTTAACATGTTATATACACTACCTTTAATCATTTTGAACCGGAATTTCAACAATAAAAAGTTTTAAATTTTTTGAGAAAATCCCTGATGGTTAGCCTTACTTATTTTGAACGGATAAAATTTATTGTCACCGATTACGAATGTTTCGGTTATTTTAGGTTAGTAATGTAAGTATGAGTAGATCAACGTTAAATTTGCTGCAATATGTCACATCATCCGTCTGCAATCCAAGTTCGATTACAAATGTGGCCAAATTTCAAAATTTAAAACTTGCAATAACCGCACTTTCAGTACGCATCCTACCGGCAGTTTCGAGCTAAACATGTTATATACACTACCTTTAATCATTTTGAATCGGAATTTCAACAATAAAAAGTTTTAAATTTTTTGAGAAAATCCCTGATGGTTACCGGTAGCCTTACTTATTTTGAACGGATAAAATTTATTGTCACCGATTACGAATGTTTCGGTTATTTGAGGTTAGTAATGTAAGTATGAGTAGATCAACGTTAAATTTGCTGCAATATGTCACATCATTCGTCTGCAATCCAAGTTCGATTACAAATGTGGCCAAATTTCAAAATTTAAAACTTGCAATAACCGCACTTTCAGTACGCATCCTACCGGTAGTTTCGAGCTAAACATGTTATATACACTACCTTTAATCATTTTGAACCGGAATTTCAACAATAAAAAGTTTTAAATTTTTTGAGAAAATCCCTGATGGTTAGCCTTACTTGTTTTGAACGGATAAAATTTATTGTCACTGATTACGAATGTTTCGGTTATTTGAGGTTAGTAATGTAAGTATGAGTAGATCAACGTTAAATTTGCTGCAATATGTCACATCATTCGTCTGCAATCCAAGTTCGATTACAAATGTGGCCAAATTTCAAAATTTAAAACTTGCAATAACCGCACTTTCAGTACGCATCCTACCGGTAGTTTCGAGCTAAACATGTTATATACACTACCTTTAATCATTTTGAATCGGAATTTCAACAATAAAAAGTTTTAAATTTTTTGAGAAAATCCCTGATGGTTACCGGTAGCCTTACTTATTTTGAACGGATAAAATTTATTGTCACCGATTACGAATGTTTCGGTTATTTGAGGTTAGTAATGTAAGTATGAGTAGATCAACGTTAAATTTGCTGCAATATGTCACATCATCCGTCTGCAATCCAAGTTCGATTACAAATGTGGCCAAATTTCAAAATTTAAAACTTGCAATAACCGCACTTTCAGTACGCATCCTACCGGTAGTTTCGAGCTAAACATGTTATATACACTACCTTTAATCATTTTGAACCGGAATTTCAACAATAAAAAGTTTTAAATTTTTTGAGAAAATCCCTGATGGTTAGCCTTACTTATTTTGAACGGATAAAATTTACTGTCACCGATTACGAATGTTTCGGTTATTTTAGGTTAGTAATGTAAGTATGAGTAGATCAACGTTAAATTTGCTGCAATATGTCACATCATCCGTCTGCAATCCAAGTTCGATTACAAATGTGGCCAAATTTCAAAATTTAAAACTTGCAATAACCGCACTTTCAGTACGCATCCTACCGGTAGTTTCGAGCTAAACATGTTATATACACTACCTTTAATCATTTTGAATCGGAATTTCAACAATAAAAAGTTTTAAATTTTTTGAGAAAATCCCTGATGGTTACCGGTAGCCTTACTTATTTTGAACGGATAAAATTTATTGTCACCGATTACGAATGTTTCGGTTATTTGAGGTTAGTAATGTAAGTATGAGTAGATCAACGTTAAATTTGCTGCAATATGTCACATCATCCGTCTGCAATCCAAGTTCGATTACAAATGTGGCCAAATTTCAAAATTTAAAACTTGCAATAACCGCACTTTCAGTACGCATCCTACCGGTAGTTTCGAGCTAAACATGTTATATACACTACCTTTAATCATTTTGAACCGGAATTTCAACAATAAAAAGTTTTAAATTTTTTGAGAAAATCCCTGATGGTTAGCCTTACTTATTTTGAACGGATAAAATTTACTGTCACCGATTACGAATGTTTCGGTTATTTTAGGTTAGTAATGTAAGTATGAGTAGATCAACGTTAAATTTTCTGCAATATGTCACATCATTCGCCTGCAATCCAAGTTCGATTACAAATGCGGCCGAATTTCAAAATTTGAAACTTGCAATAACCGCACTTTCAGTACGCATCCTACCGGTAGTTTCGAGCTAAACATGTTATATACACTACCTTTAATCATTTTGAACCGGAATTTCAACAATAAAAAGTTTTAAATTTTTTGAGAAAATCCCTGATGGTTAGCCTTACTTGTTTTGAACGGATAAAATTTATTGTCACCGATTACGAATGTTTCGGTTATTTGAGGTTAGTAATGTAAGTATGAGTAGATCAACGTTAAATTTGCTGCAATATGTCACATCATCCGTCTGCAATCCAAGTTCGATTACAAATGTGGCCAAATTTCAAAATTTAAAACTTGCAATAACCGCACTTTCAGTACGCATCCTACCGGTAGTTTCGAGCTAAACATGTTATATACACTACCTTTAATCATTTTGAATCGGAATTTCAACAATAAAAAGTTTTAAATTTTTTGAGAAAATCCCTGATGGTTAGCCTTACTTATTTTGAACGGATAAAATTTATTGTCACCGATTACGAATGTTTCGGTTATTTGAGGTTAGTAATGTAAGTATGAGTAGATCAACGTTAAATTTGCTGCAATATGTCACATCATCCGTCTGCAATCCAAGTTCGATTACAAATGTGGCCAAATTTCAAAATTTAAAACTTGCAATAACCGCACTTTCAGTACGCATCCTACCGGTAGTTTCGAGCTAAACATGTTATATACACTACCTTTAATCATTTTGAATCGGAATTTCAACAATAAAAAGTTTTAAATTTTTTGAGAAAATCCCTGATGGTTAGCCTTACTTATTTTGAACGGATAAAATTTATTGTCACCGATTACGAATGTTTCGGTTATTTGAGGTTAGTAATGTAAGTATGAGTAGATCAACGTTAAATTTGCTGCAATATGTCACATCATCCGTCTGCAATCCAAGTTCGATTACAAATGTGGCCAAATTTCAAAATTTAAAACTTGCAATAACCGCACTTTCAGTACGCATCCTACCGGTAGTTTCGAGCTAAACATGTTATATACACTACCTTTAATCATTTTGAACCGGAATTTCAACAATAAAAAGTTTTAAATTTTTTGAGAAAATCCCTGATGGTTAGCCTTACTTGTTTTGAACGGATAAAATTTATTGTCACCGATTACGAATGTTTCGGTTATTTGAGGTTAGTAATGTAAGTATGAGTAGATCAACGTTAAATTTGCTGCAATATGTCGCCTCATTCACCTGCAATCCAAGTTCGATTACAAATGTGGCCGAATTTCAAAATTTGAAACTTGCAATAACCGCACTTTCAGTACGCATCCTACCGGTAGTTTCGAGCTAAACATTTTATATACATTACCTATAATCATTTTGAACCGGAATTTCAACAATAAAAAGTTTTCAATTTTTTGAGGTTAGCCTTACTTATTTTGAACGGATAACATTTATTGTCACCGATTACGAAAGTTTCGGTTATTTTAGGTTATAAATGTAAGTATGAGTAGATCAACGTTAAATTTGCTGCAATATGTCGCCTCATTCGCCTGCAATCCAAGTTCGATTACAAATGTGGCCGAATTTCAAAATTTGAAACTTGCAATAACCGCACTTTCAGTACGCATCCTACCGGTAGTTTTGAGCTGAACATGTTATATACATTACCTATAATCATTTTGAACCGGAATTTCAACAATAAAAAGTTTTCAATTTTTTGAGAAAATCCCTGATGGTTAGTTAGCCTTACTTATTTTGAACGGATAAAATTTATTGTCACCGATTACGAATGTTTCGGTTATTTTAGGTTAGTTATGTAAGTATGAGTAGATCAACGTTAAATTTGCTGCAATATGTCACCTCATTCGTCTGCAATCCAAGTTCGATTACAAATGTGGCCGAATTTCAAAATTTGAAACTTGCAATAACCGCACTTTCAGTACGCATCCTACCGGTAGTTTCGAGCTAAACATGTTATATACATTACCTTTAATCATTTTGAACCGGAATTTCAACAATAAAAAGTTTTAAATTTTTTGTGAAAATCCCTGATGGTTAGCCTTACTTATTTTGAACGGATAAAATTTATTGTCACCGATTACGAATGTTTCGGTTATTTTAGGTTAGTAATGTAAGTATGAGTAGATAAACGTTAAATTTGCTGCAATATGTCACATCATTCGCCTGCAATCCAAGTTCGATTACAAATGTGGCCAAATTTCAAAATTTGAAACTTGCAATAACCGCACTTTCAGTACGCATCCTACCGGTAGTTTTGAGCTAAACATGTTATATACATTACCTATAATCATTTTGAACCGGAATTTCAACAATAAAAAGTTTTAAATTTTTTGAGAAAATCCCTGATGGTTAGCCTTACTTATTTTGAACGGATAAAATTTATTGTCACCGATTACGAAAGTTTCGTTTATTTGAGGTTATAAATGTAAGTATGAGTAGATCAACGTTAAATTTGCTGCAATATGTCGCCTCATTCGCCTGCAATCCAAGTTCGATTACAAATGTGGCCGAATTTCAAAATTTGAAACTTGCAATAACCGTACTTTCCGTACGCATCCTACCGGTAGTTTCGAGCTAAACATGTTATATACATTACCTCTAATCATTTTGAACCGGAATTTCAACAATAAAAAGTTTTCAATTTTTTGAGAAAATCCCTGATGGTTAGCCTTACTTATTTTGAACGGATAAAATTTATTGTCACCGATTACGAAAGTTTCGGTTATTTTAGGTTATAAATGTAAGTATGAGTAGATCAACGTTAAATTTGCTGCAATATGTCACATCATTCGTCTGCAATCCAAGTTCGATTACAAATGTAGCCAAATTTCAAAATTTAAAACTTGCAATAACCGCACTTTCAGTACGCATCCTACCGGTAGTTTCGAGCTAAACATATTATATACATTACCTATAATCATTTTGAACCGGAATTTCAACAATAAAAAGTTTTAATTTTTTTGAGAAAATCCCTGATGGTTAGCCTTACTTATTTTGAACGGATAAAATTTACTGTCACCGATTACGAATGTTTCGGTTATTTTAGGTTAGTAATGTAAGTATGAGTAGATCAACGTTAAATTTTCTGCAATATGTCACATCATTCGCCTGCAATCCAAGTTCGATTACAAATGCGGCCGAATTTCAAAATTTGAAACTTGCAATAACCGCACTTTCAGTACGCATCCTACCGGTAGTTTTGAGCTAAACATGTTATATACACTACCTTTAATCATTTTGAACCGGAATTTCAACAATAAAAAGTTTTAAATTTTTTGAGAAAATCCCTGGCCTTACTTATTTTGAACGGATAAAATTTACTGTCACCGATTACGAATGTTTCGGTTATTTTAGGTTAGTAATGTAAGTATGAGTAGATCAACGTTAAATTTGCTGCAATATGTCACATCATCCGTCTGCAATCCAAGTTCGATTACAAATGTGGCCAAATTTCAAAATTTAAAACTTGCAATAACCGCACTTTCAGTACGCATCCTACCGGTAGTTTCGAGCTAAACATGTTATATACACTACCTTTAATCATTTTGAACCGGAATTTCAACAATAAAAAGTTTTCAATTTTTTGAGAAAATCCCTGATGGTTAGCCTTACTTATTTTGAACGGATAAAATTTATTGTCACCGATTACGAATGTTTCGGTTATTTTAGGTTAGTAATGTAAGTATGAGTAGATCAACGTTAAATTTGCTGCAATATGTCACATCAATCGTCTGCAATCCAAGTTCGATTACAAATGTGGCCAAATTTCAAAATTTAAAACTTGCAATAACCGCACTTTCAGTACGCATCCTACCGGTAGTTTCGAGCTAAACATGTTATATACACTACCTTTAATCATTTTGAACCGGAATTTCAACAATAAAAAGTTTTAAATTTTTTGAGAAAATCCCTGATGGTTAGCCTTACTTATTTTGAACGGATAAAATTTATTGTCACCGATTACGAATGTTTCGGTTAGTTTAGGTTAGTAATGTAAGTATGAGTAGATCAACGTTAAATTTGCTGCAATATGTCACATCATTCGTCTGCAATCCAAGTTCGATTACAAATGTGGCCAAATTTCAAAATTTAAAACTTGCAATAACCGCACTTTCAGTACGCATCCTACCGGTAGTTTCGAGCTAAACATGTTATATACATTACCGTTAATCATTTTGAACCGGAATTTCAACAATAAAAAGTTTTCAATTTTTTGAGAAAATCCCTGATATTAGCCTTACTTATTTTGAACGGATAAAATTTATTGTCACCGATTACGAATGTTTCGGTTATTTTAGGTTAGTAATGTAAGTATGAGTAGATCAACGTTAAATTTGCTGCAATATGTCGCCTTATTCGCCTGCAATCCAAGTTCGATTACAAATGTGGCCGAATTTCAAAATTTGAAACTTGCAATAACCGCACTTTCCGTACGCATCCTACCGGTAGTTTCGAGCTAAACATGTTATATACATTACCTCTAATCATTTTGAACCGGAATTTCAACAATAAAAAGTTTTCAATTTTTTGAGAAAATCCCTGATGGTTAGCCTTACTTATTTTGAACGGATAAAATTTATTGTCACCGATTACGAATGTTTCGGTTATTTTAGGTTAGTAATGTAAGTATGAGTAGATCAACGTTAAATTTGCTGCAATATGTCACATCATTCGTCTGCAATCCAAGTTCGATTACAAATGTGGCCAAATTTCAAAATTTAAAACTTGCAATAACCGCACTTTCAGTACGCATCCTACCGGTAGTTTCGAGCTAAACATGTTATATACACTACCTTTAATCATTTTGAACCGGAATTTCAACAATAAAAAGTTTTCAATTTTTTGAGAAAATCCCTGATGGTTAGCCTTACTTATTTTGAACGGATAAAATTTATTGTCACCGATTACGAATGTTTCGGTTATTTTAGGTTAGTAATGTAAGTATGAGTAGATCAACGTTAAATTTGCTGCAATATGTCACATCATCCGTCTGCAATCCAAGTTCGATTACAAATGTGGCCAAATTTCAAAATTTAAAACTTGCAATAACCGCACTTTCAGTACGCATCCTACCGGTAGTTTCGAGATAAACATGTTATATACACTACCTTTAATCATTTTGAACCGGAATTTCAACAATAAAAAGTTTTAAATTTTTTGAGAAAATCCCTGGCCTTACTTATTTTGAACGGATAAAATTTATTGTCATCGATTACGAATGTTTCGGTTATTTTAGGTTAGTAATGTAAGTATGAGTAGATCAACGTTAAATTTGCTGCAATATGTCACATCATTCGTCTGCAATCCAAGTTCGATTACAAATGTGGCCAAATTTCAAAATTTAAAACTTGCAATAACCGCACTTTCAGTACGCATCCTACCGGTAGTTTCGAGCTAAACATGTTATATACACTACCTTTAATCATTTTGAACCGGAATTTCAACAATAAAAAGTTTTAAATTTTTTGAGAAAATCCCTGATGGTTAGCCTTACTTATTTTGAACGGATAAAATTTATTGTCACCGATTACGAATGTTTCGGTTATTTTAGGTTAGTAATGTAAGTATGAGTAGATCAACGTTAAATTTGCTGCAATATGTCACATCATCCGTCTGCAATCCAAGTTCGATTACAAATGTGGCCAAATTTCAAAATTTAAAACTTGCAATAACCGCACTTTCAGTACGCATCCTACCGGTAGTTTCGAGCTAAACATGTTATATACACTACCTTTAATCATTTTGAACCGGAATCTCAACAATTAAAAGTTTTAAATTTTTTGAGAAAATCCCTGATGGTTAGCCTTACTTATTTTGAACGGATAAAATTTATTGTCACCGATTACGAATGTTTCGGTTATTTTAGGTTAGTAATGTAAGTATGAGTAGATCAACGTTAAATTTGCTGCAATATGTCACATCAATCGTCTGCAATCCAAGTTCGATTACAAATGTGGCCAAATTTCAAAATTTAAAACTTGCAATAACCGCACTTTCAGTACGCATCCTACCGGTAGTTTCGAGCTAAACATGTTATATACACTACCTTTAATCATTTTGAACCGGAATTTCAACAATAAAAAGTTTTAAATTTTTTGAGAAAATCCCTGATGGTTAGCCTTACTTATTTTGAACGGATAAAATTTATTGTCACCGATTACGAATGTTTCGGTTAGTTTAGGTTAGTAATGTAAGTATGAGTAGATCAACGTTAAATTTACTGCAATATGTCACATCATCCGTCTGCAATCCAAGTTCGATTACAAATGTGGCCAAATTTCAAAATTTAAAACTTGCAATAACCGCACTTTCAGTACGCATCCTACCGGTAGTTTCGAGCTAAACATGTTATATACACTACCTTTAATCATTTGTAACATTCAGATGTTCCAGCAAGCTAATAATAAGATCGTGGATTCTATGTTTGGTTAGTGTTTTTTTTTATTTGTTGATTTTCTCACTCCGTAGAAAAGCACTCAATATATCGCCCTTAAGTTGATAATTTTTAGTATAATTGCATAATTTGAATATTGTAGTGTAGATGGTGATGATCTTGGTTTATGGCGATATTTTTTTTTGTTTTGCTGATGGCAATAATAAAAAAAAAAAAAAGAAGAACAAGACGAAGAAGGCCCGTAAAATTAATTTCCAATAATTCTTGTCATTCGCTTTGAAACCTTGCACATAATACATTATCGTATTTAACAGTGCAGTACAGTAGTGCAGTGACACAGCTAAAATTAAAACAATAATTGTAGAATAGCATTTGCTAATTTAAACTGTGAAATTAGTGTGTTTTTACGTATATATCGCGGATAAATAATTTGTTGCCAACGGATTATATGCAATAAATACCACTGAAGACAAGAGTGTTTTGCTGCTTGTTGTTGTTAACGATAATTAATCGTCGCGGAAGGACAGTGCCAAGTTAAAGTGGAATATAAAACTACCGGCCGCGCCTTATACGGGGTTTTTCCGCGACAGTTGTTTTTACCGGATTGCTATCGTGACTCGCAAGCTGCTCGAAACGATCGTAGCTAATATCAACGGACTAGGATATTTACAACTGGGAGCGTTTATCAACACGCGCATTCGATCACGTTGGTTGTGCTCAGCGGTATTCTATAAATATTCGCGGGATATAAAATTATCGGTCATACAAAAAAAAAAAAAAATAACGGAGTCGATCTTTGTCATTACTACACGTACTAGATCATCATTATCACTAACGGATCTATATAATATAATCAGCTAAGTGGATCAAAATTTATTACGTGGCTTACACGCCACAGAAAGTATTTATATATATATTACATTCATTATATTATTTTTTTTGCATATTATATTTATTTAAATTTATATATGTATATATAAACATATAAATAGTCATACATAAGTATGTCTATTTAGTTACTTCTATTTCAAGTCTGTCTGTACCAATATTTTGCATGCTATTTATTACTTATATTATTACTTATGTTTTATCATACATTTATACCATATATTAAGTTACGTCTTATGATTAATAAGAAAATGGACCGCGGATCCTTATAATGTTTTTTTCTCTAAAATATGATTTACCTCTCTATTATTGCTACTTTTATGTATTTATAATAATATACTGCTGTATATGAATATTGTGTAAGAATTTAATTGTAAAGCTGTTATACTAATAATTATTGATATAATGCTAAATTGTTGATTTCATTAGTGTATTTCTCGATCATCGGCTTTAATATTTTATCGGTATTTGATTTTATTGATGGTCCAGATTATGTACTTAGCTTGTTCGAATATCACGATGTGTAGATAAACTTATTCTTTTTAGATAGCATGGGCTGACACAGAGTCAACTGTTAATGGGGCAAATCAAAATTATAAGCATGATTGTGCCAATGGGGAGGGCGGAGGCTCGTGGTCTGAAACATCCTTGACCACATAACAGTAAAACATAAATGGCTATAGTGACTAAACTTAGTTTTTTGTTAAATAGTGTAATCGGTTCTCATTTACAAATTAATTAATTTTTAATCAATTTATTTCAAGGACATTTGTCAATCAATAGTACAGTGCAATGTGTAAAAATGTCAATGTGTAGTATGTAGTAGTGCAGCATTTCCAGTTTTCCGTGGTTGGTGACAAGAACTACGCCCACCTTCTTTGCTCTAGCCGGCAAATGTGCTGCAAGTCACTGATGTGTAGAACCACGGAGAAATTCTGTCAACGAAGTGATAAATATCTGACCAACTTGTTGTGTTTCAGTCGCACATTGGTTTGCACTAAGTCGTTTCGTTACAGTGGCGCCCAAGTTCGGTAAATATTTTTCGTTAGTTATTTAAATCTTAGTTCGGATTTTTACTCTGATGAGTGGAAATCCTTTGTTACTCACATTGACGAGTTGTTATACTCACATAAAGTTGTTTATAATTCTTGCGAGTTAAATCAATGTATTTAATATTAATCTGGTGTTTTAGATTTTCGCATTATTTTCCACTTTTTTTTGTGTTTTGAATTATAGTGTTAGGATATAACCTGAAACCCCAGTAATGCATGCCCTATTTAATAGATGTTTGCTAATATTTCCATTTTTTATATTTAAGATGTAAGTTACTGAACTCCAGATTTTAGCAATCTACTATTATTTTAGGTTTGTAAGTAATTTTGATAAACTCCGTTTATGTGTTTCCACATACATATATATTTTGTTCTCTAATAGATTCACTCGAAAGAGTTTTTGATTGTATTAGCTAGTTAGTGGAGTATATATAACATGGTTTTTTTTTATCCCATTTCGTAGTATGAAATCCGCAAATAGCGTTTTAGGACAATTTCGTGCCTTATGATGTCATGCTTATTAGAAATGTGGAGTCATATTTATTTTTATACAAACATGGGACATTATCGTACATATACCTTATAAATTTCAGTCTGTTAGTTACATAGCCATTGCCATTTGTTTTCTTAGTATGAACTATGTGTTAGCCCAGCTATCGATTAAAAATTTTCAATCTAAATCAAATTATCTATTAGTTTTGTATCGTATTGGTTAATAAAATATTGAGATTATTAAGATAAATTTTGTCGGTGTTGTGAAAAAAAAAAAAAAAGGTTTTTGCCAAAGTTACCGTAATTCAAGTGATTCAAATCATAACAAATAATTAATAAATACTATAAAATATAAAAATCTACAACTAAAATGGATGTTAAGTATTTGGATTGTGACGAGTTGGCCGTCGAATGTCAAATAAGAAACATTTCCGGTAACATTACAAACAAAATGTTAAAACTACAAGAAATGTTGGAAAAAGAAAAGACTAAAGAACTGGACCCACCAGTGAAAGCACATCAAGCTGCAACAAAAAGTCCAAAACGGGAAGTAAAATTATGCAGTGAAAAATTACGCAACATAGAGGGTCAACTACACAATATTTACGATGAGGAGAATGTTGAGGCTGATAAAATATTAGAACTAATAACCCGTGTATTGCATATTGGTGATCGACTAAGTCGTATTACCAGTTCCAAGTCAGTATCAGCAGCATCCTCTACATTATTCGACGCCTGCCAGAAATTATTGAATTGTCTGCAAGATATCCGCACAGAACAGGCGGTATCGGACACTATGGATCACTCTATCAAACAAATTTTTGAAGGGATCATAATGGAGGAGAACGTGACAAGTGATAACAGCGGTGACGACAGAGTTCCTAAAGTCGCAACGAACCCGCAACCATCAACCTCGAAACCTATTATTGTTCCCAACCCTAAACAAGTAAGTCAGTCAGTTCCTGAACTAACAGAAGAGGAAAGGTTAGATTTGATTGCTGATAGAATATCTAGGAAACTAAGTCTTACTAACGTTCCGCCGCCAAATAATACTGTTCCCCAAACCAGATACGAAGATATCCAGTTTCCAAATGTCCAGACATATTACAATTTCGACCCTACAATACCTCCACCGCCCCCTAGGATACCAACCAATGCTTATGTATTGCCACCAGGGCCAAGTATTAAATTGCCTAAACAATTTATAGAAATATATAATTGGAAATTGCTATATCATGGCGATGAAAAAGATGAACTGCCGATAGAAAGATTTATATATCGAGTTCAACGGATGGCATCTGAGAATGGTTTAGCAAATGAGAGACTGGTAGCTAACTTTAGCGTATTATTAAAGGGAGGAGCACTCAATTGGTATTGGGAGTACTTGGAGACTTACGGGATAGTGACCTGGGAAGTTTTAAAGGAGGCTATGATCGAGCGTTTTAAAACAAGGAGGATAGACGACGATGTAAAGCAAGAGATGGAACGACGTAGGCAAAAATTCAGAGAACCGTTCCTTGATTTCTACCATGCTATTAGAAGCTTGGCACTTTCCTTACTAAAGCCAATGTCTGATAGTGAACTTATTAGGTTGATAACTCGAAACATGCGCGGGGGACTACAGGCAAATTTTGCTGGACGCCCGTTTACCAACATTGCTGAAATGGTAAGGCAGTGCGTATCAGTAGAGGATACATGGAACCGTTTAGGCTGGACTCCAGAAATTTATCACCAGGTAAAACCGCGTCAAATCAGTGAGTTGGATGTCGTCGGTGAAAATGGATGTGACGGTGCCTTTGGGTCTAAATATACTGAGCAGTCTACTCACTCCAATTCTGTGTGTGCTATTTCTACTACGAAAAACTTCAACAATACGACATATACTCCGAGGGAAATCAATCCTAACATCCAAAACTATTACTCGCCCATCACTTGTTGGAATTGTTGTTCTGCTGGGCATACTTTTAAAGATTGTGGTCTTACGATTAGACACAGATTCTGCTTTGGTTGTGGCACTCCTAACGTTCTAAAAGCGCAATGTACCTACTGTAATAATTATAGACAGGGAAACATGAAGGGGAACTTCAGAAATCCTGGGATTCTGATTTCCCGAACTCCGCCAACTTCACCCAGACCACTTCAAGAAGAAGCCGCGACGAATACGGATCCAGAACTATACCGCTATATTTTAAAGAGGGATTCCAATCAAAAGAAGGAATAATAAATCGGACATTTCAAGATCAATCAACCCAAACACAAATAATTAAACAACCAAGACATGACCGTTCAATAAAATATTTTAAATTCAGAAGGTTAGTTAAACAGATGGTAAATGAGGCGGTCATTAA
Source organism: Nephrotoma appendiculata (assembly GCA_947310385.1). Lineage (NCBI taxonomy): Eukaryota > Metazoa > Arthropoda > Insecta > Diptera > Tipulidae > Nephrotoma > Nephrotoma appendiculata. The sequence continues at coordinate 301,826,705 of OX371224.1, read as the reverse complement.
TACAACTGACCAACGGCCTTATGCTACAGTGCTTATTAACGGAACGCCATACAACGGTCTTTTAGACAGCGGTGCGAACGTATCAGTTTTGGGATGTGGCTCCGAAGAATTCCTGACCAAACAGCATATAAAAGTTAATTATGTACCATCTACCTTATGGACAGCAAGTGGTCAAATGCAACGCGTGATAGGACACATCATGGCAAAAGTCTCTTATGGTGGAAAAACGAGAACTTTGCGAATCCACATAGCACCCGGTTTAAGCCAACCACTATATTTGGGTATTGACTTTTGGGATGAATTTGGATTGGCGCCTATGATGGTGAGTGAAATTGAAAATTCTTATGAACCACTATCAACCGATACCAATAAGCACGAATTGAGTAGCCATCAACAAGCCATCTTAACAAAAATAATAGACCTTTTCCCGTCGTGTGAAAAGTTGGGATTGGGACGGACACATCTTGTCACCCATAAGATTGACATTGGAACATCACAGCCAGTTAAACAGCGGTACTATGCTATTTCACCAGCCAAACAAGCAGAATTGTATAAGGAATTGGATAGAATGCTAAGCTTGGGTGTAATCGAAGAAAGCCAAAGTTCTTGGTCATCCCCAGTGAGCATCGTAAATAAGGCTAACGGAAAGGTTCGGCTCTGCCTGGATGCTCGCAAGGTAAATGCGGTGACGGTGTCAGATGCTTATCCCTTACCCTTGATCGACGGGTTGCTAAGCCGATTGGATCAAACAAGATTCATCAGTTCCATTGACTTAAAAGATGCCTTCTGGCAAATACCTTTAGATCCGGAGTCAAGGGATAAGACAGCTTTCACCGTCCCCGGGCGTCCGCTCTACCAGTTCGTCGTCATGCCGTTTGGGCTGTGCAATGCAGCCCAAACGATGTGTCGACTTATGCATAAGGTTATCCCTCACCAGTTACATGACCGGGTCTTCGTCTACCTTGATGATCTTCTCGTCGTTTCAGCTACGTTTGAAGATCATATTCAATTGCTCTCTGAAGTAGCGAGATTGTTGCGGGAGGCCAATCTCACTATAAATGTAGATAAAAGCAAATTCATGCTCAGGGAGACGAAGTACCTTGGTTATGTTATTGGTGATGGATGCCTCAGAGTGGACGCATCGAAAGTCCAGGCAGTGGCCGAATACCCCGTACCTCAAACGACCCAACAGATCCGAAGATTCCTAGGGATGACTGGATGGTATAGGAGATTCATTCCTAATTATTCTGTTATAGCTGCTCCAATTACAGACTTGTTAAAAAAAGGCGTCAAACCAAAATGGAACCAACAAGCACAAGATGCACTCGATCTATTGAAACAATCTCTAATTTCAGCACCAGTATTAGTAAACCCTGATTTTAGTAAACATTTTTATATTCAGTGTGATGCGAGTACCACCGGCATTGGCAGTGTGCTGTTTCAGAAAAATGAAGATGCGGAACACCCTATTGCGTACATGTCTGCAAAATTGAACAAAGCACAGCGGAATTATACGATCACTGAGTTGGAGTGCTTGGCTGCAGTGATGAGTGTAAAAAAATTTAGACCGTACATCGAAGGATACCCATTCACCATAATCACCGATCACTCCAGTCTGAAATGGTTAATGGACCAAAAAGACCTTTCTGGCCGTTTAGCGCGCTGGGCTTTAAAACTTCAGTCTCATAGGTTCACCATAGAATATAGAAAGGGTACGCAAAACACGGTCCCCGATAGTCTATCAAGAGTGAATGTGGATGAGATGACAGTGACAACAGATGAACCGCTACATATCGACTTAGAATCTCCAGCTTTTCGAGACCCTGAATATCTTGATAAAATGAGTGCTTTAGCCGAGAACCCACAAGCAAGTACCAACTTCAAAGTTAGTGATGGAAAGCTATTCATAAACATAAACGACGCAACTCCGACGGAAACTGATATCTTACCGTGGAAGTTAGTGGTTCCACAGCCCCTCACGCAGGACCTGATAGGAAAAGCACATAATCCACCGTCGGCAGCTCACCAAGGAACCGCAAAGACTCTGGAAATACTACGTCGCCAATTTTATTGGTCCTCAATGGCGATTCAGGTAAAAGATTTTGTCAGTCGATGTGAAATCTGTAAGACGTCCAAACCAGTCAATTATTCTACAAGACCAGAGATGGGTAAAGCTATTTCATCAATTCGACCATTTCAAAGGCTCTACGTCGATTTTCTGGGTCCTTACCCACGTACTACCAATGGGTTTTCATATGTTCTCATCATTTTGGACCATTTTTCAAGATTTCCAATTTTACGGCCCCTACGTTCTGCCTCTGCCGCTAAAGTCTGTGAATTCTTAGAAAAGAACGTATTTCAAATGTTTGGTGTCCCAGAAGTATTATTCTCAGACAATGGTCCGCAATTTAAGTCTATTTTGCTTAGTAATCTTCTACAAAAATATGGTGTTCGTCATGAATTTGCTGCAATCTATGCACCACAGTCAAACGCATCAGAACGAGTAAACAGATCCGTATTGGCAGCAATCAGGTCCTACATTAAAGATGATCACAAGTATTGGGACCAACACATAGATGAAATAGCCGGAGCATTACGAAACGTTGTTCACTCATCCACGGGTTTCTCTCCGCATTTTTTAGTGTTCGGCCATCATAAAGTAAATCATGGGTCTACGTACCAGTTACTTCGTAAAATAAACTCATTGGGTGAAAATTATGTTGAAGTTTTCTCACCTGCGGACCGATTAACAATGGCCCAAAACGTCGTTCTACGAAACCTGAAAGAGGCGCATGATCGGCATACCTCAACCTACAACCTACGGAGCCGGCCACGAGCATTCCTCCCGGGTCAAACGGTATACGTCCGAAATTTTGTTCAAAGCTGTGCCCACAAAAATTTTGCAAGCAAATTTGCATCAAAATTCGTAAAAGCAAAGATCGGTAAACGAATTGGAACTGTTATTTATGAAATAGAGGACGAGTCTGGGAAGAGCCTTGGAATGTACCACGCAAAGGATATCAGATGATTATTAATATCCGCTTTAGTGGTGGTAATTTTGGATTTGAAGATTTTTTTTTACTTAACAGAAAAGATACAATTGCCAAATGTTGTGTATTCCATTTTTATTTTATAAATTATAATCTCAATTTAGTTGCCCGGCTTTAAGAGACTATCTCATGGGTGTGGGGCTGCCCCACGATTGTAACATTCAGATGTTCCAGCAAGCTAATAATAAGATCGTGGATTCTATGTTTGGTTAGTGTTTTTTTTTATTTGTTGATTTTCTCACTCCGTAGAAAAGCACTCAATATATCGCCCTTAAGTTGATAATTTTTAGTATAATTGCATAATTTGAATATTGTAGGGTAGATGGTGATGATCTTGGTTTATGGCGATATTTTTTTTTGTTTTGCTGATGGCAATAATAAAAAAAAAAAAAAGAAGAACAAGACGAAGAAGGCCCGTAAAATTAATTTCCAATAATTCTTGTCATTCGCTTTGAAACCTTGCACATAATACATTATCGTATTTAACAGTGCAGTACAGTAGTGCAGTGACACAGCTAAAATTAAAACAATAATTGTAGAATAGCATTTGCTAATTTAAACTGTGAAATTAGTGTGTTTTTACGTATATATCGCGGATAAATAATTTGTTGCCAACGGATTATATGCAATAAATACCACTGAAGACAAGAGTGTTTTGCTGCTTGTTGTTGTTAACGATAATTAATCGTCGCGGAAGGACAGTGCCAAGTTAAAGTGGAATATAAAACTACCGGCCGCGCCTTATACGGGGTTTTTCCGCGACAGTTGTTTTTACCGGATTGCTATCGTGACTCGCAAGCTGCTCGAAACGATCGTAGCTAATATCAACGGACTAGGATATTTACAACTGGGAGCGTTTATCAACACGCGCATTCGATCACGTTGGTTGTGCTCAGCGGTATTCTATAAATATTCGCGGGATATAAAATTATCGGTCATACAAAAAAAAAAAAAAATAACGGAGTCGATCTTTGTCATTACTACACGTACTAGATCATCATTATCACTAACGGATCTATATAATATAATCAGCTAAGTGGATCAAAATTTATTACGTGGCTTACACGCCACAGAAAGTATTTATATATATATTACATTCATTATATTATTTTTTTTGCATATTATATTTATTTAAATTTATATATGTATATATAAACATATAAATAGTCATACATAAGTATGTCTATTTAGTTACTTCTATTTCAAGTCTGTCTGTACCAATATTTTGCATGCTATTTATTACTTATATTATTACTTATGTTTTATCATACATTTATACCATATATTAAGTTACGTCTTATGATTAATAAGAAAATGGACCGCGGATCCTTATAATGTTTTTTTCTCTAAAATATGATTTACCTCTCTATTATTGCTACTTTTATGTATTTATAATAATATACTGCTGTATATGAATATTGTGTAAGAATTTAATTGTAAAGCTGTTATACTAATAATTATTGATATAATGCTAAATTGTTGATTTCATTAGTGTATTTCTCGATCATCGGCTTTAATATTTTATCGGTATTTGATTTTATTGATGGTCCAGATTATGTACTTAGCTTGTTCGAATATCACGATGTGTAGATAAACTTATTCTTTTTAGATAGCATGGGCTGACACAGAGTCAACTGTTAATGGGGCAAATCAAAATTATAAGCATGATTGTGCCAATGGGGAGGGCGGAGGCTCGTGGTCTGAAACATCCTTGACCACATAACAGTAAAACATAAATGGCTATAGTGACTAAACTTAGTATTTTGTTAAATAGTGTAAGCGGTTCTCATTTACAAATTAATTAATTTTTAATCAATTTATTTCAAGGACATTTGTCAATCAATAGTACAGTGCAATGTGTAAAAATGTCAATGTGTAGTATGTAGTAGTGCAGCATTTCCAGTTTTCCGTGGTTGGTGACAAGAACTACGCCCACCTTCTTTGCTCTAGCCGGCAAATGTGCTGCAAGTCACTGATGTGTAGAACCACGGAGAAATTCTGTCAACGAAGTGATAAATATCTGACCAACTTGTTGTGTTTCAGTCGCACATTGGTTTGCACTAAGTCGTTTCGTTACATATTTTGAACCGGAATTTCAACAATAAAAAGTTTTAAATTTTTTGAGAAAATCCCTGATGGTTAGCCTTACTTATTTTGAACGGATAAAATTTATTGTCACCGATTACGAATGTTTCGGTTATTTTAGGTTAGTAATGTAAGTATGAGTAGATCAACGTTAAATTTGCTGCAATATGTCACATCATTCGTCTGCAATCCAAGTTCGATTACAAATGTGGCCAAATTTCAAAATTTAAAACTTGCAATAACCGCACTTTCAGTACGCATCCTACCGGTAGTTTCGAGCTAAACATGTTATATACACTACCTTTAATCATTTTGAACCGGAATTTCAACAATAAAAAGTTTTAAATTTTTTGAGAAAATCCCTGATGGTTAGCCTTACTTATTTTGAACGGATAAAATTTATTGTCACCGATTACGAATGTTTCGGTTATTTTAGGTTAGTAATGTAAGTATGAGTAGATCAACGTTAAATTTGCTGCAATATGTCACATCATCCGTCTGCAATCCAAGTTCGATTACAAATGTGGCCAAATTTCAAAATTTAAAACTTGCAATAACCGCACTTTCAGTACGCATCCTACCGGTAGTTTCGAGCTAAACATGTTATATACACTACCTTTAATCATTTTGAACCGGAATTTCAACAATAAAAAGTTTTAAATTTTTTGAGAAAATCCCTGATGGTTAGCCTTACTTATTTTGAACGGATAAAATTTATTGTCACCGATTACGAATGTTTCGGTTATTTGAGGTTAGTAATGTAAGTATGAGTAGATCAACGTTAAATTTTCTGCAATATGTCACATCATTCGCCTGCAATCCAAGTTCGATTACAAATGCGGCCGAATTTCAAAATTTGAAACTTGCAATAACCGCACTTTCAGTACGCATCCTACCGGTAGTTTCGAGCTAAACATGTTATATACATTACCTTTAATCATTTTGAACCGGAATTTCAACAATAAAAAGTTTTAAATTTTTTGAGAAAATCCCTGATGGTTAGCCTTACTTGTTTTGAACGGATAAAATTTATTGTCACCGATTACGAATGTTTCGGTTATTTGAGGTTAGTAATGTAAGTATGAGTAGATCAACGTTAAATTTGCTGCAATATGTCACATCATCCGTCTGCAATCCAAGTTCGATTACAAATGTGGCCAAATTTCAAAATTTAAAACTTGCAATAACCGCACTTTCAGTACGCATCCTACCGGTAGTTTCGAGCTAAACATGTTATATACACTACCTTTAATCATTTTGAATCGGAATTTCAACAATAAAAAGTTTTAAATTTTTTGAGAAAATCCCTGATGGTTAGCCTTACTTATTTTGAACGGATAAAATTTATTGTCACCGATTACGAATGTTTCGGTTATTTGAGGTTAGTAATGTAAGTATGAGTAGATCAACGTTAAATTTGCTGCAATATGTCACATCATTCGTCTGCAATCCAAGTTCGATTACAAATGTGGCCAAATTTCAAAATTTAAAACTTGCAATAACCGCACTTTCAGTACGCATCCTACCGGTAGTTTCGAGCTAAACATGTTATATACACTACCTTTAATCATTTTGAACCGGAATTTCAACAATAAAAAGTTTTAAATTTTTTGAGAAAATCCCTGGCCTTACTTATTTTGAACGGATAAAATTTATTGTCACCGATTACGAATGTTTCGGTTATTTTAGGTTAGTAATGTAAGTATGAGTAGATCAACGTTAAATTTGCTGCAATATGTCACATCATTCGTCTGCAATCCAAGTTCGATTACAAATGTGGCCAAATTTCAAAATTTAAAACTTGCAATAACCGCACTTTCAGTACGCATCCTACCGGTAGTTTCGAGCTAAACATGTTATATACACTACCTTTAATCATTTTGAACCGGAATTTCAACAATAAAAAGTTTTAAATTTTTTGAGAAAATCCCTGATGGTTGTTAGCCTTACTTATTTTGAACGGATAAAATTTATTGTCACCGATTACGAATGTTTCGGTTATTTTAGGTTAGTAATGTAAGTATGAGTAGATCAACGTTAAATTTGCTGCAATATGTCACATCATCCGTCTGCAATCCAAGTTCGATTACAAATGTGGCCAAATTTCAAAATTTAAAACTTGCAATAACCGCACTTTCAGTACGCATCCTACCGGTAGTTTCGAGCTAAACGTGTTATATACACTACCTTTAATCATTTTGAACCGGAATTTCAACAATGAAAAGTTTTAAATTTTTTGAGAAAATCCCTGATGGTTAGCCTTACTTATTTTGAACGGATAAAATTTATTGTCACCGATTACGAATGTTTCGGTTATTTGAGGTTAGTAATGTAAGTATGAGTAGATCAACGTTAAATTTGCTGCAATATGTCACATCATTCGTCTGCAATCCAAGTTCGATTACAAATGTGGCCAAATTTCAAAATTTAAAACTTGCAATAACCGCACTTAGCCTTACTTATTTTGAACGGATAAAATTTATTGTCACCGATTACGAATGTTTCGGTTATTTTAGGTTAGTAATGTAAGTATGAGTAGATCAACGTTAAATTTGCTGCAATATGTCACATCATTCGTCTGCAATCCAAGTTCGATTACAAATGTGGCCAAATTTCAAAATTTAAAACTTGCAATAACCGCACTTTCAGTACGCATCCTACCGGTAGTTTCGAGCTAAACATGTTATATACACTACCTTTAATCATTTTGAACCGGAATTTCAACAATAAAAAGTTTTAAATTTTTTGAGAAAATCCCTGATGGTTGTTAGCCTTACTTATTTTGAACGGATAAAATTTATTGTCACCGATTACGAATGTTTCGGTTATTTTAGGTTAGTAATGTAAGTATGAGTAGATCAACGTTAAATTTGCTGCAATATGTCACATCATTCGTCTGCAATCCAAGTTCGATTACAAATGTGGCCAAATTTCAAAATTTAAAACTTGCAATAACCGCACTTAGCCTTACTTATTTTGAACGGATAAAATTTATTGTCACCGATTACGAATGTTTCGGTTATTTTAGGTTAGTAATGTAAGTATGAGTAGATCAACGTTAAATTTGCTGCAATATGTCACATCATTCGTCTGCAATCCAAGTTCGATTACAAATGTGGCCAAATTTCAAAATTTAAAACTTGCAATAACCGCACTTTCAGTACGCATCCTACCGGTAGTTTCGAGCTAAACATGTTATATACACTACCTTTAATCATTTTGAACCGGAATTTCAACAATAAAAAGTTTTAAATTTTTTGAGAAAATCCCTGATGGTTAGCCTTACTTATTTTGAACGGATAAAATTTATTGTCACCGATTACGAATGTTTCGGTTATTTTAGGTTAGTAATGTAAGTATGAGTAGATCAACGTTAAATTTGCTGCAATATGTCACATCATTCGTCTGCAATCCAAGTTCGATTACAAATGTGGCCAAATTTCAAAATTTAAAACTTGCAATAACCGCACTTTCAGTACGCATCCTACCGGTAGTTTCGAGCTAAACATGTTATATACACTACCTTTAATCATTTTGAACCGGAATTTCAACAATAAAAAGTTTTAAATTTTTTGAGAAAATCCCTGATGCCTTACTTATTTTGAACGGATAAAATTTATTGTCACCGATTACGAATGTTTCGGTTATTTTAGGTTAGTAATGTAAGTATGAGTAGATCAACGTTAAATTTGCTGCAATATGTCACATCATCCGTCTGCAATCCAAGTTCGATTACAAATGTGGCCAAATTTCAAAATTTAAAACTTGCAATAACCGCACTTTCAGTACGCATCCTACCGGTAGTTTCGAGCTAAACATGTTATATACACTACCTTTAATCATTTTGAATCGGAATTTCAACAATAAAAAGTTTTAAATTTTTTGAGAAAATCCCTGATGGTTAGCCTTACTTATTTTGAACGGATAAAATTTATTGTCACCGATTACGAATGTTTCGGTTATTTGAGGTTAGTAATGTAAGTATGAGTAGATCAACGTTAAATTTGCTGCAATATGTCACATCATTCGTCTGCAATCCAAGTTCGATTACAAATGTGGCCAAATTTCAAAATTTAAAACTTGCAATAACCGCACTTTCAGTACGCATCCTACCGGTAGTTTCGAGCTAAACATGTTATATACACTACCTTTAATCATTTTGAACCGGAATTTCAACAATAAAAAGTTTTAAATTTTTTGAGAAAATCCCTGATGGTTAGCCTTACTTATTTTGAACGGATAAAATTTACTGTCACCGATTACGAATGTTTCGGTTATTTTAGGTTAGTAATGTAAGTATGAGTAGATCAACGTTAAATTTTCTGCAATATGTCACATCATTCGCCTGCAATCCAAGTTCGATTACAAATGCGGCCGAATTTCAAAATTTTAAACTTGCAATAACCGCACTTTCAGTACGCATCCTACCGGTAGTTTCGAGCTAAACATGTTATATACATTACCTTTAATCATTTTGAACCGGAATTTCAACAATAAAAAGTTTTAAATTTTTTGAGAAAATCCCTGATGGTTAGCCTTACTTGTTTTGAACGGATAAAATTTATTGTCACTGATTACGAATGTTTCGGTTATTTGAGGTTAGTAATGTAAGTATGAGTAGATCAACGTTAAATTTGCTGCAATATGTCACATCATTCGTCTGCAATCCAAGTTCGATTACAAATGTGGCCAAATTTCAAAATTTAAAACTTGCAATAACCGCACTTTCAGTACGCATCCTACCGGTAGTTTCGAGCTAAACATGTTATATACACTACCTTTAATCATTTTGAATCGGAATTTCAACAATAAAAAGTTTTAAATTTTTTGAGAAAATCCCTGATGGTTACCGGTAGCCTTACTTATTTTGAACGGATAAAATTTATTGTCACCGATTACGAATGTTTCGGTTATTTGAGGTTAGTAATGTAAGTATGAGTAGATCAACGTTAAATTTGCTGCAATATGTCACATCATCCGTCTGCAATCCAAGTTCGATTACAAATGTGGCCAAATTTCAAAATTTAAAACTTGCAATAACCGCACTTTCAGTACGCATCCTACCGGTAGTTTCGAGCTAAACATGTTATATACACTACCTTTAATCATTTTGAACCGGAATTTCAACAATAAAAAGTTTTAAATTTTTTGAGAAAATCCCTGATGGTTAGCCTTACTTGTTTTGAACGGATAAAATTTATTGTCACCGATTACGAATGTTTCGGTTATTTGAGGTTAGTAATGTAAGTATGAGTAGATCAACGTTAAATTTGCTGCAATATGTCACATCATCCGTCTGCAATCCAAGTTCGATTACAAATGTGGCCAAATTTCAAAATTTAAAACTTGCAATAACCGCACTTTCAGTACGCATCCTACCGGTAGTTTCGAGCTAAACATGTTATATACACTACCTTTAATCATTTTGAATCGGAATTTCAACAATAAAAAGTTTTAAATTTTTTGAGAAAATCCCTGATGGTTAGCCTTACTTATTTTGAACGGATAAAATTTATTGTCACCGATTACGAATGTTTCGGTTATTTGAGGTTAGTAATGTAAGTATGAGTAGATCAACGTTAAATTTGCTGCAATATGTCACATCATCCGTCTGCAATCCAAGTTCGATTACAAATGTGGCCAAATTTCAAAATTTAAAACTTGCAATAACCGCACTTTCAGTACGCATCCTACCGGTAGTTTCGAGCTAAACATGTTATATACACTACCTTTAATCATTTTGAATCGGAATTTCAACAATAAAAAGTTTTAAATTTTTTGAGAAAATCCCTGATGGTTAGCCTTACTTATTTTGAACGGATAAAATTTATTGTCACCGATTACGAATGTTTCGGTTATTTGAGGTTAGTAATGTAAGTATGAGTAGATCAACGTTAAATTTGCTGCAATATGTCACATCATCCGTCTGCAATCCAAGTTCGATTACAAATGTGGCCAAATTTCAAAATTTAAAACTTGCAATAACCGCACTTTCAGTACGCATCCTACCGGTAGTTTCGAGCTAAACATGTTATATACACTACCTTTAATCATTTTGAACCGGAATTTCAACAATAAAAAGTTTTAAATTTTTTGAGAAAATCCCTGATGGTTAGCCTTACTTATTTTGAACGGATAAAATTTATTGTCACCGATTACGAATGTTTCGGTTATTTTAGGTTAGTAATGTAAGTATGAGTAGATCAACGTTAAATTTGCTGCAATATGTCACATCATTCGTCTGCAATCCAAGTTCGATTACAAATGTGGCCAAATTTCAAAATTTAAAACTTGCAATAACCGCACTTTCAGTACGCATCCTACCGGTAGTTTCGAGCTAAACATGTTATATACACTACCTTTAATCATTTTGAACCGGAATTTCAACAATAAAAAGTTTTAAATTTTTTGAGAAAATCCCTGATGGTTAGCCTTACTTATTTTGAACGGATAAAATTTATTGTCACCGATTACGAATGTTTCGGTTATTTGAGGTTAGTTATGTAAGTATGAGTAGATCAACGTTAAATTTGCTGCAATATGTCACATCATTCGTCTGCAATCCAAGTTCGATTACAAATGTGGCCAAATTTCAAAATTTAAAACTTGCAATAACCGCACTTTCAGTACGCATCCTACCGGTAGTTTCGAGCTAAACATGTTATATACACTACCTTTAATCATTTTGAACCGGAATTTCAACAATAAAAAGTTTTAAATTTTTTGAGAAAATCCCTGATGGTTAGCCTTACTTATTTTGAACGGATAAAATTTATTGTCACCGATTACGAATGTTTCGGTTATTTTAGGTTAGTAATGTAAGTATGAGTAGATCAACGTTAAATTTGCTGCAATATGTCACATCATTCGTCTGCAATCCAAGTTCGATTACAAATGTGGCCAAATTTCAAAATTTAAAACTTGCAATAACCGCACTTTCAGTACGCATCCTACCGGTAGTTTCGAGCTAAACGTGTTATATACACTACCTTTAATCAGTTTGAACCGGAATTTCAACAATGAAAAGTTTTAAATTTTTTGAGAAAATCCCTGATGGTTAGCCTTACTTATTTTGAACGGATAAAATTTATTGTCACCGATTACGAATGTTTCGGTTATTTTAGGTTAGTAATGTAAGTATGAGTAGATCAACGTTAAATTTGCTGCAATATGTCACATCATTCGTCTGCAATCCAAGTTCGATTACAAATGTGGCCAAATTTCAAAATTTAAAACTTGCAATAACCGCACTTTCAGTACGCATCCTACCGGTAGTTTCGAGCTAAACATGTTATATACACTACCTTTAATCATTTTGAACCGGAATTTCAACAATAAAAAGTTTTAAATTTTTTGAGAAAATCCCTGATGGTTAGCCTTACTTGTTTTGAACGGATAAAATTTATTGTCACCGATTACGAATGTTTCGGTTATTTGAGGTTAGTAATGTTAGTATGAGTAGATCAACGTTAAATTTGCTGCAATATGTCACATCATTCGTCTGCAATCCAAGTTCGATTACAAATGTGGCCAAATTTCAAAATTTAAAACTTGCAATAACCGCACTTTCAGTACGCATCCTACCGGTAGTTTCGAGCTAAACATGTTATATACACTACCTTTAATCATTTTGAACCGGAATTTCAACAATAAAAAGTTTTAAATTTTTTGAGAAAATCCCTGATGGTTAGCCTTACTTATTTTGAACGGATAAAATTTACTGTCACCGATTACGAATGTTTCGGTTATTTTAGGTTAGTAATGTAAGTATGAGTAGATCAACGTTAAATTTTCTGCAATATGTCACATCATTCGCCTGCAATCCAAGTTCGATTACAAATGCGGCCGAATTTCAAAATTTGAAACTTGCAATAACCGCACTTTCAGTACGCATCCTACCGGTAGTTTCGAGCTAAACATGTTATATACATTACCTTTAATCATTTTGAACCGGAATTTCAACAATAAAAAGTTTTAAATTTTTTGAGAAAATCCCTGATGGTTAGCCTTACTTGTTTTGAACGGATAAAATTTATTGTCACCGATTACGAATGTTTCGGTTATTTTAGGTTAGTAATGTAAGTATGAGTAGATCAACGTTAAATTTGCTGCAATATGTCACATCATCCGTCTGCAATCCAAGTTCGATTACAAATGTGGCCAAATTTCAAAATTTAAAACTTGCAATAACCGCACTTTCAGTACGCATCCTACCGGTAGTTTCGAGCTAAACATGTTATATACACTACCTTTAATCATTTTGAATCGGAATTTCAACAATAAAAAGTTTTAAATTTTTTGAGAAAATCCCTGATGGTTAGCCTTACTTATTTTGAACGGATAAAATTTATTGTCACCGATTACGAATGTTTCGGTTATTTGAGGTTAGTAATGTAAGTATGAGTAGATCAACGTTAAATTTGCTGCAATATGTCACATCATCCGTCTGCAATCCAAGTTCGATTACAAATGTGGCCAAATTTCAAAATTTAAAACTTGCAATAACCGCACTTTCAGTACGCATCCTACCGGTAGTTTCGAGCTAAACATGTTATATACACTACCTTTAATCATTTTGAATCGGAATTTCAACAATAAAAAGTTTTAAATTTTTTGAGAAAATCCCTGATGGTTAGCCTTACTTATTTTGAACGGATAAAATTTATTGTCACCGATTACGAATGTTTCGGTTATTTTAGGTTAGTAATGTAAGTATGAGTAGATCAACGTTAAATTTGCTGCAATATGTCACATCATTCGTCTGCAATCCAAGTTCGATTACAAATGTGGCCAAATTTCAAAATTTAAAACTTGCAATAACCGCACTTTCAGTACGCATCCTACCGGTAGTTTCGAGCTAAACATGTTATATACACTACCTTTAATCATTTTGAACCGGAATTTCAACAATAAAAAGTTTTAAATTTTTTGAGAAAATCCCTGGCCTTACTTATTTTGAACGGATAAAATTTATTGTCACCGATTACGAATGTTTCGGTTATTTTAGGTTAGTAATGTAAGTATGAGTAGATCAACGTTAAATTTGCTGCAATATGTCACATCATTCGTCTGCAATCCAAGTTCGATTACAAATGTGGCCAAATTTCAAAATTTAAAACTTGCAATAACCGCACTTTCAGTACGTATCCTACCGGTAGTTTCGAGCTAAACATGTTATATACACTACCTTTAATCATTTTGAACCGGAATTTCAACAATAAAAAGTTTTAAATTTTTTGAGAAAATCCCTGATGGTTGTTAGCCTTACTTATTTTGAACGGATAAAATTTATTGTCACCGATTACGAATGTTTCGGTTATTTTAGGTTAGTAATGTAAGTATGAGTAGATCAACGTTAAATTTGCTGCAATATGTCACATCATTCGTCTGCAATCCAAGTTCGATTACAAATGTGGCCAAATTTCAAAATTTAAAACTTGCAATAACCGCACTTTCAGTACGCATCCTACCGGTAGTTTCGAGCTAAACATGTTATATACACTACCTTTAATCATTTTGAACCGGAATTTCAACAATAAAAAGTTTTAAATTTTTTGAGAAAATCCCTGGCCTTACTTATTTTGAACGGATAAAATTTATTGTCACCGATTACGAATGTTTCGGTTATTTTAGGTTAGTAATGTAAGTATGAGTAGATCAACGTTAAATTTGCTGCAATATGTCACATCATTCGTCTGCAATCCAAGTTCGATTACAAATGTGGCCAAATTTCAAAATTTAAAACTTGCAATAACCGCACTTTCAGTACGCATCCTACCGGTAGTTTCGAGCTAAACATGTTATATACACTACCTTTAATCATTTTGAACCGGAATTTCAACAATAAAAAGTTTTAAATTTTTTGAGAAAATCCCTGATGGTTGTTAGCCTTACTTATTTTGAACGGATAAAATTTATTGTCACCGATTACGAATGTTTCGGTTATTTTAGGTTAGTAATGTAAGTATGAGTAGATCAACGTTAAATTTGCTGCAATATGTCACATCATTCGTCTGCAATCCAAGTTCGATTACAAATGTGGCCAAATTTCAAAATTTAAAACTTGCAATAACCGCACTTTCAGTACGCATCCTACCGGTAGTTTCGAGCTAAACATGTTATATACACTACCTTTAATCATTTTGAACCGGAGTTTCAACAATAAAAAGTTTTAAATTTTTTGAGAAAATCCCTGATGGTTAGCCTTACTTATTTTGAACGGATAAAATTTATTGTCACCGATTACGAATGTTTCGGTTATTTTAGGTTAGTAATGTAAGTATGAGTAGATCAACGTTAAATTTGCTGCAATATGTCACATCATTCGTCTGCAATCCAAGTTCGATTACAAATGTGGCCAAATTTCAAAATTTAAAACTTGCAATAACCGCACTTTCAGTACGCATCCTACCGGTAGTTTCGAGCTAAACATGTTATATACACTACCTTTAATCATTTTGAACCGGAATTTCAACAATAAAAAGTTTTAAATTTTTTGAGAAAATCCCTGATGGTTAGCCTTACTTGTTTTGAACGGATAAAATTTATTGTCACCGATTACGAATGTTTCGGTTATTTGAGGTTAGTAATGTAAGTATGAGTAGATCAACGTTAAATTTGCTGCAATATGTCACATCATCCGTCTGCAATCCAAGTTCGATTACAAATGTGGCCAAATTTCAAAATTTAAAACTTGCAATAACCGCACTTTCAGTACGCATCCTACCGGTAGTTTCGAGCTAAACATGTTATATACACTACCTTTAATCATTTTGAATCGGAATTTCAACAATAAAAAGTTTTAAATTTTTTGAGAAAATCCCTGATGGTTAGCCTTACTTATTTTGAACGGATAAAATTTATTGTCACCGATTACGAATGTTTCGGTTATTTGAGGTTAGTAATGTAAGTATGAGTAGATCAACGTTAAATTTGCTGCAATATGTCACATCATCCGTCTGCAATCCAAGTTCGATTACAAATGTGGCCAAATTTCAAAATTTAAAACTTGCAATAACCGCACTTTCAGTACGCATCCTACCGGTAGTTTCGAGCTAAACATGTTATATACACTACCTTTAATCATTTTGAATCGGAATTTAAACAATAAAAAGTTTTAAATTTTTTGAGAAAATCCCTGATGGTTAGCCTTACTTATTTTGAACGGATAAAATTTATTGTCACCGATTACGAATGTTTCGGTTATTTTAGGTTAGTAATGTAAGTATGAGTAGATCAACGTTAAATTTGCTGCAATATGTCACATCATTCGTCTGCAATCCAAGTTCGATTACAAATGTGGCCAAATTTCAAAATTTAAAACTTGCAATAACCGCACTTTCAGTACGCATCCTACCGGTAGTTTCGAGCTAAACATGTTATATACACTACCTTTAATCATTTTGAACCGGAATTTCAACAATAAAAAGTTTTAAATTTTTTGAGAAAATCCCTGGCCTTACTTATTTTGAACGGATAAAATTTATTGTCACCGATTACGAATGTTTCGGTTATTTTAGGTTAGTAATGTAAGTATGAGTAGATCAACGTTAAATTTGCTGCAATATGTCACATCATTCGTCTGCAATCCAAGTTCGATTACAAATGTGGCCAAATTTCAAAATTTAAAACTTGCAATAACCGCACTTTCAGTACGCATCCTACCGGTAGTTTCGAGCTAAACATGTTATATACACTACCTTTAATCATTTTGAACCGGAATTTCAACAATAAAAAGTTTTAAATTTTTTGAGAAAATCCCTGGCCTTACTTATTTTGAACGGATAAAATTTATTGTCACCGATTACGAATGTTTCGGTTATTTTAGGTTAGTAATGTAAGTATGAGTAGATCAACGTTAAATTTGCTGCAATATGTCACATCATTCGTCTGCAATCCAAGTTCGATTACAAATGTGGCCAAATTTCAAAATTTAAAACTTGCAATAACCGCACTTTCAGTACGCATCCTACCGGTAGTTTCGAGCTAAACATGTTATATACACTACCTTTAATCATTTTGAACCGGAATTTCAACTATAAAAAGTTTTAAATTTTTTGAGAAAATCCCTGGCCTTACTTATTTTGAACGGATAAAATTTATTGTCACCGATTACGAATGTTTCGGTTATTTTAGGTTAGTAATGTAAGTATGAGTAGATCAACGTTAAATTTGCTGCAATATGTCACATCATTCGTCTGCAATCCAAGTTCGATTACAAATGTGGCCAAATTTCAAAATTTAAAACTTGCAATAACCGCACTTTCAGTACGCATCCTACCGGTAGTTTCGAGCTAAACGTGTTATATACACTACCTTTAATCATTTTGAACCGGAATTTCAACAATGAAAAGTTTTAAATTTTTTGAGAAAATCCCTGATGGTTAGCCTTACTTATTTTGAACGGATAAAATTTATTGTCACCGATTACGAATGTTTCGGTTATTTGAGGTTAGTAATGTAAGTATGAGTAGATCAACGTTAAATTTGCTGCAATATGTCACATCATTCGTCTGCAATCCAAGTTCGATTACAAATGTGGCCAAATTTCAAAATTTAAAACTTGCAATAACCGCACTTTCAGTACGCATCCTACCGGTAGTTTCGAGCTAAACATGTTATATACACAACCTTTAATCATTTTGAATCGGAATTTCAACAATGAAAAGTTTTAAATTTTTTGAGAAAATCCCTGATGGTTAGCCTTACCTATTTTGAACGGATAAAATTTATTGTCACCGATTACGAATGTTTCGGTTATTTTAGGTTCGTAATGTAAGTATGAGTAGATCAACGTTAAATTTGCTGCAATATGTCACATCATTCGTCTGCAATCCAAGTTCGATTACAAATGTGGCCAAATTTCAAAATTTAAAACTTGCAATAACCGCACTTTCAGTACGCATCCTACCGGTAGTTTCGAGCTAAACATGTTATATACACTACCTTTAATCATTTTGAACCGGAATTTCAACAATAAAAAGTTTTAAATTTTTTGAGAAAATCCCTGATGGTTAGCCTTACTTATTTTGAACGGATAAAATTTATTGTCACCGATTACGAATGTTTCGGTTATTTGAGGTTAGTAATGTAAGTATGAGTAGATCAACGTTAAATTTGCTGCAATATGTCACATCATTCGTCTGCAATCCAAGTTCGATTACAAATGTGGCCAAGTCACCGATTACGAATGTTTCGGTTATTTGAGGTTAGTAATGTAAGTATGAGTAGATCAACGTTAAATTTTCTGCAATATGTCACATCATTCGTCTGCAATCCAAGTTCGATTACAAATGCGGCCGAATTTCAAAATTTGAAACTTGCAATAACCGCACTTTCAGTACGCATCCTACCGGTAGTTTCGAGCTAAACATGTTATATACACTACCTTTAATCATTTTGAACCGGAATTTCAACAATAAAAAGTTTTAAATTTTTTGAGAAAATCCCTGATGGTTAGCCTTACTTATTTTGAACGGATAAAATTTCTTGTCACCGATTACGAATGTTTCGGTTATTTTAGGTTCGTAATGTAAGTATGAGTAGATCAACGTTAAATTTGCTGCAATATGTCACATCATTCGTCTGCAATCCAAGTTCGATTACAAATGTGGCCAAGTCACCGATTACGAATGTTTCGGTTATTTGAGGTTAGTAATGTAAGTATGAGTAGATCAACGTTAAATTTGCTGCAATATGTCACATCATTCGTCTGCAATCCAAGTTCGATTACAAATGTGGCCAAGTCACCGATTACGAATGTTTCGGTTATTTGAGGTTAGTAATGTAAGTATGAGTAGATCAACGTTAAATTTGCTGCAATATGTCACATCATTCGTCTGCAATCCAAGTTCGATTACAAATGTGGCCAAGTCACCGATTACGAATGTTTCGGTTATTTGAGGTTAGTAATGTAAGTATGAGTAGATCAACGTTAAATTTGCTGCAATATGTCACATCATTCGTCTGCAATCCAAGTTCGATTACAAATGTGGCCAAGTCACCGATTACGAATGTTTCGGTTATTTGAGGTTAGTAATGTAAGTATGAGTAGATCAACGTTAAATTTGCTGCAATATGTCACATCATCCGTCTGCAATCCAAGTTCGATTACAAATGTGGCCAAATTTCAAAATTTAAAACTTGCAATAACCGCACTTTCAGTACGCATCCTACCCGTAGTTTCGAGCTAAACATGTTATATACACTACCTTTAATCATTTTGAACCGGAATTTCAACAATAAAAAGTTTTAAATTTTTTGAGAAAATCCCTGATGGTTAGCCTTACTTATTTTGAACGGATAAAATTTACTGTCACCGATCACGAATGTTTCGGTTATTTTAGGTTAGTAATGTAAGTATGAGTAGATCAACGTTAAATTTTCTGCAATATGTCACATCATTCGTCTGCAATCCAAGTTCGATTACAAATGTGGCCAAGTCACCGATTACGAATGTTTCGGTTATTTGAGGTTAGTAATGTAAGTATGAGTAGATCAACGTTAAATTTGCTGCAATATGTCACATCATTCGTCTGCAATCCAAGTTCGATTACAAATGTGGCCAAGTCACCGATTACGAATGTTTCGGTTATTTGAGGTTAGTAATGTAAGTATGAGTAGATCAACGTTAAATTTGCTGCAATATGTCACATCATTCGTCTGCAATCCAAGTTCGATTACAAATGTGGCCAAATTTCAAAATTTAAAACTTGCAATAACTGCACTTTCAGTACGCATCCTACCGGTAGTTTCGAGCTAAACATGTTATATACACTACCTTTAATCATTTTGAACCGGAATTTCAACAATAAAAAGTTTTAAATTTTTTGAGAAAATCCCTGATGGTTAGCCTTACTTATTTTGAACGGATAAAATTTATTGTCACCGATTACGAATGTTTCGGTTATTTTAGGTTAGTAATGTAAGTATGAGTAGATCAACGTTAAATTTGCTGCAATATGTCACATCATTCGTCTGCAATCCAAGTTCGATTACAAATGTGGCCAAGTCACCGATTACGAATGTTTCGGTTATTTGAGGTTAGTAATGTAAGTATGAGTAGATCAACGTTAAATTTGCTGCAATATGTCACATCATTCGTCTGCAATCCAAGTTCGATTACAAATGTGGCCAAGTCACCGATTACGAATGTTTCGGTTATTTGAGGTTAGTAATGTAAGTATGAGTAGATCAACGTTAAATTTGCTGCAATATGTCACATCATTCGTCTGCAATCCAAGTTCGATTACAAATGTGGCCAAGTCACCGATTACGAATGTTTCGGTTATTTGAGGTTAGTAATGTAAGTATGAGTAGATCAACGTTAAATTTGCTGCAATATGTCACATCATCCGTCTGCAATCCAAGTTCGATTACAAATGTGGCCAAATTTCAAAATTTAAAACTTGCAATAACCGCACTTTCAGTACGCATCCTACCCGTAGTTTCGAGCTAAACATGTTATATACACTACCTTTAATCATTTTGAACCGGAATTTCAACAATAAAAAGTTTTAAATTTTTTGAGAAAATCCCTGATGGTTAGCCTTACTTATTTTGAACGGATAAAATTTACTGTCACCGATTACGAATGTTTCGGTTATTTTAGGTTAGTAATGTAAGTATGAGTAGATCAACGTTAAATTTTCTGCAATATGTCACATCATTCGCCTGCAATCCAAGTTCGATTACAAATGCGGCCGAATTTCAAAATTTGAAACTTGCAATAACCGCACTTTCAGTACGCATCCTACCGGTAGTTTCGAGCTAAACATGTTATATACATTACCTTTAATCATTTTGAACCGGAATTTCAACAATAAAAAGTTTTAAATTTTTTGAGAAAATCCCTGATGGTTAGCCTTACTTGTTTTGAACGGATAAAATTTATTGTCACCGATTACGAATGTTTCGGTTATTTGAGGTTAGTAATGTAAGTATGAGTAGATCAACGTTAAATTTGCTGCAATATGTCACATCATCCGTCTGCAATCCAAGTTCGATTACAAATGTGGCCAAATTTCAAAATTTAAAACTTGCAATAACCGCACTTTCAGTACGCATCCTACCGGTAGTTTCGAGCTAAACATGTTATATACACTACCTTTAATCATTTTGAATCGGAATTTCAACAATAAAAAGTTTTAAATTTTTTGAGAAAATCCCTGATGGTTAGCCTTACTTATTTTGAACGGATAAAATTAATTGTCACCGATTACGAATGTTTCGGTTATTTGAGGTTAGTAATGTAAGTATGAGTAGATCAACGTTAAATTTGCTGCAATATGTCACATCATTCGTCTGCAATCCAAGTTCGATTACAAATGTGGCCAAATTTCAAAATTTAAAACTTGCAATAACCGCACTTTCAGTACGCATCCTACCCGTAGTTTCGAGCTAAACATGTTATATACACTACCTTTAATCATTTTGAACCGGAATTTCAACAATAAAAAGTTTTAAATTTTTTGAGAAAATCCCTGATGGTTAGCCTTACTTATTTTGAACGGATAAAATTTACTGTCACCGATTACGAATGTTTCGGTTATTTTAGGTTAGTAATGTAAGTATGAGTAGATCAACGTTAAATTTTCTGCAATATGTCACATCATTCGCCTGCAATCCAAGTTCGATTACAAATGCGGCCGAATTTCAAAATTTGAAACTTGCAATAACCGCACTTTCAGTACGCATCCTACCGGTAGTTTCGAGCTAAACATGTTATATACATTACCTTTAATCATTTTGAACCGGAATTTCAACAATAAAAAGTTTTAAATTTTTTGAGAAAATCCCTGATGGTTAGCCTTACTTGTTTTGAACGGATAAAATTTATTGTCACCGATTACGAATGTTTCGGTTATTTGAGGTTAGTAATGTAAGTATGAGTAGATCAACGTTAAATTTGCTGCAATATGTCACATCATCCGTCTGCAATCCAAGTTCGATTACAAATGTGGCCAAATTTCAAAATTTAAAACTTGCAATAACCGCACTTTCAGTACGCATCCTACCGGTAGTTTCGAGCTAAACATGTTATATACACTACCTTTAATCATTTTGAATCGGAATTTCAACAATAAAAAGTTTTAAATTTTTTGAGAAAATCCCTGATGGTTAGCCTTACTTATTTTGAACGGATAAAATTTATTGTCACCGATTACGAATGTTTCGGTTATTTTAGGTTAGTAATGTAAGTATGAGTAGATCAACGTTAAATTTGCTGCAATATGTCACATCATTCGTCTGCAATCCAAGTTCGATTACAAATGTGGCCAAGTCACCGATTACGAATGTTTCGGTTATTTGAGGTTAGTAATGTAAGTATGAGTAGATCAACGTTAAATTTGCTGCAATATGTCACATCATTCGTCTGCAATCCAAGTTCGATTACAAATGTGGCCAAATTTCAAAATTTAAAACTTGCAATAACCGCACTTTCAGTACGCATCCTACCGGTAGTTTCGAGCTAAACATGTTATATACATTACCTCTAATCATTTTGAACCGGAATTTCAACAATAAAAAGTTTTCAATTTTTTGAGAAAATCCCTGATGTAGCCTTACTTATTTTGAACGGATAAAATTTATTGTCACCGATTACGAATGTTTCGGTTATTTTAGGTTAGTAATGTAAGTATGAGTAGATCAACGTTAAATTTGCTGCAATATGTCACATCATTCGTCTGCAATCCAAGTTCGATTACAAATGTGGCCAAATTTCAAAATTTAAAACTTGCAATAACCGCACTTTCAGTACGCATCCTACCGGTAGTTTCGAGCTAAACGTGTTATATACACTACCTTTAATCATTTTGAACCGGAATTTCAACAATGAAAAGTTTTAAATTTTTTGAGAAAATCCCTGATGGTTAGCCTTACTTATTTTGAACGGATAAAATTTATTGTCACCGATTACGAATGTTTCGGTTATTTTAGGTTAGTAATGTAAGTATGAGTAGATCAACGTTAAATTTGCTGCAATATGTCACATCATTCGTCTGCAATCCAAGTTCGATTACAAATGTGGCCAAATTTCAAAATTTAAAACTTGCAATAACCGCACTTTCAGTACGCATCCTACCGGTAGTTTCGAGCTAAACATGTTATATACATTACCTCTAATCATTTTGAACCGGAATTTCAACAATAAAAAGTTTTCAATTTCTTGAGAAAATCCCTGATGGTTAGCCTTACTTATTTTGAACGGATAAAATTTATTGTCACCGATTACGAATGTTTCGGTTATTTTAGGTTAGTAATGTAAGTATGAGTAGATCAACGTTAAATTTGCTGCAATATGTCACATCATCCGTCTGCAATCCAAGTTCGATTACAAATGTGGCCAAATTTCAAAATTTAAAACTTGCAATAACCGCACTTTCAGTACGCATCCTACCGGTAGTTTCGAGCTAAACATGTTATATACACTACCTTTAAACATTTTGAACCGGAATTTCAACAATAAAAAGTTTTAAATTTTTTGAGAAAATCCCTGATGGTTAGCCTTACTTATTTTGAACGGATAAAATTTATTGTCACCGATTACGAATGTTTCGGTTATTTTAGGTTCGTAATGTAAATATGAGTAGATCAACGTTAAATTTGCTGCAATATGTCACATCATTCGTCTGCAATCCAAGTTCGATTACAAATGTGGCCAAGTCACCGATTACGAATGTTTCGGTTATTTGAGGTTAGTAATGTAAGTATGAGTAGATCAACGTTAAATTTGCTGCAATATGTCACATCATTCGTCTGCAATCCAAGTTCGATTACAAATGTGGCCAAGTCACCGATTACGAATGTTTCGGTTATTTGAGGTTAGTAATGTAAGTATGAGTAGATCAACGTTAAATTTGCTGCAATATGTCACATCATTCGTCTGCAATCCAAGTTCGATTACAAATGTGGCCAAGTCACCGATTACGAATGTTTCGGTTATTTGAGGTTAGTAATGTAAGTATGAGTAGATCAACGTTAAATTTGCTGCAATATGTCACATCATTCGTCTGCAATCCAAGTTCGATTACAAATGTGGCCAAATTTCAAAATTTAAAACTTGCAATAACTGCACTTTCAGTACGCATCCTACCGGTAGTTTCGAGCTAAACATGTTATATACACTACCTTTAATCATTTTGAACCGGAATTTCAACAATAAAAAGTTTTAAATTTTTTGAGAAAATCCCTGATGGTTAGCCTTACTTATTTTGAACGGATAAAATTTATTGTCACCGATTACGAATGTTTCGGTTATTTTAGGTTAGTAATGTAAGTATGAGTAGATCAACGTTAAATTTACTGCAATATGTCACATCATCCGTCTGCAATCCAAGTTCGATTACAAATGTGGCCAAATTTCAAAATTTAAAACTTGCAATAACCGCACTTTCAGTACGCATCCTACCCGTAGTTTCGAGCTAAACATGTTATATACACTACCTTTAATCATTTTGAACCGGAATTTCAACAATAAAAAGTTTTAAATTTTTTGAGAAAATCCCTGATGGTTAGCCTTACTTATTTTGAACGGATAAAATTTACTGTCACCGATTACGAATGTTTCGGTTATTTTAGGTTAGTAATGTAAGTATGAGTAGATCAACGTTAAATTTTCTGCAATATGTCACATCATTCGCCTGCAATCCAAGTTCGATTACAAATGCGGCCGAATTTCAAAATTTGAAACTTGCAATAACCGCACTTTCAGTACGCATCCTACCGGTAGTTTCGAGCTAAACATGTTATATACATTACCTTTAATCATTTTGAACCGGAATTTCAACAATAAAAAGTTTTAAATTTTTTGAGAAAATCCCTGATGGTTAGCCTTACTTGTTTTGAACGGATAAAATTTATTGTCACCGATTACGAATGTTTCGGTTATTTGAGGTTAGTAATGTAAGTATGAGTAGATCAACGTTAAATTTGCTGCAATATGTCACATCATCCGTCTGCAATCCAAGTTCGATTACAAATGTGGCCAAATTTCAAAATTTAAAACTTGCAATAACCGCACTTTCAGTACGCATCCTACCGGTAGTTTCGAGCTAAACATGTTATATACACTACCTTTAATCATTTTGAATCGGAATTTCAACAATAAAAAGTTTTAAATTTTTTGAGAAAATCCCTGATGGTTAGCCTTACTTATTTTGAACGGATAAAATTAATTGTCACCGATTACGAATGTTTCGGT
The DNA here is from genome assembly GCA_947310385.1 of Nephrotoma appendiculata. Taxonomy (NCBI): domain Eukaryota; kingdom Metazoa; phylum Arthropoda; class Insecta; order Diptera; family Tipulidae; genus Nephrotoma; species Nephrotoma appendiculata. The sequence goes on along the minus strand of OX371224.1, from coordinate 301,801,367 downwards.
TATTTGAGGTTAGTAATGTAAGTATGAGTAGATCAACGTTAAATTTGCTGCAATATGTCACATCATTCGTCTGCAATCCAAGTTCGATTACAAATGTGGCCAAATTTCAAAATTTAAAACTTGCAATAACCGCACTTTCAGTACGCATCCTACCGGTAGTTTCGAGCTAAACATGTTATATACACTACCTTTAATCATTTTGAACCGGAATTTCAACAATAAAAAGTTTTAAATTTTTTGAGAAAATCCCTGATGGTTGTTAGCCTTACTTATTTTGAACGGATAAAATTTATTGTCACCGATTACGAATGTTTCGGTTATTTTAGGTTAGTAATGTAAGTATGAGTAGATCAACGTTAAATTTGCTGCAATATGTCACATCATTCGTCTGCAATCCAAGTTCGATTACAAATGTGGCCAAATTTCAAAATTTAAAACTTGCAATAACCGCACTTTCAGTACGCATCCTACCGGTAGTTTCGAGCTAAACGTGTTATATACACTACCTTTAATCATTTTGAACCGGAATTTCAACAATGAAAAGTTTTAAATTTTTTGAGAAAATCCCTGATGGTTAGCCTTACTTATTTTGAACGGATAAAATTTATTGTCACCGATTACGAATGTTTCGGTTATTTTAGGTTAGTAATGTAAGTATGAGTAGATCAACGTTAAATTTGCTGCAATATGTCACATCATTCGTCTGCAATCCAAGTTCGATTACAAATGTGGCCAAGTCACCGATTACGAATGTTTCGGTTATTTGAGGTTAGTAATGTAAGTATGAGTAGATCAACGTTAAATTTGCTGCAATATGTCACATCATTCGTCTGCAATCCAAGTTCGATTACAAATGTGGCCAAATTTCAAAATTTAAAACTTGCAATAACTGCACTTTCAGTACGCATCCTACCGGTAGTTTCGAGCTAAACATGTTATATACACTACCTTTAATCATTTTGAACCGGAATTTCAACAATAAAAAGTTTTAAATTTTTTGAGAAAATCCCTGATGGTTAGCCTTACTTATTTTGAACGGATAAAATTTATTGTCACCGATTACGAATGTTTCGGTTATTTTAGGTTAGTAATGTAAGTATGAGTAGATCAACGTTAAATTTACTGCAATATGTCACATCATTCGTCTGCAATCCAAGTTCGATTACAAATGTGGCCAAATTTCAAAATTTAAAACTTGCAATAACCGCACTTTCAGTACGCATCCTACCGGTAGTTTCGAGCTAAACATGTTATATACACTACCTTTAATCATTTTGAACCGGAATTTCAACAATAAAAAGTTTTAAATTTTTTGAGAAAATCCCTGATGGTTGTTAGCCTTACTTATTTTGAACGGATAAAATTTATTGTCACCGATTACGAATGTTTCGGTTATTTTAGGTTAGTAATGTAAGTATGAGTAGATCAACGTTAAATTTGCTGCAATATGTCACATCATTCGTCTGCAATCCAAGTTCGATTACAAATGTGGCCAAATTTCAAAATTTAAAACTTGCAATAACCGCACTTTCAGTACGCATCCTACCGGTAGTTTCGAGCTAAACGTGTTATATACACTACCTTTAATCATTTTGAACCGGAATTTCAACAATGAAAAGTTTTAAATTTTTTGAGAAAATCCCTGATGGTTAGCCTTACTTATTTTGAACGGATAAAATTTATTGTCACCGATTACGAATGTTTCGGTTATTTTAGGTTAGTAATGTAAGTATGAGTAGATCAACGTTAAATTTGCTGCAATATGTCACATCATTCGTCTGCAATCCAAGTTCGATTACAAATGTGGCCAAGTCACCGATTACGAATGTTTCGGTTATTTGAGGTTAGTAATGTAAGTATGAGTAGATCAACGTTAAATTTGCTGCAATATGTCACATCATTCGTCTGCAATCCAAGTTCGATTACAAATGTGGCCAAATTTCAAAATTTAAAACTTGCAATAACCGCACTTTCAGTACGCATCCTACCGGTAGTTTCGAGCTAAACATGTTATATACACTACCTTTAATCATTTTGAACCGGAATTTCAACAATAAAAAGTTTTAAATTTTTTGAGAAAATCCCTGATGGTTGTTAGCCTTACTTATTTTGAACGGATAAAATTTATTGTCACCGATTACGAATGTTTCGGTTATTTTAGGTTAGTAATGTAAGTATGAGTAGATCAACGTTAAATTTGCTGCAATATGTCACATCATTCGTCTGCAATCCAAGTTCGATTACAAATGTGGCCAAATTTCAAAATTTAAAACTTGCAATAACCGCACTTTCAGTACGCATCCTACCGGTAGTTTCGAGCTAAACGTGTTATATACACTACCTTTAATCATTTTGAACCGGAATTTCAACAATGAAAAGTTTTAAATTTTTTGAGAAAATCCCTGATGGTTAGCCTTACTTATTTTGAACGGATAAAATTTATTGTCACCGATTACGAATGTTTCGGTTATTTTAGGTTAGTAATGTAAGTATGAGTAGATCAACGTTAAATTTGCTGCAATATGTCACATCATTCGTCTGCAATCCAAGTTCGATTACAAATGTGGCCAAGTCACCGATTACGAATGTTTCGGTTATTTGAGGTTAGTAATGTAAGTATGAGTAGATCAACGTTAAATTTGCTGCAATATGTCACATCATTCGTCTGCAATCCAAGTTCGATTACAAATGTGGCCAAATTTCAAAATTTAAAACTTGCAATAACCGCACTTTCAGTACGCATCCTACCGGTAGTTTCGAGCTAAACATGTTATATACACTACCTTTAATCATTTTGAATCGGAATTTCAACAATAAAAAGTTTTAAATTTTTTGAGAAAATCCCTGATGGTTAGCCTTACTTATTTTGAACGGATAAAATTAATTGTCACCGATTACGAATGTTTCGGTTATTTGAGGTTAGTAATGTAAGTATGAGTAGATCAACATTAAATTTGCTGCAATATGTCACATCATTCGTCTGCAATCCAAGTTCGATTACAAATGTGGCCAAATTTCAAAATTTAAAACTTGCAATAACCGCACTTTCAGTACGCATCCTACCGGTAGTTTCGAGCTAAACATGTTATATACACTACCTTTAATCATTTTGAACCGGAATTTCAACAATAAAAAGTTTTAAATTTTTTGAGAAAATCCCTGATGGTTAGCCTTACTTATTTTGAACGGATAAAATTTATTGTCACCGATTACGAATGTTTCGGTTATTTTAGGTTAGTAATGTAAGTATGAGTAGATCAACGTTAAATTTGCTGCAATATGTCACATCATTCGTCTGCAATCCAAGTTCGATTACAAATGTGGCCAAGTCACCGATTACGAATGTTTCGGTTATTTGAGGTTAGTAATGTAAGTATGAGTAGATCAACGTTAAATTTGCTGCAATATGTCACATCATTCGTCTGCAATCCAAGTTCGATTACAAATGTGGCCAAATTTCAAAATTTAAAACTTGCAATAACCGCACTTTCAGTACGCATCCTACCGGTAGTTTCGAGCTAAACATGTTATATACATTACCTCTAATCATTTTGAACCGGAATTTCAACAATAAAAAGTTTTCAATTTTTTGAGAAAATCCCTGATGGTTAGCCTTACTTATTTTGAACGGATAAAATTTATTGTCACCGATTACGAATGTTTCGGTTATTTTAGGTTAGTAATGTAAGTATGAGTAGATCAACGTTAAATTTGCTGCAATATGTCACATCATTCGTCTGCAATCCAAGTTCGATTACAAATGTGGCCAAGTCACCGATTACGAATGTTTCGGTTATTTGAGGTTAGTAATGTAAGTATGAGTAGATCAACGTTAAATTTGCTGCAATATGTCACATCATTCGTCTGCAATCCAAGTTCGATTACAAATGTGGCCAAGTCACCGATTACGAATGTTTCGGTTATTTGAGGTTAGTAATGTAAGTATGAGTAGATCAACGTTAAATTTGCTGCAATATGTCACATCATTCGTCTGCAATCCAAGTTCGATTACAAATGTGGCCAAATTTCAAAATTTAAAACTTGCAATAACCGCACTTTCAGTACGCATCCTACCGGTAGTTTCGAGCTAAACATGTTATATACACTACCTTTAATCATTTTGAACCGGAATTTCAACAATAAAAAGTTTTAAATTTTTTGAGAAAATCCCTGATGGTTAGCCTTACTTATTTTGAACGGATAAAATTTATTGTCACCGATTACGAATGTTTCGGTTATTTTAGGTTAGTAATGTAAGTATGAGTAGATCAACGTTAAATTTGCTGCAATATGTCACATCATTCGTCTGCAATCCAAGTTCGATTACAAATGTGGCCAAGTCACCGATTACGAATGTTTCGGTTATTTGAGGTTAGTAATGTAAGTATGAGTAGATCAACGTTAAATTTGCTGCAATATGTCACATCATTCGTCTGCAATCCAAGTTCGATTACAAATGTGGCCAAGTCACCGATTACGAATGTTTCGGTTATTTGAGGTTAGTAATGTAAGTATGAGTAGATCAACGTTAAATTTGCTGCAATATGTCACATCATTCGTCTGCAATCCAAGTTCGATTACAAATGTGGCCAAATTTCAAAATTTAAAACTTGCAATAACCGCACTTTCAGTACGCATCCTACCGGTAGTTTCGAGCTAAACATGTTATATACATTACCTCTAATCATTTTGAACCGGAATTTCAACAATAAAAAGTTTTCAATTTTTTGAGAAAATCCCTGATGGTTAGCCTTACTTATTTTGAACGGATAAAATTTATTGTCACCGATTACGAATGTTTCGGTTATTTTAGGTTAGTAATGTAAGTATGAGTAGATCAACGTTAAATTTGCTGCAATATGTCACATCATTCGTCTGCAATCCAAGTTCGATTACAAATGTGGCCAAATTTCAAAATTTAAAACTTGCAATAACCGCACTTTCAGTACGCATCCTACCGGTAGTTTCGAGCTAAACGTGTTATATACACTACCTTTAATCATTTTGAACCGGAATTTCAACAATAAAAAGTTTTAAATTTTTTGAGAAAATCCCTGATGGTTAGCCTTACTTATTTTGAACGGATAAAATTTATTGTCACCGATTACGAATGTTTCGGTTATTTTAGGTTAGTAATGTAAGTATGAGTAGATCAACGTTAAATTTGCTGCAATATGTCACATCATTCGTCTGCAATCCAAGTTCGATTACAAATGAGGCCAAGTCACCGATTACGAATGTTTCGGTTATTTGAGGTTAGTAATGTAAGTATGAGTAGATCAACGTTAAATTTGCTGCAATATGTCACATCATCCGTCTGCAATCCAAGTTCGATTACAAATGTGGCCAAATTTCAAAATTTAAAACTTGCAATAACCGCACTTTCAGTACGCATCCTACCGGTAGTTTCGAGCTAAACATGTTATATACACTACCTTTAATCATTTTGAATCGGAATTTCAACAATAAAAAGTTTTAAATTTTTTGAGAAAATCCCTGATGGTTAGCCTTACTTATTTTGAACGGATAAAATTAATTGTCACCGATTACGAATGTTTCGGTTATTTGAGGTTAGTAATGTAAGTATGAGTAGATCAACGTTAAATTTGCTGCAATATGTCACATCATTCGTCTGCAATCCAAGTTCGATTACAAATGTGGCCAAATTTCAAAATTTAAAACTTGCAATAACCGCACTTTCAGTACGCATCCTACCGGTAGTTTCGAGCTATACATGTTATATACACTACCTTTAATCATTTTGAACCGGAATTTCAACAATAAAAAGTTTTAAATTTTTTGAGAAAATCCCTGATGGTTGTTAGCCTTACTTATTTTGAACGGATAAAATTTATTGTCACCGATTACGAATGTTTCGGTTATTTTAGGTTAGTAATGTAAGTATGAGTAGATCAACGTTAAATTTGCTGCAATATGTCACATCATTCGTCTGCAATCCAAGTTCGATTACAAATGTGGCCAAGTCACCGATTACGAATGTTTCGGTTATTTGAGGTTAGTAATGTAAGTATGAGTAGATCAACGTTAAATTTGCTGCAATATGTCACATCATTCGTCTGCAATCCAAGTTCGATTACAAATGTGGCCAAATTTCAAAATTTAAAACTTGCAATAACCGCACTTTCAGTACGCATCCTACCGGTAGTTTCGAGCTAAACATGTTATATACATTACAATCATTTTGAACCGGAATTTCAACAATAAAAAGTTTTAAATTTTTTGAGAAAATCCCTGATGGTTAGCCTTACTTATTTTGAACGGATAAAATTTATTGTCACCGATTACGAATGTTTCGGTTATTTTAGGTTCGTAATGTAAGTATGAGTAGATCAACGTTAAATTTGCTGCAATATGTCACATCATTCGTCTGCAATCCAAGTTCGATTACAAATGTGGCCAAATTTCAAAATTTAAAACTTGCAATAACCGCACTTTCAGTACGCATCCTACCGGTAGTTTCGAGCTAAACATGTTATATACACTACCTTTAGTCATTTTGAGTCGGAATTTCAACAATAAAAAGTTTTAAATTTTTTGAGAAAATCCCTGATGGTTAGCCTTACTTATTTTGAACGGATAAAATTTATTGTCACCGATTACGAATGTTTCGGTTATTTTAGGTTCGTAATGTAAGTATGAGTAGATCAACGTTAAATTTGCTGCAATATGTCACATCATTCGTCTGCAATCCAAGTTCGATTACAAATGTGGCCAAGTCACCGATTACGAATGTTTCGGTTATTTGAGGTTAGTAATGTAAGTATGAGTAGATCAACGTTAAATTTGCTGCAATATGTCACATCATTCATCTGCAATCCAAGTTCGATTACAAATGTGGCCAAGTCACCGATTACGAATGTTTCGGTTATTTGAGGTTAGTAATGTAAGTATGATTAGATCAACGTTAAATTTGCTGCAATATGTCACATCATTCGTCTGCAATCCAAGTTCGATTACAAATGTGGCCAAATTTCAAAATTTAAAACTTGCAATAACCGCACTTTCAGTACGCATCCTACCGGTAGTTTCGAGCTAAACATGTTATATACACTACCTTTAGTCATTTTGAATCGGAATTTCAACAATAAAAAGTTTTAAATTTTTTGAGAAAATCCCTGATGGTTAGCCTTACTTATTTTGAACGGATAAAATTTATTGTCACCGATTACGAATGTTTCGGTTATTTTAGGTTCGTAATGTAAGTATGAGTAGATCAACGTTAAATTTGCTGCAATATGTCACATCATTCGTCTGCAATCCAAGTTCGATTACAAATGTGGCCAAGTCACCGATTACGAATGTTTCGGTTATTTGAGGTTAGTAATGTAAGTATGAGTAGATCAACGTTAAATTTGCTGCAATATGTCACATCATTCGTCTGCAATCCAAGTTCGATTACAAATGTGGCCAAATTTCAAAATTTAAAACTTGCAATAACCGCACTTTCAGTACGCATCCTACCGGTAGTTTCGAGCTAAACATGTTATATACACTACCTTTAATCATTTTGAACCGGAATTTCAACAATAAAAAGTTTTCAATTTCTTGAGAAAATCCCTGATGGTTAGCCTTACTTATTTTGAACGGATAAAATTTATTGTCACCGATTACGAATGTTTCGGTTATTTTAGGTTAGTAATGTAAGTATGAGTAGATCAACGTTAAATTTGCTGCAATATGTCACATCATCCGTCTGCAATCCAAGTTCGATTACAAATGTGGCCAAATTTCAAAATTTAAAACTTGCAATAACCGCACTTTCAGTACGCATCCTACCGGTAGTTTCGAGCTAAACATGTTATATACACTACCTTTAATCATTTTGAACCGGAATTTCAACAATAAAAAGTTTTAAATTTTTTGAGAAAATCCCTGATGGTTGGCCTTACTTATTTTGAACGGATAAAATTTATTGTCACCGATTACGAATGTTTCGGTTATTTGAGGTTAGTAATGTAAGTATGAGTAGATCAACGTTAAATTTGCTGCAATATGTCACATCATTCGTCTGCAATCCAAGTTCGATTACAAATGTGGCCAAATTTCAAAATTTAAAACTTGCAATAACCGCACTTTCAGTACGCATCCTACCGGTAGTTTCGAGCTAAACATGTTATATACACTACCTTTAATCATTTTGAACCGGAATTTCAACAATAAAAAGTTTTAAATTTTTTGAGAAAATCCCTGATGTTAGCCTTACTTATTTTGAACGGATAAATTTTATTGTCACCGATTACGAATGTTTCGGTTATTTTAGGTTAGTACTGTAAGTATTAGTAGATCAACGTTAAATTTGCTGCAATATGTCACATCATTCGTCTGCAATCCAAGTTCGATTACAAATGTGGCCAAATTTCAAAATTTAAAACTTGCAATAACCGCACTTTCAGTACGCATCCTACCGGTAGTTTCGAGCTAAACATGTTATATACACTACCTTTAATCATTTTGAACCGGAATTTCAACAATAAAAAGTTTTAAATTTTTTGAGAAAATCCCTGATGGTTAGCCTTACTTATTTTGAACGGATAAAATTTATTGTCACCGATTACGAATGTTTCGGTTATTTTAGGTTAGTACTGTAAGTATTAGTAGATCAACGTTAAATTTGCTGCAATATGTCACATCATTCGTCTGCAATCCAAGTTCGATTACAAATGTGGCCAAATTTCAAAATTTAAAACTTGCAATAACCGCACTTTCAGTACGCATCCTACCGGTAGTTTCGAGCTAAACATGTTATATACACTACCTTTAATCATTTTGAACCGGAATTTCAACAATAAAAAGTTTTAAATTTTTTGAGAAAATCCCTGATGGCTAGCCTTACTTATTTTGAACGGGTAAAATTTATTGTCACCGATTACGAATGTTTCGGTTATTTTAGGTTAGTAATGTAAGTATGAGTAGATCAACGTAAAATTTGCTGCAATATGTCACATCATCCGTCTGCAATCCAAGTTCGATTACAAATGTGGCCAAATTTCAAAATTTAAAACTTGCAATAACCGCACTTTCAGTACGCATCCTACCGGTAGTTTCGAGCTAAACATGTTATATACACTACCTTTAATCATTTTGAACCGGAATTTCAACAATAAAAAGTTTTAAATTTTTTGAGAAAATCCCTGATGGTTAGCCTTACTTATTTTGAACGGATAAAATTTATTGTCACCGATTACGAATGTTTCGGTTATTTTAGGTTAGTAATGTAAGTATGAGTAGATCAACGTTAAATTTGCTGCAATATGTCACATCATCCGTCTGCAATCCAAGTTCGATTACAAATGTGGCCAAATTTCAAAATTTAAAACTTGCAATAACCGCACTTTCAGTACGCATCCTACCGGTAGTTTCGAGCTAAACATGTTATATACACTACCTTTAATCATTTTGAACCGGAATTTCAACAATAAAAAGTTTTAAATTTTTTGAGAAAATCCCTGATGGTTAGCCTTACTTATTTTGAACGGATAAAATTTATTGTCACCGATTACGAATGTTTCGGTTATTTTAGGTTAGTAATGTAAGTATGAGTAGATCAACGTTAAATTTGCTGCAATATGTCACATCATTCGTCTGCAATCCAAGTTCGATTACAAATGTGGCCAAATTTCAAAATTTAAAACTTGCAATAACCGCACTTTCAGTACGCATCCTACCGGTAGTTTCGAGCTAAACATGTTATATACACTACCTTTAATCATTTTGAACCGGAATTTCAACAATAAAAAGTTTTAAATTTTTTGAGAAAATCCCTGATGGTTAGCCTTACTTATTTTGAACGGATAAAATTTATTGTCACCGATTACGAATGTTTCGGTTATTTTAGGTTAGTAATGTAAGTATGAGTAGATCAACGTTAAATTTGCTGCAATATGTCACATCATTCGTCTGCAATCCAAGTTCGATTACAAATGTGGCCAAGTCACCGATTACGAATGTTTCGGTTATTTGAGGTTAGTAATGTAAGTATGAGTAGATCAACGTTAAATTTGCTGCAATATGTCACATCATTCGTCTGCAATCCAAGTTCGATTACAAATGTGGCCAAATTTCAAAATTTAAAACTTGCAATAACCGCACTTTCAGTACGCATCCTACCGGTAGTTTCGAGCTAAACATGTTATATACACTACCTTTAATCATTTTGAACCGGAATTTCAACAATAAAAAGTTTTCAATTTCTTGAGAAAATCCCTGATGGTTAGCCTTACTTATTTTGAACGGATAAAATTTATTGTCACCGATTACGAATGTTTCGGTTATTTTAGGTTAGTAATGTAAGTATGAGTAGATCAACGTTAAATTTGCTGCAATATGTCACATCATCCGTCTGCAATCCAAGTTCGATTACAAATGTGGCCAAATTTCAAAATTTAAAACTTGCAATAACCGCACTTTCAGTACGCATCCTACCGGTAGTTTCGAGCTAAACATGTTATATACACTACCTTTAATCATTTTGAACCGGAATTTCAACAATAAAAAGTTTTAAATTTTTTGAGAAAATCCCTGATGGTTGGCCTTACTTATTTTGAACGGATAAAATTTATTGTCACCGATTACGAATGTTTCGGTTATTTGAGGTTAGTAATTTAAGTATGAGTAGATCAACGTTAAATTTGCTGCAATATGTCACATCATTCGTCTGCAATCCAAGTTCGATTACAAATGTGGCCAAATTTCAAAATTTAAAACTTGCAATAACCGCACTTTCAGTACGCATCCTACCGGTAGTTTCGAGCTAAACATGTTATATACACTACCTTTAATCATTTTGAACCGGAATTTCAACAATAAAAAGTTTTAAATTTTTTGAGAAAATCCCTGATGGTTAGCCTTACTTATTTTGAACGGATAAATTTTATTGTCACCGATTACGAATGTTTCGGTTATTTTAGGTTCGTAATGTAAGTATGAGTAGATCAACGTTAAATTTGCTGCAATATGTCACATCATTCGTCTGCAATCCAAGTTCGATTACAAATGTGGCCAAATTTCAAAATTTAAAACTTGCAATAACCGCACTTTCAGTACGCATCCTACCGGTAGTTTCGAGCTAAACATGTTATATACATTACCTTTAATCATTTTGAACCGGAATTTCAACAATAAAAAGTTTTAAATTTTTTGAGAAAATCCCTGATGGTTAGCCTTACTTATTTTGAACGGATAAAATTTATTGTCACCGATTACGAATGTTTCGGTTATTTTAGGTTAGTAATGTAAGTATGAGTAGATCAACGTTAAATTTGCTGCAATATGTCACATCATCCGTCTGCAATCCAAGTTCGATTACAAATGTGGCCAAATTTCAAAATTTAAAACTTGCAATAACCGCACTTTCAGTACGCATCCTACCGGTAGTTTCGAGCTAAACATGTTATATACACTACTTTTAATCATTTTGAATCGGAATTTCAACAATAAAAAGTTTTAAATTTTTTGAGAAAATCCCTGATGGTTAGCCTTACTTATTTTGAACGGATAAAATTTATTGTCACCGATTACGAATGTTTCGGTTATTTTAGGTTAGTAATGTAAGTATGAGTAGATCAACGTTAAATTTGCTGCAATATGTCACATCATTCGTCTGCAATCCAAGTTCGATTACAAATGTGGCCAAATTTCAAAATTTAAAACTTGCAATAACCGCACTTTCAGTACGCATCCTACCGGTAGTTTCGAGCTAAACATGTTATATACACTACCTTTAATCATTTTGAACCGGAATTTCAACAATAAAAAGTTTTAAATTTTTTGAGAAAATCCCTGATGTTAGCCTTACTTATTTTGAACGGATAAAATTTATTGTCACCGATTACGAATGTTTCGGTTATTTTAGGTTAGTACTGTAAGTATTAGTAGATCAACGTTAAATTTGCTGCAATATGTCACATCATTCGTCTGCAATCCAAGTTCGATTACAAATGTGGCCAAATTTCAAAATTTAAAACTTGCAATAACCGCACTTTCAGTACGCATCCTACCGGTAGTTTCGAGCTAAACATGTTATATACACTACCTTTAATCATTTTGAACCGGAATTTCAACAATAAAAAGTTTTAAATTTTTTGAGAAAATCCCTGATGGCTAGCCTTACTTATTTTGAACGGGTAAAATTTATTGTCACCGATTACGAATGTTTCGGTTATTTTAGGTTAGTAATGTAAGTATGAGTAGATCAACGTAAAATTTGCTGCAATATGTCACATCATCCGTCTGCAATCCAAGTTCGATTACAAATGTGGCCAAATTTCAAAATTTAAAACTTGCAATAACCGCACTTTCAGTACGCATCCTACCGGTAGTTTCGAGCTAAACATGTTATATACACTACCTTTAATCATTTTGAACCGGAATTTCAACAATAAAAAGTTTTAAATTTTTTGAGAAAATCCCTGATGGTTAGCCTTACTTATTTTGAACGGATAAAATTTATTGTCACCGATTACGAATGTTTCGGTTATTTTAGGTTAGTAATGTAAGTATGAGTAGATCAACGTTAAATTTGCTGCAATATGTCACATCATTCGTCTGCAATCCAAGTTCGATTACAAATGTGGCCAAATTTCAAAATTTAAAACTTGCAATAACCGCACTTTCAGTACGCATCCTACCGGTAGTTTCGAGCTAAACATGTTATATACACTACCTTTAATCATTTTGAACCGGAATTTCAACAATAAAAAGTTTTAAATTTTTTGAGAAAATCCCTGATGGTTAGCCTTACTTATTTTGAACGGATAAAATTTATTGTCACCGATTACGAATGTTTCGGTTATTTTAGGTTAGTACTGTAAGTATTAGTAGATCAACGTTAAATTTGCTGCAATATGTCACATCATTCGTCTGCAATCCAAGTTCGATTACAAATGTGGCCAAATTTCAAAATTTAAAACTTGCAATAACCGCACTTTCAGTACGCATCCTACCGGTAGTTTCGAGCTAAACATGTTATATACACTACCTTTAATCATTTTGAACCGGAATTTCAACAATAAAAAGTTTTAAATTTTTTGAGAAAATCCCTGATGGCTAGCCTTACTTATTTTGAACGGGTAAAATTTATTGTCACCGATTACGAATGTTTCGGTTATTTTAGGTTAGTAATGTAAGTATGAGTAGATCAACGTAAAATTTGCTGCAATATGTCACATCATCCGTCTGCAATCCAAGTTCGATTACAAATGTGGCCAAATTTCAAAATTTAAAACTTGCAATAACCGCACTTTCAGTACGCATCCTACCGGTAGTTTCGAGCTAAACATGTTATATACACTACCTTTAATCATTTTGAACCGGAATTTCAACAATAAAAAGTTTTAAATTTTTTGAGAAAATCCCTGATGGTTAGCCTTACTTATTTTGAACGGATAAAATTTATTGTCACCGATTACGAATGTTTCGGTTATTTTAGGTTAGTAATGTAAGTATGAGTAGATCAACGTTAAATTTGCTGCAATATGTCACATCATCCGTCTGCAATCCAAGTTCGATTACAAATGTGGCCAAATTTCAAAATTTAAAACTTGCAATAACCGCACTTTCAGTACGCATCCTACCGGTAGTTTCGAGCTAAACATGTTATATACACTACCTTTAATCATTTTGAACCGGAATTTCAACAATAAAAAGTTTTAAATTTTTTGAGAAAATCCCTGATGGTTAGCCTTACTTATTTTGAACGGATAAAATTTATTGTCACCGATTACGAATGTTTCGGTTATTTTAGGTTAGTAATGTAAGTATGAGTAGATCAACGTTAAATTTGCTGCAATATGTCACATCATTCGTCTGCAATCCAAGTTCGATTACAAATGTGGCCAAATTTCAAAATTTAAAACTTGCAATAACCGCACTTTCAGTACGCATCCTACCGGTAGTTTCGAGCTAAACATGTTATATACACTACCTTTAATCATTTTGAACCGGAATTTCAACAATAAAAAGTTTTAAATTTTTTGAGAAAATCCCTGATGGTTAGCCTTACTTATTTTGAACGGATAAAATTTATTGTCACCGATTACGAATGTTTCGGTTATTTTAGGTTAGTAATGTAAGTATGAGTAGATCAACGTTAAATTTGCTGCAATATGTCACATCATTCGTCTGCAATCCAAGTTCGATTACAAATGTGGCCAAGTCACCGATTACGAATGTTTCGGTTATTTGAGGTTAGTAATGTAAGTATGAGTAGATCAACGTTAAATTTGCTGCAATATGTCACATCATTCGTCTGCAATCCAAGTTCGATTACAAATGTGGCCAAATTTCAAAATTTAAAACTTGCAATAACCGCACTTTCAGTACGCATCCTACCGGTAGTTTCGAGCTAAACATGTTATATACACTACCTTTAATCATTTTGAACCGGAATTTCAACAATAAAAAGTTTTCAATTTCTTGAGAAAATCCCTGATGGTTAGCCTTACTTATTTTGAACGGATAAAATTTATTGTCACCGATTACGAATGTTTCGGTTATTTTAGGTTAGTAATGTAAGTATGAGTAGATCAACGTTAAATTTGCTGCAATATGTCACATCATCCGTCTGCAATCCAAGTTCGATTACAAATGTGGCCAAATTTCAAAATTTAAAACTTGCAATAACCGCACTTTCAGTACGCATCCTACCGGTAGTTTCGAGCTAAACATGTTATATACACTACCTTTAATCATTTTGAACCGGAATTTCAACAATAAAAAGTTTTAAATTTTTTGAGAAAATCCCTGATGGTTGGCCTTACTTATTTTGAACGGATAAAATTTATTGTCACCGATTACGAATGTTTCGGTTATTTGAGGTTAGTAATGTAAGTATGAGTAGATCAACGTTAAATTTGCTGCAATATGTCACATCATTCGTCTGCAATCCAAGTTCGATTACAAATGTGGCCAAATTTCAAAATTTAAAACTTGCAATAACCGCACTTTCAGTACGCATCCTACCGGTAGTTTCGAGCTAAACATGTTATATACACTACCTTTAATCATTTTGAACCGGAATTTCAACAATAAAAAGTTTTAAATTTTTTGAGAAAATCCCTGATGGTTAGCCTTACTTATTTTGAACGGATAAATTTTATTGTCACCGATTACGAATGTTTCGGTTATTTTAGGTTCGTAATGTAAGTATGAGTAGATCAACGTTAAATTTGCTGCAATATGTCACATCATTCGTCTGCAATCCAAGTTCGATTACAAATGTGGCCAAATTTCAAAATTTAAAACTTGCAATAACCGCACTTTCAGTACGCATCCTACCGGTAGTTTCGAGCTAAACATGTTATATACATTACCTTTAATCATTTTGAACCGGAATTTCAACAATAAAAAGTTTTAAATTTTTTGAGAAAATCCCTGATGGTTAGCCTTACTTATTTTGAACGGATAAAATTTATTGTCACCGATTACGAATGTTTCGGTTATTTTAGGTTAGTAATGTAAGTATGAGTAGATCAACGTTAAATTTGCTGCAATATGTCACATCATCCGTCTGCAATCCAAGTTCGATTACAAATGTGGCCAAATTTCAAAATTTAAAACTTGCAATAACCGCACTTTCAGTACGCATCCTACCGGTAGTTTCGAGCTAAACATGTTATATACACTACTTTTAATCATTTTGAATCGGAATTTCAACAATAAAAAGTTTTAAATTTTTTGAGAAAATCCCTGATGGTTAGCCTTACTTATTTTGAACGGATAAAATTTATTGTCACCGATTACGAATGTTTCGGTTATTTTAGGTTAGTAATGTAAGTATGAGTAGATCAACGTTAAATTTGCTGCAATATGTCACATCATTCGTCTGCAATCCAAGTTCGATTACAAATGTGGCCAAATTTCAAAATTTAAAACTTGCAATAACCGCACTTTCAGTACGCATCCTACCGGTAGTTTCGAGCTAAACATGTTATATACACTACTTTTAATCATTTTGAATCGGAATTTCAACAATAAAAAGTTTTAAATTTTTTGAGAAAATCCCTGATGGTTAGCCTTACTTATTTTGAACGGATAAAATTTATTGTCACCGATTACGAATGTTTCGGTTATTTGAGGTTAGTAATGTAAGTATGAGTAGATCAACGTTAAATTTGCTGCAATATGTCACATCATCCGTCTGCAATCCAAGTTCGATTACAAATGTGGCCAAATTTCAAAATTTAAAACTTGCAATAACCGCACTTTCAGTACGCATCCTACCGGTAGTTTCGAGCTAAACATGTTATATACACTACTTTTAATCATTTTGAATCGGAATTTCAACAATAAAAAGTTTTAAATTTTTTGAGAAAATCCCTGATGGTTAGCCTTACTTATTTTGAACGGATAAAATTTATTGTCACCGATTACGAATGTTTCGGTTATTTTAGGTTAGTAATGTAAGTATGAGTAGATCAACGTTAAATTTGCTGCAATATGTCACATCATCCGTCTGCAATCCAAGTTCGATTACAAATGTGGCCAAATTTCAAAATTTAAAACTTGCAATAACCGCACTTTCAGTACGCATCCTACCGGTAGTTTCGAGCTAAACATGTTATATACACTACCTTTAATCATTTTGAATCGGAATTTCAACAATAAAAAGTTTTAAATTTTTTGAGAAATTCCCTGATGATAAAATTTATTGTCACCGATTACGAATGTTTCGGTTATTTTAGGTTAGTAATGTAAGTATGAGTAGATCAACGTTAAATTTGCTGCAATATGTCACATCATTCGTCTGTAATCCAAGTTCGATTACAAATGTGGCCAAATTTCAAAATTTAAATCTTGCAATAACCGCACTTTCAGTACGCATCCTACCAGTAGTTTCGAGCTAAACATGTTGTATACACTACCTTTAATCATTTTGAACCGGAATTTCAACAATAAAAAGTTTTCAATTTTTTGAGAAAATCCCTGATGGTTAGCCTTACTTATTTTGAACGGATAAAATTTATTGTCACCGATTACGAATGTTTCGGTTATTTTAGGTTAGTAATGTAAGTATGAGTAGATCAACGTTAAATTTGCTGCAATATGTCACATCATCCGTCTGCAATCCAAGTTCGATTACAAATGTGGCCAAATTTCAAAATTTAAAACTTGCAATAACCGCACTTTCAGTACGCATCCTACCGGTAGTTTCGAGCTAAACATGTTATATACATTACCTTTAATCATTTTGAACCGGAATTTCAACAATAAAAAGTTTTAAATTTTTTGAGAAAATCCCTGATGGTTAGCCTTACTTATTTTGAACGGATAAAATTTATTGTCACCGATTACGAATGTTTCGGTTATTTTAGGTTAGTAATGTAAGTATGAGTAGATCAACGTTAAATTTGCTGCAATATGTCACATCATTCGTCTGCAATCCAAGTTCGATTACAAATGTGGCCAAATTTCAAAATTTAAAACTTGCAATAACCGCACTTTCAGTACGCATCCTACCGGTAGTTTCGAGCTAAACATGTTATATACACTACCTTTAATCATTTTGAATCGGAATTTCAACAATAAAAAGTTTTAAATTTTTTGAGAAAATCCCTGATGGTGCCTTACTTATTTTGAACGGATAAAATTTATTGTCACCGATTACGAATGTTTCGGTTATTTTAGGTTAGTAATGTAAGTATGAGTAGATCAACGTTAAATTTGCTGCAATATGTCACATCATTCGTCTGCAATCCAAGTTCGATTACAAATGTGGCCAAATTTCAAAATTTAAAACTTGCAATAACCGCACTTTCAGTACGCATCCTACCGGTAGTTTCGAGCTAAACATGTTATATACATTACCTTTAATCATTTTGAACCGGAATTTCAACAATAAAAAGTTTTAAATTTTTTGAGAAAATCCCTGATGGTGCCTTACTTATTTTGAACGGATAAAATTTATTGTCACCGATTACGAATGTTTCGGTTATTTTAGGTTAGTAATGTAAGTATGAGTAGATCAACGTTAAATTTGCTGCAATATGTCACATCATTCGTCTGCAATCCAAGTTCGATTACAAATGTGGCCAAATTTCAAAATTTAAAACTTGCAATAACCGCACTTTCAGTACGCATCCTACCGGTAGTTTCGAGCTAAACATGTTATATACACTACCTTTAATCATTTTGAACCGGAATTTCAACAATAAAAAGTTTTAAATTTTTTGAGAAAATCCCTGATGGTTAGCCTTACTTATTTTGAACGGATAAAATTTATTGTCACCGATTACGAATGTTTCGGTTATTTTAGGTTAGTAATGTAAGTATGAGTATATCAACGTTAAATTTGCTGCAATATGTCACATCATCCGTCTGCAATCCAAGTTCGATTACAAATGTGGCCAAATTTCAAAATTTAAAACTTGCAATAACCGCACTTTCAGTACGCATCCTACCGGTAGTTTCGAGCTAAACATGTTATATACATTACCTTTAATCATTTTGAACCGGAATTTCAACAATAAAAAGTTTTAAATTTTTTGAGAAAATCCCTGATGGTTAGCCTTACTTATTTTGAACGGATAAAATTTATTGTCACCGATTACGAATGTTTCGGTTATTTTAGGTTAGTAATGTAAGTATGAGTAGATCAACGTTAAATTTGCTGCAATATGTCACATCATTCGTCTGCAATCCAAGTTCGATTACAAATGTGGCCAAATTTCAAAATTTAAAACTTGCAATAACCGCACTTTCAGTACGCATCCTACCGGTAGTTTCGAGCTAAACATGTTATATACACTACCTTTAATCATTTTGAACCGGAATTTCAACAATAAAAAGTTTTAAATTTTTTGAGAAAATCTGTGATGTTAGCCTTACTTATTTTGAACGGATAAAATTTATTGTCACCGATTACGAATGTTTCGGTTATTTGAGGTTAGTAATGTAAGTATGAGTAGATCAACGTTAAATTTGCTGCAATATGTCACATCATTCGTCTGCAATCCAAGTTCGATTACAAATGTGGCCAAATTTCAAAATTTAAAACTTGCAATAACCGTACTTTCAGTACGCATCCTACCGGTAGTTTCGAGCTAAACATGTTATATACACTACCTTTAATCATTTTGAACCGGAATTTCAACAATAAAAAGTTTTAAATTTTTTGAGAAAATCCCTGATGGTTAGCCTTACTTATTTTGAACGGATAAAATTTATTGTCACCGATTACGAATGTTTCGGTTATTTTAGGTTAGTAATGTAAGTATGAGTAGATCAACGTTAAATTTGCTGCAATATGTCACATCATTCGTCTGCAATCCAAGTTCGATTACAAATGTGGCCAAATTTCAAAATTTAAAACTTGCAATAACCGCACTTTCAGTACGCATCCTACCGGTAGTTTCGAGCTAAACATGTTATATACACTACCTTTAATCATTTTGAACCGGAATTTCAACAATAAAAAGTTTTAAATTTTTTGAGAAAATCCCTGATGGTTAGCCTTACTTATTTTGAACGGATAAAATTTATTGTCACCGATTACGAATGTTTCGGTTATTTTAGGTTAGTAATGTAAGTATGAGTATATCAACGTTAAATTTGCTGCAATATGTCACATCATCCGTCTGCAATCCAAGTTCGATTACAAATGTGGCCAAATTTCAAAATTTAAAACTTGCAATAACCGCACTTTCAGTACGCATCCTACCGGTAGTTTCGAGCTAAACATGTTATATACATTACCTTTAATCATTTTGAACCGGAATTTCAACAATAAAAAGTTTTAAATTTTTTGAGAAAATCCCTGATGGTTAGCCTTACTTATTTTGAACGGATAAAATTTATTGTCACCGATTACGAATGTTTCGGTTATTTTAGGTTAGTAATGTAAGTATGAGTAGATCAACGTTAAATTTGCTGCAATATGTCACATCATTCGTCTGCAATCCAAGTTCGATTACAAATGTGGCCAAATTTCAAAATTTAAAACTTGCAATAACCGCACTTTCAGTACGCATCCTACCGGTAGTTTCGAGCTAAACATGTTATATACATTACCTTTAATCATTTTGAACCGGAATTTCAACAATAAAAAGTTTTAAATTTTTTGAGAAAATCCCTGATGGTTAGCCTTACTTATTTTGAACGGATAAAATTTATTGTCACCGATTACGAATGTTTCGGTTATTTTAGGTTAGTAATGTAAGTATGAGTAGATCAACGTTAAATTTGCTGCAATATGTCACATCATTCGTCTGCAATCCAAGTTCGATTACAAATGTGGCCAAATTTCAAAATTTAAAACTTGCAATAACCGCACTTTCAGTACGCATCCTACCGGTAGTTTCGAGCTAAACATGTTATATACACTACCTTTAATCATTTTGAATCGGAATTTCAACAATAAAAAGTTTTAAATTTTTTGAGAAAATCCCTGATGATAAAATTTATTGTCACCGATTACGAATGTTTCGGTTATTTTAGGTTAGTAATGTAAGTATGAGTAGATCAACGTTAAATTTGCTGCAATATGTCACATCATTCGTCTGCAATCCAAGTTCGATTACAAATGTGGCCAAATTTCAAAATTTAAAACTTGCAATAACCGCACTTTCAGTACGCATCCTACCGGTAGTTTCGAGCTAAACATGTTATATACACTACCTTTAATCATTTTGAACCGGAATTTCAACAATAAAAAGTTTTAAATTTTTTGAGAAAATCCCTGATGGTTAGCCTTACTTATTTTGAACGGATAAAATTTATTGTCACCGATTACGAATGTTTCGGTTATTTGAGGTTAGTAATGTAAGTATGAGTAGATCAACGTTAAATTTGCTGCAATATGTCACATCATCCGTCTGCAATCCAAGTTCGATTACAAATGTGGCCAAATTTCAAAATTTAAAACTTGCAATAACCGCACTTTCAGTACGCATCCTACCGGTAGTTTCGAGCTAAACATGTTATATACACTACCTTTAATCATTTTGAACCGGAATTTCAACAATAAAAAGTTTTAAATTTTTTGAGAAAATCCCTGATGGTTGTTAGCCTTACTTATTTTGAACGGATAAAATTTATTGTCACCGATTACGAATGTTTCGGTTATTTTAGGTTAGTAATGTAAGTATGAGTAGATCAACGTTAAATTTGCTGCAATATGTCACATCATTCGTCTGCAATCCAAGTTCGATTACAAATGTGGCCAAATTTCAAAATTTAAAACTTGCAATAACCGCACTTTCAGTACGCATCCTACCGGTAGTTTCGAGCTAAACATGTTATATACACTACCTTTAATCATTTTGAACCGGAATTTCAACAATAAAAAGTTTTAAATTTTTTGAGAAAATCCCTGATGGTTGTTAGCCTTACTTATTTTGAACGGATAAAATTTATTGTCACCGATTACGAATGTTTCGGTTATTTTAGGTTAGTACTGTATGTATGAGTAGATCAACGTTAAATTTGCTGCAATATGTTACATCATTCGTCTGCAATCCAAATTCGATTACAAATGTGGCCAAATTTCAAAATTTAAAACTTGCCATAACCGCACTTTCAGTACGCATCCTACCGGTAGTTTCGAGCTAAACATGTTATATACACTACCTTTAATCATTTTGAACCGGAATTTCAACAATAAAAAGTTTTAAATTTTTTGAGAAAATCTGTGATGTTAGCCTTACTTATTTTGAACGGATAAAATTTATTGTCACCGATTACGAATGTTTCGGTTATTTTAGGTTAGTAATGTAAGTATGAGTAGATCAACGTTAAATTTGCTGCAATATGTCACATCATTCGTCTGCAATCCAAGTTCGATTACAAATGTGGCCAAGTCACCGATTACGAATGTTTCGGTTATTTGAGGTTAGTAATGTAAGTATGAGTAGATCAACGTTAAATTTGCTGCAATATGTCACATCATCCGTCTGCAATCCAAGTTCGATTACAAATGTGGCCAAATTTCAAAATTTAAAACTTGCAATAACCGCACTTTCAGTACGCATCCTACCGGTAGTTTCGAGCTAAACATGTTATATACACTACCTTTAATCATTTTGAACCGGAATTTCAACAATAAAAAGTTTTAAATTTTTTGAGAAAATCCCTGATGGTTAGCCTTACTTATTTTGAACGGATAAAATTTATTGTCACCGATTACGAATGTTTCGGTTATTTTAGGTTAGTAATGTAAGTATGAGTAGATCAACGTTAAATTTGCTGCAATATGTCACATCATTCGTCTGCAATCCAAGTTCGATTACAAATGTGGCCAAATTTCAAAATTTAAAACTTGCAATAACCGCACTTTCAGTACGAATCCTACCGGTAGTTTCGAGCTAAACATGTTATATACACTACCTTTAATCATTTTGAACCGGAATTTCAACAATAAAAAGTTTTCAATTTTTTGAGAAAATCCCTGATGATAAAATTTATTGTCACCGATTACGAATGTTTCGGTTATTTTAGGTTAGTAATGTAAGTATGAGTAGATCAACGTTAAATTTGCTGCAATATGTCACATCATTCGTCTGCAATCCAAGTTCGATTACAAATGTGGCCAAATTTCAAAATTTAAAACTTGCCATAACCGCACTTTCAGTACGCATCCTACCAGTAGTTTCGAGCTAAACATGTTGTATACACTACCTTTAATCATTTTGAACCGGAATTTCAACAATAAAAAGTTTTAAATTTTTTGAGAAAATCTGTGATGTTAGCCTTACTTATTTTGAACGGATAAAATTTATTGTCACCGATTACGAATGTTTCGGTTATTTGAGGTTAGTAATGTAAGTATGAGTAGATCAACGTTAAATTTGCTGCAATATGTCACATCATTCGTCTGCAATCCAAGTTCGATTACAAATGTGGCCAAATTTCAAAATTTAAAACTTGCAATAACCGCACTTTCAGTACGCATCCTACCGGTAGTTTCGAGCTAAACATGTTATATACACTACCTTTAATCATTTTGAACCGGAATTTCAACAATAAAAAGTTTTAAATTTTTTGAGAAAATCTGTGATGTTAGCCTTACTTATTTTGAACGGATAAAATTTATTGTCACCGATTACGAATGTTTCGGTTATTTTAGGTTAGTAATGTAAGTATGAGTAGATCAACGTTAAATTTGCTGCAATATGTCACATCATTCGTCTGCAATCCAAGTTCGATTACAAATGTGGCCAAGTCACCGATTACGAATGTTTCGGTTATTTGAGGTTAGTAATGTAAGTATGAGTAGATCAACGTTAAATTTGCTGCAATATGTCACATCATTCGTCTGCAATCCAAGTTCGATTACAAATGTGGCCAAGTCACCGATTACGAATGTTTCGGTTATTTGAGGTTAGTAATGTAAGTATGAGTAGATCAACGTTAAATTTGCTGCAATATGTCACATCATTCGTCTGCAATCCAAGTTCGATTACAAATGTGGCCAAATTTCAAAATTTAAAACTTGCAATAACTGCACTTTCAGTACGCATCCTACCGGTAGTTTCGAGCTAAACATATTATATACACTACCTTTAATCATTTTTAACCGGAATTTCAACAATAAAAAGTTTTAAATTTTTTGAGAAAATCCCTGATGATAAAATTTATTGTCACCGATTACGAATGTTTCGGTTATTTTAGGTTAGTAATGTAAGTATGAGTAGATCAACGTTAAATTTGCTGCAATATGTCACATCATTCGTCTGCAATCCCAGTTCGATTACAAATGTGGCCAAATTTCAAAATTTAAAACTTGCAATAACCGCACTTTCAGTACGCATCCTACCGGTAGTTTCGAGCTAAACATGTTATATACACTACCTTTAATCATTTTGAATCGGAATTTCAACAATAAAAAGTTTTAAATTTTTTGAGAAAATCCCTGATGGTTAGCCTTACCTATTTTGAACGGATAAAATTTATTGTCACCGATTACGAATGTTTCGGTTATTTTAGTTTAGTAATGTAAGTATGAGTAGATCAACGTTAAATTTGCTGCAATATGTCACATCATTCGTCTGCAATCCAAGTTCGATTACAAATGTGGCCAAATTTCAAAATTTAAAACTTGCAATAACCGCACTTTCAGTACGCATCCTACCGGTAGTTTCGAGCTAAACATGTTATATACACTACATTTAATCATTTTGAACCGGAATTTCAACAATAAAAAGTTTTAAATTTTTTGAGAAAATCCCTGATGGTTAGCCTTACTTATTTTGAACGGATAAAACTTATTGTCACCGATTACGAATGTTTCGGTTATTTTAGGTTAGTAATGTAAGTATGAGTAGATCAACGTTAAATTTGCTGCAATATGTCACATCATTCGTCTGCAATCCAAGTTCGATTACAAATGTGGCCAAATTTCAAAATTTAAAACTTGCAATAACCGCACTTTCAGTACGCATCCTACCGGTAGTTTCGAGCTAAACATGTTATATACACTACCTTTAATCATTTTGAATCGGAATTTCAACAATAAAAAGTTTTAAATTTTTTGAGAAAATCCCTGATGATAAAATTTATTGTCACCGATTACGAATGTTTCGGTTATTTTAGGTTAGTAATGTAAGTATGAGTAGATCAACGTTAAATTTGCTGCAATATGTCACATCATTCGTCTGCAATCCAAGTTCGATTACAAATGTGGCCAAATTTCAAAATTTAAAACTTGCCATAACCGCACTTTCAGTACGCATCCTACCAGTAGTTTCGAGCTAAACATGTTGTATACACTACCTTTAATCATTTTGAACCGGAATTTCAACAATAAAAAGTTTTAAATTTTTTGAGAAAATCTGTGATGTTAGCCTTACTTATTTTGAACGGATAAAATTTATTGTCACCGATTACGAATGTTTCGGTTATTTGAGGTTAGTAATGTAAGTATGAGTAGATCAACGTTAAATTTGCTGCAATATGTCACATCATTCGTCTGCAATCCAAGTTCGATTACAAATGTGGCCAAATTTCAAAATTTAAAACTTGCAATAACCGCACTTTCAGTACGCATCCTACCGGTAGTTTCGAGCTAAACATGTTATATACACTACCTTTAATCATTTTGAACCGGAATTTCAACAATAAAAAGTTTTAAATTTTTTGAGAAAATCTGTGATGTTAGCCTTACTTATTTTGAACGGATAAAATTTATTGTCACCGATTACGAATGTTTCGGTTATTTGAGGTTAGTAATGTAAGTATGAGTAGATCAACGTTAAATTTGCTGCAATATGTCACATCATTCGTCTGCAATCCAAGTTCGATTACAAATGTGGCCAAATTTCAAAATTTAAAACTTGCAATAACCGCACTTTCAGTACGCATCCTACCGGTAGTTTCGAGCTAAACATGTTATATACACTACCTTTAATCATTTTGAACCGGAATTTCAACAATAAAAAGTTTTAAATTTTTTGAGAAAATCTGTGATGTTAGCCTTACTTATTTTGAACGGATAAAATTTATTGTCACCGATTACGAATGTTTCGGTTATTTGAGGTTAGTAATGTAAGTATGAGTAGATCAACGTTAAATTTGCTGCAATATGTCACATCATCCGTCTGCAATCCAAGTTCGATTACAAATGTGGCCAAATTTCAAAATTTAAAACTTGCAATAACCGCACTTTCAGTACGCATCCTACCGGTAGTTTCGAGCTAAACATGTTATATACACTACCTTTAATCATTTTGAACCGGAATTTCAACAATAAAAAGTTTTAAATTTTTTGAGAAAATCCCTGATGGTTGTTAGCCTTACTTATTTTGAACGGATAAAATTTATTGTCACCGATTACGAATGTTTCGGTTATTTTAGGTTAGTAATGTAAGTATGAGTAGATCAACGTTAAATTTGCTGCAATATGTCACATCATTCGTCTGCAATCCAAGTTCGATTACAAATGTGGCCAAATTTCAAAATTTAAAACTTGCAATAACCGCACTTTCAGTACGCATCCTACCGGTAGTTTCGAGCTAAACATGTTATATACACTACCTTTAATCATTTTGAACCGGAATTTCAACAATAAAAAGTTTTAAATTTTTTGAGAAAATCCCTGATGGTTGTTAGCCTTACTTATTTTGAACGGATAAAATTTATTGTCACCGATTACGAATGTTTCGGTTATTTTAGGTTAGTACTGTATGTATGAGTAGATCAACGTTAAATTTGCTGCAATATGTTACATCATTCGTCTGCAATCCAAATTCGATTACAAATGTGGCCAAATTTCAAAATTTAAAACTTGCCATAACCGCACTTTCAGTACGCATCCTACCGGTAGTTT
Source organism: Nephrotoma appendiculata (assembly GCA_947310385.1). Lineage (NCBI taxonomy): Eukaryota > Metazoa > Arthropoda > Insecta > Diptera > Tipulidae > Nephrotoma > Nephrotoma appendiculata. Next base: position 301,775,092 of record OX371224.1, on the reverse strand, counting down.
CGAGCTAAACATGTTATATACACTACCTTTAATCATTTTGAACCGGAATTTCAACAATAAAAAGTTTTAAATTTTTTGAGAAAATCTGTGATGTTAGCCTTACTTATTTTGAACGGATAAAATTTATTGTCACCGATTACGAATGTTTCGGTTATTTTAGGTTAGTAATGTAAGTATGAGTAGATCAACGTTAAATTTGCTGCAATATGTCACATCATTCGTCTGCAATCCAAGTTCGATTACAAATGTGGCCAAGTCACCGATTACGAATGTTTCGGTTATTTGAGGTTAGTAATGTAAGTATGAGTAGATCAACGTTAAATTTGCTGCAATATGTCACATCATCCGTCTGCAATCCAAGTTCGATTACAAATGTGGCCAAATTTCAAAATTTAAAACTTGCAATAACCGCACTTTCAGTACGCATCCTACCGGTAGTTTCGAGCTAAACATGTTATATACACTACTTTTAATCATTTTGAATCGGAATTTCAACAATAAAAAGTTTTAAATTTTTTGAGAAAATCCCTGATGGTTAGCCTTACTTATTTTGAACGGATAAAATTTATTGTCACCGATTACGAATGTTTCGGTTATTTTAGGTTAGTAATGTAAGTATGAGTAGATCAACGTTAAATTTGCTGCAATATGTCACATCATTCGTCTGCAATCCAAGTTCGATTACAAATGTGGCCAAATTTCAAAATTTAAAACTTGCAATAACCGCACTTTCAGTACGCATCCTACCGGTAGTTTCGAGCTAAACATGTTATATACACTACCTTTAATCATTTTGAACCGGAATTTCAACAATAAAAAGTTTTAAATTTTTTGAGAAAATCCCTGATGGTTAGCCTTACTTATTTTGAACGGATAAAATTTATTGTCACCGATTACGAATGTTTCGGTTATTTTAGGTTAGTAATGTAAGTATGAGTAGATCAACGTTAAATTTGCTGCAATATGTCACATCATTCGTCTGCAATCCAAGTTCGATTACAAATGTGGCCAAATTTCAAAATTTAAAACTTGCAATAACCGCACTTTCAGTACGAATCCTACCGGTAGTTTCGAGCTAAACATGTTATATACACTACCTTTAATCATTTTGAACCGGAATTTCAACAATAAAAAGTTTTCAATTTTTTGAGAAAATCCCTGATGATAAAATTTATTGTCACCGATTACGAATGTTTCGGTTATTTTAGGTTAGTAATGTAAGTATGAGTAGATCAACGTTAAATTTGCTGCAATATGTCACATCATTCGTCTGCAATCCAAGTTCGATTACAAATGTGGCCAAATTTCAAAATTTAAAACTTGCCATAACCGCACTTTCAGTACGCATCCTACCAGTAGTTTCGAGCTAAACATGTTGTATACACTACCTTTAATCATTTTGAACCGGAATTTCAACAATAAAAAGTTTTAAATTTTTTGAGAAAATCTGTGATGTTAGCCTTACTTATTTTGAACGGATAAAATTTATTGTCACCGATTACGAATGTTTCGGTTATTTTAGGTTAGTAATGTAAGTATGAGTAGATCAACGTTAAATTTGCTGCAATATGTCACATCATTCGTCTGCAATCCAAGTTCGATTACAAATGTGGCCAAGTCACCGATTACGAATGTTTCGGTTATTTGAGGTTAGTAATGTAAGTATGAGTAGATCAACGTTAAATTTGCTGCAATATGTCACATCATTCGTCTGCAATCCAAGTTCGATTACAAATGTGGCCAAGTCACCGATTACGAATGTTTCGGTTATTTGAGGTTAGTAATGTAAGTATGAGTAGATCAACGTTAAATTTGCTGCAATATGTCACATCATTCGTCTGCAATCCAAGTTCGATTACAAATGTGGCCAAATTTCAAAATTTAAAACTTGCAATAACTGCACTTTCAGTACGCATCCTACCGGTAGTTTCGAGCTAAACATATTATATACACTACCTTTAATCATTTTGAACCGGAATTTCAACAATAAAAAGTTTTAAATTTTTTGAGAAAATCCCTGATGATAAAATTTATTGTCACCGATTACGAATGTTTCGGTTATTTTAGGTTAGTAATGTAAGTATGAGTAGATCAACGTTAAATTTGCTGCAATATGTCACATCATTCGTCTGCAATCCCAGTTCGATTACAAATGTGGCCAAATTTCAAAATTTAAAACTTGCAATAACCGCACTTTCAGTACGCATCCTACCGGTAGTTTCGAGCTAAACATGTTATATACACTACCTTTAATCATTTTGAATCGGAATTTCAACAATAAAAAGTTTTAAATTTTTTGAGAAAATCCCTGATGGTTAGCCTTACCTATTTTGAACGGATAAAATTTATTGTCACCGATTACGAATGTTTCGGTTATTTTAGTTTAGTAATGTAAGTATGAGTAGATCAACGTTAAATTTGCTGCAATATGTCACATCATTCGTCTGCAATCCAAGTTCGATTACAAATGTGGCCAAATTTCAAAATTTAAAACTTGCAATAACCGCACTTTCAGTACGCATCCTACCGGTAGTTTCGAGCTAAACATGTTATATACACTACATTTAATCATTTTGAACCGGAATTTCAACAATAAAAAGTTTTAAATTTTTTGAGAAAATCCCTGATGGTTAGCCTTACTTATTTTGAACGGATAAAACTTATTGTCACCGATTACGAATGTTTCGGTTATTTTAGGTTAGTAATGTAAGTATGAGTAGATCAACGTTAAATTTGCTGCAATATGTCACATCATTCGTCTGCAATCCAAGTTCGATTACAAATGTGGCCAAATTTCAAAATTTAAAACTTGCAATAACCGCACTTTCAGTACGCATCCTACCGGTAGTTTCGAGCTAAACATGTTATATACACTACCTTTAATCATTTTGAATCGGAATTTCAACAATAAAAAGTTTTAAATTTTTTGAGAAAATCCCTGATGATAAAATTTATTGTCACCGATTACGAATGTTTCGGTTATTTTAGGTTAGTAATGTAAGTATGAGTAGATCAACGTTAAATTTGCTGCAATATGTCACATCATTCGTCTGCAATCCAAGTTCGATTACAAATGTGGCCAAATTTCAAAATTTAAAACTTGCCATAACCGCACTTTCAGTACGCATCCTACCAGTAGTTTCGAGCTAAACATGTTGTATACACTACCTTTAATCATTTTGAACCGGAATTTCAACAATAAAAAGTTTTAAATTTTTTGAGAAAATCTGTGATGTTAGCCTTACTTATTTTGAACGGATAAAATTTATTGTCACCGATTACGAATGTTTCGGTTATTTGAGGTTAGTAATGTAAGTATGAGTAGATCAACGTTAAATTTGCTGCAATATGTCACATCATTCGTCTGCAATCCAAGTTCGATTACAAATGTGGCCAAATTTCAAAATTTAAAACTTGCAATAACCGCACTTTCAGTACGCATCCTACCGGTAGTTTCGAGCTAAACATGTTATATACACTACCTTTAATCATTTTGAACCGGAATTTCAACAATAAAAAGTTTTAAATTTTTTGAGAAAATCTGTGATGTTAGCCTTACTTATTTTGAACGGATAAAATTTATTGTCACCGATTACGAATGTTTCGGTTATTTGAGGTTAGTAATGTAAGTATGAGTAGATCAACGTTAAATTTGCTGCAATATGTCACATCATTCGTCTGCAATCCAAGTTCGATTACAAATGTGGCCAAATTTCAAAATTTAAAACTTGCAATAACCGCACTTTCAGTACGAATCCTACCGGTAGTTTCGAGCTAAACATGTTATATACACTACCTTTAATCATTTTGAACCGGAATTTCAACAATAAAAAGTTTTCAATTTTTTGAGAAAATCCCTGATTGAAGCCTTACTTATTTTGAACGGATAAAATTTATTGTCACCGATTACGAATGTTTCGGTTATTTTAGGTTAGTAATGTAAGTATGAGTAGATCAACGTTAAATTTGCTGCAATATGTCACATCATTCGTCTGCAATCCAAGTTCGATTACAAATGAGGCCAAGTCACCGATTACGAATGTTTCGGTTATTTGAGGTTAGTAATGTAAGTATGAGTAGATCAACGTTAAATTTGCTGCAATATGTCACATCATTCGTCTGCAATCCAAGTTCGATTACAAATGTGGCCAAGTCACCGATTACGAATGTTTCGGTTATTTGAGGTTAGTAATGTAAGTATGAGTAGATCAACGTTAAATTTGCTGCAATATGTCACATCATTCGTCTGCAATCCAAGTTCGATTACAAATGTGGCCAAATTTCAAAATTTAAAACTTGCAATAACCGCACTTTCAGTACGCATCCTACCGGTAGTTTCGAGCTAAACATGTTATATACACTACCTTTAATCATTTTGAACCGGAATTTCAACAATAAAAAGTTTTAAATTTTTTGAGAAAATCTGTGATGTTAGCCTTACTTATTTTGAACGGATAAAATTTATTGTCACCGATTACGAATGTTTCGGTTATTTGAGGTTAGTAATGTAAGTATGAGTAGATCAACGTTAAATTTGCTGCAATATGTCACATCATTCGTCTGCAATCCAAGTTCGATTACAAATGTGGCCAAATTTCAAAATTTAAAACTTGCAATAACCGCACTTTCAGTACGCATCCTACCGGTAGTTTCGAGCTAAACATGTTATATACACTACCTTTAATCATTTTGAACCGGAATTTCAACAATAAAAAGTTTTAAATTTTTTGAGAAAATCCCTGATGGTTGTTAGCCTTACTTATTTTGAACGGATAAAATTTACTGTCACCGATTACGAATGTTTCGGTTATTTGAAGTTAGTAATGTAAGTATGAGTAGATCAACGTTAAATTTGCTGCAATATGTCACATCATTCGTCTGCAATCCAAGTTCGATTACAAATGTGGCCAAATTTCAAAATTTAAAACTTGCAATAACCGCACTTTCAGTACGCATCCTACCGGTAGTTTCGAGCTAAACATGTTATATACACTACCTTTAATCATTTTGAACCGGAATTTCAACAATAAAAAGTTTTAAATTTTTTGAGAAAATCCCTGATGGTTAGCCTTACTTATTTTGAACGGATAAAATTTATTGTCACCGATTACGAATGTTTCGGTTATTTTAGGTTAGTAATGTAAGTATGAGTAGATCAACGTTAAATTTGCTGCAATATGTCACATCATTCGTCTGCAATCCAAGTTCGATTACAAATGTGGCCAAATTTCAAAATTTAAAACTTGCAATAACCGCACTTTCAGTACGCATCCTACCGGTAGTTTCGAGCTAAACATGTTATATACACTACCTTTAATCATTTTGAACCGGAATTTCAACAATAAAAAGTTTTCAATTTTTTGAGAAAATCCCTGATGATAAAATTTATTGTCACCGATTACGAATGTTTCGGTTATTTTAGGTTAGTAATGTAAGTATGAGTAGATCAACGTTAAATTTGCTGCAATATGTCACATCATTCGTCTGCAATCCAAGTTCGATTACAAATGTGGCCAAATTTCAAAATTTAAAACTTGCCATAACCGCACTTTCAGTACGCATCCTACCAGTAGTTTCGAGCTAAACATGTTGTATACACTACCTTTAATCATTTTGAACCGGAATTTCAACAATAAAAAGTTTTAAATTTTTTGAGAAAATCTGTGATGTTAGCCTTACTTATTTTGAACGGATAAAATTTATTGTCACCGATTACGAATGTTTCGGTTATTTGAGGTTAGTAATGTAAGTATGAGTAGATCAACGTTAAATTTGCTGCAATATGTCACATCATTCGTCTGCAATCCAAGTTCGATTACAAATGTGGCCAAATTTCAAAATTTAAAACTTGCAATAACCGCACTTTCAGTACGCATCCTACCGGTAGTTTCGAGCTAAACATGTTATATACACTACCTTTAATCATTTTGAACCGGAATTTCAACAATAAAAAGTTTTAAATTTTTTGAGAAAATCTGTGATGTTAGCCTTACTTATTTTGAACGGATAAAATTTATTGTCACCGATTACGAATGTTTCGGTTATTTTAGGTTAGTAATGTAAGTATGAGTAGATCAACGTTAAATTTGCTGCAATATGTCACATCATTCGTCTGCAATCCAAGTTCGATTACAAATGTGGCCAAGTCACCGATTACGAATGTTTCGGTTATTTGAGGTTAGTAATGTAAGTATGAGTAGATCAACGTTAAATTTGCTGCAATATGTCACATCATTCGTCTGCAATCCAAGTTCGATTACAAATGTGGCCAAGTCACCGATTACGAATGTTTCGGTTATTTGAGGTTAGTAATGTAAGTATGAGTAGATCAACGTTAAATTTGCTGCAATATGTCACATCATTCGTCTGCAATCCAAGTTCGATTACAAATGTGGCCAAATTTCAAAATTTAAAACTTGCAATAACTGCACTTTCAGTACGCATCCTACCGGTAGTTTCGAGCTAAACATATTATATACACTACCTTTAATCATTTTGAACCGGAATTTCAACAATAAAAAGTTTTAAATTTTTTGAGAAAATCCCTGATGATAAAATTTATTGTCACCGATTACGAATGTTTCGGTTATTTTAGGTTAGTAATGTAAGTATGAGTAGATCAACGTTAAATTTGCTGCAATATGTCACATCATTCGTCTGCAATCCCAGTTCGATTACAAATGTGGCCAAATTTCAAAATTTAAAACTTGCAATAACCGCACTTTCAGTACGCATCCTACCGGTAGTTTCGAGCTAAACATGTTATATACACTACCTTTAATCATTTTGAACCGGAATTTCAACAATAAAAAGTTTTAAATTTTTTGAGAAAATCTGTGATGTTAGCCTTACTTATTTTGAACGGATAAAATTTATTGTCACCGATTACGAATGTTTCGGTTATTTTAGGTTAGTAATGTAAGTATGAGTAGATCAACGTTAAATTTGCTGCAATATGTCACATCATTCGTCTGCAATCCAAGTTCGATTACAAATGTGGCCAAGTCACCGATTACGAATGTTTCGGTTATTTGAGGTTAGTAATGTAAGTATGAGTAGATCAACGTTAAATTTGCTGCAATATGTCACATCATTCGTCTGCAATCCAAGTTCGATTACAAATGTGGCCAAGTCACCGATTACGAATGTTTCGGTTATTTGAGGTTAGTAATGTAAGTATGAGTAGATCAACGTTAAATTTGCTGCAATATGTCACATCATTCGTCTGCAATCCAAGTTCGATTACAAATGTGGCCAAATTTCAATATTTAAAACTTGCAATAACTGCACTTTCAGTACGCATCCTACCGGTAGTTTCGAGCTAAACATATTATATACACTACCTTTAATCATTTTGAACCGGAATTTCAACAATAAAAAGTTTTAAATTTTTTGAGAAAATCCCTGATGATAAAATTTATTGTCACCGATTACGAATGTTTCGGTTATTTTAGGTTAGTAATGTAAGTATGAGTAGATCAACGTTAAATTTGCTGCAATATGTCACATCATTCGTCTGCAATCCCAGTTCGATTACAAATGTGGCCAAATTTCAAAATTTAAAACTTGCAATAACCGCACTTTCAGTACGCATCCTACCGGTAGTTTCGAGCTAAACATGTTATATACACTACCTTTAATCATTTTGAATCGGAATTTCAACAATAAAAAGTTTTAAATTTTTTGAGAAAATCCCTGATGGTTAGCCTTACCTATTTTGAACGGATAAAATTTATTGTCACCGATTACGAATGTTTCGGTTATTTTAGTTTAGTAATGTAAGTATGAGTAGATCAACGTTAAATTTGCTGCAATATGTCACATCATTCGTCTGCAATCCAAGTTCGATTACAAATGTGGCCAAATTTCAATATTTAAAACTTGCAATAACTGCACTTTCAGTACGCATCCTACCGGTAGTTTCGAGCTAAACATATTATATACACTACCTTTAATCATTTTGAACCGGAATTTCAACAATAAAAAGTTTTAAATTTTTTGAGAAAATCCCTGATGATAAAATTTATTGTCACCGATTACGAATGTTTCGGTTATTTTAGGTTAGTAATGTAAGTATGAGTAGATCAACGTTAAATTTGCTGCAATATGTCACATCATTCGTCTGCAATCCCAGTTCGATTACAAATGTGGCCAAATTTCAAAATTTAAAACTTGCAATAACCGCACTTTCAGTACGCATCCTACCGGTAGTTTCGAGCTAAACATGTTATATACACTACATTTAATCATTTTGAACCGGAATTTCAACAATAAAAAGTTTTAAATTTTTTGAGAAAATCTGTGATGTTAGCCTTACTTATTTTGAACGGATAAAATTTATTGTCACCGATTACGAATGTTTCGGTTATTTTAGGTTAGTAATGTAAGTATGAGTAGATCAACGTTAAATTTGCTGCAATATGTCACATCATCCGTCTGCAATCCAAGTTCGATTACAAATGTGGCCAAATTTCAAAATTTAAAACTTGCAATAACCGCACTTTCAGTACGCATCCTACCGGTAGTTTCGAGCTAAACATGTTATATACATTACCTTTAATCATTTTGAACCGGAATTTCAACAATAAAAAGTTTTAAATTTTTTGAGAAAATCCCTGATGGTTAGCCTTACTTATTTTGAACGGATAAAATTTATTGTCACCGATTACGAATGTTTCGGTTATTTTAGGTTAGTAATGTAAGTATGAGTAGATCAACGTTAAATTTGCTGCAATATGTCACATCATTCGTCTGCAATCCAAGTTCGATTACAAATGTGGCCAAATTTCAAAATTTAAAACTTGCAATAACCGCACTTTCAGTACGCATCCTACCGGTAGTTTCGAGCTAAACATGTTATATACACTACATTTAATCATTTTGAACCGGAATTTCAACAATAAAAAGTTTTAAATTTTTTGAGAAAATCTGTGATGTTAGCCTTACTTATTTTGAACGGATAAAATTTATTGTCACCGATTACGAATGTTTCGGTTATTTGAGGTTAGTAATGTAAGTATGAGTAGATCAACGTTAAATTTGCTGCAATATGTCACATCATCCGTCTGCAATCCAAGTTCGATTACAAATGTGGCCAAATTTCAAAATTTAAAACTTGCAATAACCGCACTTTCAGTACGCATCCTACCGGTAGTTTCGAGCTAAACATGTTATATACACTACTTTTAATCATTTTGAATCGGAATTTCAACAATAAAAAGTTTTAAATTTTTTGAGAAAATCCCTGATGGTTAGCCTTACTTATTTTGAACGGATAAAATTTATTGTCACCGATTACGAATGTTTCGGTTATTTTAGGTTAGTAATGTAAGTATGAGTAGATCAACGTTAAATTTGCTGCAATATGTCACATCATTCGTCTGCAATCCAAGTTCGATTACAAATGTGGCCAAATTTCAAAATTTAAAACTTGCAATAACCGCACTTTCAGTACGCATCCTACCGGTAGTTTCGAGCTAAACATGTTATATACACTACCTTTAATCATTTTGAACCGGAATTTCAACAATAAAAAGTTTTAAATTTTTTGAGAAAATCCCTGATGGTTAGCCTTACTTATTTTGAACGGATAAAATTTATTGTCACCGATTACGAATGTTTCGGTTATTTTAGGTTAGTAATGTAAGTATGAGTAGATCAACGTTAAATTTGCTGCAATATGTCACATCATTCGTCTGCAATCCAAGTTCGATTACAAATGTGGCCAAATTTCAAAATTTAAAACTTGCAATAACCGCACTTTCAGTACGAATCCTACCGGTAGTTTCGAGCTAAACATGTTATATACACTACCTTTAATCATTTTGAACCGGAATTTCAACAATAAAAAGTTTTCAATTTTTTGAGAAAATCCCTGATGATAAAATTTATTGTCACCGATTACGAATGTTTCGGTTATTTTAGGTTAGTAATGTAAGTATGAGTAGATCAACGTTAAATTTGCTGCAATATGTCACATCATTCGTCTGCAATCCAAGTTCGATTACAAATGTGGCCAAATTTCAAAATTTAAAACTTGCCATAACCGCACTTTCAGTACGCATCCTACCAGTAGTTTCGAGCTAAACATGTTGTATACACTACCTTTAATCATTTTGAACCGGAATTTCAACAATAAAAAGTTTTAAATTTTTTGAGAAAATCTGTGATGTTAGCCTTACTTATTTTGAACGGATAAAATTTATTGTCACCGATTACGAATGTTTCGGTTATTTGAGGTTAGTAATGTAAGTATGAGTAGATCAACGTTAAATTTGCTGCAATATGTCACATCATTCGTCTGCAATCCAAGTTCGATTACAAATGTGGCCAAATTTCAAAATTTAAAACTTGCAATAACCGCACTTTCAGTACGCATCCTACCGGTAGTTTCGAGCTAAACATGTTATATACACTACCTTTAATCATTTTGAACCGGAATTTCAACAATAAAAAGTTTTAAATTTTTTGAGAAAATCTGTGATGTTAGCCTTACTTATTTTGAACGGATAAAATTTATTGTCACCGATTACGAATGTTTCGGTTATTTTAGGTTAGTAATGTAAGTATGAGTAGATCAACGTTAAATTTGCTGCAATATGTCACATCATTCGTCTGCAATCCAAGTTCGATTACAAATGTGGCCAAGTCACCGATTACGAATGTTTCGGTTATTTGAGGTTAGTAATGTAAGTATGAGTAGATCAACGTTAAATTTGCTGCAATATGTCACATCATTCGTCTGCAATCCAAGTTCGATTACAAATGTGGCCAAGTCACCGATTACGAATGTTTCGGTTATTTGAGGTTAGTAATGTAAGTATGAGTAGATCAACGTTAAATTTGCTGCAATATGTCACATCATTCGTCTGCAATCCAAGTTCGATTACAAATGTGGCCAAATTTCAAAATTTAAAACTTGCAATAACTGCACTTTCAGTACGCATCCTACCGGTAGTTTCGAGCTAAACATATTATATACACTACCTTTAATCATTTTGAACCGGAATTTCAACAATAAAAAGTTTTAAATTTTTTGAGAAAATCCCTGATGATAAAATTTATTGTCACCGATTACGAATGTTTCGGTTATTTTAGGTTAGTAATGTAAGTATGAGTAGATCAACGTTAAATTTGCTGCAATATGTCACATCATTCGTCTGCAATCCCAGTTCGATTACAAATGTGGCCAAATTTCAAAATTTAAAACTTGCAATAACCGCACTTTCAGTACGCATCCTACCGGTAGTTTCGAGCTAAACATGTTATATACACTACCTTTAATCATTTTGAACCGGAATTTCAACAATAAAAAGTTTTAAATTTTTTGAGAAAATCTGTGATGTTAGCCTTACTTATTTTGAACGGATAAAATTTATTGTCACCGATTACGAATGTTTCGGTTATTTTAGGTTAGTAATGTAAGTATGAGTAGATCAACGTTAAATTTGCTGCAATATGTCACATCATTCGTCTGCAATCCAAGTTCGATTACAAATGTGGCCAAGTCACCGATTACGAATGTTTCGGTTATTTGAGGTTAGTAATGTAAGTATGAGTAGATCAACGTTAAATTTGCTGCAATATGTCACATCATTCGTCTGCAATCCAAGTTCGATTACAAATGTGGCCAAGTCACCGATTACGAATGTTTCGGTTATTTGAGGTTAGTAATGTAAGTATGAGTAGATCAACGTTAAATTTGCTGCAATATGTCACATCATTCGTCTGCAATCCAAGTTCGATTACAAATGTGGCCAAATTTCAAAATTTAAAACTTGCAATAACTGCACTTTCAGTACGCATCCTACCGGTAGTTTCGAGCTAAACATATTATATACACTACCTTTAATCATTTTGAACCGGAATTTCAACAATAAAAAGTTTTAAATTTTTTGAGAAAATCCCTGATGATAAAATTTATTGTCACCGATTACGAATGTTTCGGTTATTTTAGGTTAGTAATGTAAGTATGAGTAGATCAACGTTAAATTTGCTGCAATATGTCACATCATTCGTCTGCAATCCCAGTTCGATTACAAATGTGGCCAAATTTCAAAATTTAAAACTTGCAATAACCGCACTTTCAGTACGCATCCTACCGGTAGTTTCGAGCTAAACATGTTATATACACTACCTTTAATCATTTTGAATCGGAATTTCAACAATAAAAAGTTTTAAATTTTTTGAGAAAATCCCTGATGGTTAGCCTTACCTATTTTGAACGGATAAAATTTATTGTCACCGATTACGAATGTTTCGGTTATTTTAGTTTAGTAATGTAAGTATGAGTAGATCAACGTTAAATTTGCTGCAATATGTCACATCATTCGTCTGCAATCCAAGTTCGATTACAAATGTGGCCAAATTTCAAAATTTAAAACTTGCAATAACCGCACTTTCAGTACGCATCCTACCGGTAGTTTCGAGCTAAACATGTTATATACACTACATTTAATCATTTTGAACCGGAATTTCAACAATAAAAAGTTTTAAATTTTTTGAGAAAATCTGTGATGTTAGCCTTACTTATTTTGAACGGATAAAATTTATTGTCACCGATTACGAATGTTTCGGTTATTTTAGGTTAGTAATGTAAGTATGAGTAGATCAACGTTAAATTTGCTGCAATATGTCACATCATCCGTCTGCAATCCAAGTTCGATTACAAATGTGGCCAAATTTCAAAATTTAAAACTTGCAATAACCGCACTTTCAGTACGCATCCTACCGGTAGTTTCGAGCTAAACATGTTATATACATTACCTTTAATCATTTTGAACCGGAATTTCAACAATAAAAAGTTTTAAATTTTTTGAGAAAATCCCTGATGGTTAGCCTTACTTATTTTGAACGGATAAAATTTATTGTCACCGATTACGAATGTTTCGGTTATTTTAGGTTAGTAATGTAAGTATGAGTAGATCAACGTTAAATTTGCTGCAATATGTCACATCATTCGTCTGCAATCCAAGTTCGATTACAAATGTGGCCAAATTTCAAATTTTAAAACTTGCAATAACCGCACTTTCAGTACGCATCCTACCGGTAGTTTCGAGCTAAACATGTTATATACACTACCTTTAATCATTTTGAATCGGAATTTCAACAATAAAAAGTTTTAAATTTTTTGAGAAAATCCCTGATGATAAAATTTATTGTCACCGATTACGAATGTTTCGGTTATTTTAGGTTAGTAATGTAAGTATGAGTAGATCAACGTTAAATTTGCTGCAATATGTCACATCATTCGTCTGCAATCCAAGTTCGATTACAAATGTGGCCAAATTTCAAAATTTAAAACTTGCCATAACCGCACTTTCAGTACGCATCCTACCAGTAGTTTCGAGCTAAACATGTTGTATACACTACCTTTAATCATTTTGAACCGGAATTTCAACAATAAAAAGTTTTAAATTTTTTGAGAAAATCTGTGATGTTAGCCTTACTTATTTTGAACGGATAAAATTTATTGTCACCGATTACGAATGTTTCGGTTATTTGAGGTTAGTAATGTAAGTATGAGTAGATCAACGTTAAATTTGCTGCAATATGTCACATCATTCGTCTGCAATCCAAGTTCGATTACAAATGTGGCCAAATTTCAAAATTTAAAACTTGCAATAACCGCACTTTCAGTACGCATCCTACCGGTAGTTTCGAGCTAAACATGTTATATACACTACCTTTAATCATTTTGAACCGGAATTTCAACAATAAAAAGTTTTAAATTTTTTGAGAAAATCTGTGATGTTAGCCTTACTTATTTTGAACGGATAAAATTTATTGTCACCGATTACGAATGTTTCGGTTATTTGAGGTTAGTAATGTAAGTATGAGTAGATCAACGTTAAATTTGCTGCAATATGTCACATCATTCGTCTGCAATCCAAGTTCGATTACAAATGTGGCCAAATTTCAAAATTTAAAACTTGCAATAACCGCACTTTCAGTACGCATCCTACCGGTAGTTTCGAGCTAAACATGTTATATACATTACCTTTAAACATTTTGAACCGGAATTTCAACAATAAAAAGTTTTAAATTTTTTGAGAAAATCCCTGATGGTTAGCCTTACTTATTTTGAACGGATAAAATTTATTGTCACCGATTACGAATGTTTCGGTTATTTTAGGTTAGTAATGTAAGTATGAGTAGATCAACGTTAAATTTGCTGCAATATGTCACATCATTCGTCTGCAATCCAAGTTCGATTACAAATGTGGCCAAATTTCAAAATTTAAAACTTGCAATAACCGCACTTTCAGTACGAATCCTACCGGTAGTTTCGAGCTAAACATGTTATATACACTACCTTTAATCATTTTGAACCGGAATTTCAACAATAAAAAGTTTTCAATTTTTTGAGAAAATCCCTGATTGAAGCCTTACTTATTTTGAACGGATAAAATTTATTGTCACCGATTACGAATGTTTCGGTTATTTTAGGTTAGTAATGTAAGTATGAGTAGATCAACGTTAAATTTGCTGCAATATGTCACATCATTCGTCTGCAATCCAAGTTCGATTACAAATGAGGCCAAGTCACCGATTACGAATGTTTCGGTTATTTGAGGTTAGTAATGTAAGTATGAGTAGATCAACGTTAAATTTGCTGCAATATGTCACATCATTCGTCTGCAATCCAAGTTCGATTACAAATGTGGCCAAGTCACCGATTACGAATGTTTCGGTTATTTGAGGTTAGTAATGTAAGTATGAGTAGATCAACGTTAAATTTGCTGCAATATGTCACATCATTCGTCTGCAATCCAAGTTCGATTACAAATGTGGCCAAATTTCAAAATTTAAAACTTGCAATAACCGCACTTTCAGTACGCATCCTACCGGTAGTTTCGAGCTAAACATGTTATATACACTACCTTTAATCATTTTGAACCGGAATTTCAACAATAAAAAGTTTTAAATTTTTTGAGAAAATCTGTGATGTTAGCCTTACTTATTTTGAACGGATAAAATTTATTGTCACCGATTACGAATGTTTCGGTTATTTGAGGTTAGTAATGTAAGTATGAGTAGATCAACGTTAAATTTGCTGCAATATGTCACATCATTCGTCTGCAATCCAAGTTCGATTACAAATGTGGCCAAATTTCAAAATTTAAAACTTGCAATAACCGCACTTTCAGTACGCATCCTACCGGTAGTTTCGAGCTAAACATGTTATATACACTACCTTTAATCATTTTGAACCGGAATTTCAACAATAAAAAGTTTTAAATTTTTTGAGAAAATCTGTGATGTTAGCCTTACTTATTTTGAACGGATAAAATTTATTGTCACCGATTACGAATGTTTCGGTTATTTGAGGTTAGTAATGTAAGTATGAGTAGATCAACGTTAAATTTGCTGCAATATGTCACATCATTCGTCTGCAATCCAAGTTCGATTACAAATGTGGCCAAATTTCAAAATTTAAAACTTGCAATAACCGCACTTTCAGTACGCATCCTACCGGTAGTTTCGAGCTAAACATGTTATATACACTACCTTTAATCATTTTGAACCGGAATTTCAACAATAAAAAGTTTTAAATTTTTTGAGAAAATCCCTGATGGTTAGCCTTACTTATTTTGAACGGATAAAATTTTTTGTCACCGATTACGAATGTTTCGGTTATTTTAGGTTAGTAATGTAAGTATGAGTAGATCAACGTTAAATTTGCTGCAATATGTCACATCATTCGTCTGCAATCCAAGTTCGATTACAAATGTGGCCAAATTTCAAAATTTAAAACTTGCAATAACCGCACTTTCAGTACGAATCCTACCGGTAGTTTCGAGCTAAACATGTTATATACACTACCTTTAATCATTTTGAACCGGAATTTCAACAATAAAAAGTTTTCAATTTTTTGAGAAAATCCCTGATTGAAGCCTTACTTATTTTGAACGGATAAAATTTATTGTCACCGATTACGAATGTTTCGGTTATTTTAGGTTAGTAATGTAAGTATGAGTAGATCAACGTTAAATTTGCTGCAATATGTCACATCATTCGTCTGCAATCCAAGTTCGATTACAAATGTGGCCAAGTCACCGATTACGAATGTTTCGGTTATTTTAGGTTAGTAATGTAAGTATGAGTAGATCAACGTTAAATTTGCTGCAATATGTCACATCATTCGTCTGCAATCCAAGTTCGATTACAAATGTGGCCAAGTCACCGATTACGAATGTTTCGGTTATTTGAGGTTAGTAATGTAAGTATGAGTAGATCAACGTTAAATTTGCTGCAATATGTCACATCATTCGTCTGCAATCCAAGTTCGATTACAAATGTGGCCAAATTTCAAAATTTAAAACTTGCAATAACTGCACTTTCAGTACGCATCCTACCGGTAGTTTCGAGCTAAACATATTATATACACTACCTTTAATCATTTTGAACCGGAATTTCAACAATAAAAAGTTTTAAATTTTTTGAGAAAATCCCTGATGGTTGTTAGCCTTACTTATTTTGAACGGATAAAATTTATTGTCACCGATTACGAATGTTTCGGTTATTTTAGGTTAGTAATGTAAGTATGAGTAGATCAACGTTAAATTTGCTGCAATATGTCACATCATTCGTCTGCAATCCCAGTTCGATTACAAATGTGGCCAAATTTCAAAATTTAAAACTTGCAATAACCGCACTTTCAGTACGCATCCTACCGGTAGTTTCGAGCTAAACATGTTATATACATTACCTTTAATCATTTTGAACCGGAATTTCAACAATAAAAAGTTTTAAATTTTTTGAGAAAATCTGTGATGTTAGCCTTACTTATTTTGAACGGATAAAATTTATTGTCACCGATTACGAATGTTTCGGTTATTTGAGGTTAGTAATGTAAGTATGAGTAGATCAACGTTAAATTTGCTGCAATATGTCACATCATTCGTCTGCAATCCAAGTTCGATTACAAATGTGGCCAAATTTCAAAATTTAAAACTTGCAATAACCGCACTTTCAGTACGCATCCTACCGGTAGTTTCGAGCTAAACATGTTATATACACTACCTTTAATCATTTTGAACCGGAATTTCAACAATAAAAAGTTTTAAATTTTTTGAGAAAATCTGTGATGTTAGCCTTACTTATTTTGAACGGATAAAATTTATTGTCACCGATTACGAATGTTTCGGTTATTTTAGGTTAGTAATGTAAGTATGAGTAGATCAACGTTAAATTTGCTGCAATATGTCACATCATCCGTCTGCAATCCAAGTTCGATTACAAATGTGGCCAAATTTCAAAATTTAAAACTTGCAATAACCGCACTTTCAGTACGCATCCTACCGGTAGTTTCGAGCTAAACATGTTATATACACTACCTTTAATCATTTTGAATCGGAATTTCAACAATAAAAAGTTTTAAATTTTTTGAGAAAATCCCTGATGATAAAATTTATTGTCACCGATTACGAATGTTTCGGTTATTTTAGGTTAGTAATGTAAGTATGAGTAGATCAACGTTAAATTTGCTGCAATATGTCACATCATTCGTCTGCAATCCAAGTTCGATTACAAATGTGGCCAAATTTCAAAATTTAAAACTTGCCATAACCGCACTTTCAGTACGCATCCTACCGGTAGTTTCGAGCTAAACATGTTGTATACACTACCTTTAATCATTTTGAACCGGAATTTCAACAATAAAAAGTTTTAAATTTTTTGAGAAAATCTGTGATGTTAGCCTTACTTATTTTGAACGGATAAAATTTATTGTCACCGATTACGAATGTTTCGGTTATTTGAGGTTAGTAATGTAAGTATGAGTAGATCAACGTTAAATTTGCTGCAATATGTCACATCATTCGTCTGCAATCCAAGTTCGATTACAAATGTGGCCAAATTTCAAAATTTAAAACTTGCAATAACCGCACTTTCAGTACGCATCCTACCGGTAGTTTCGAGCTAAACATGTTATATACATTACCTTTAATCATTTTGAACTGGAATTTCAACAATAAAAAGTTTTAAATTTTTTGAGAAAATCCCTGATGGTTAGCCTTACTTATTTTGAACGGATAAAATTTATTGTCACCGATTACGAATGTTTCGGTTATTTTAGGTTAGTAATGTAAGTATGAGTAGATCAACGTTAAATTTGCTGCAATATGTCACATCATTCGTCTGCAATCCAAGTTCGATTACAAATGAGGCCAAGTCACCGATTACGAATGTTTCGGTTATTTGAGGTTAGTAATGTAAGTATGAGTAGATCAACGTTAAATTTGCTGCAATATGTCACATCATTCGTCTGCAATCCAAGTTCGATTACAAATGTGGCCAAGTCACCGATTACGAATGTTTCGGTTATTTGAGGTTAGTAATGTAAGTATGAGTAGATCAACGTTAAATTTGCTGCAATATGTCACATCATTCGTCTGCAATCCAAGTTCGATTACAAATGTGGCCAAATTTCAAAATTTAAAACTTGCAATAACCGCACTTTCAGTACGCATCCTACCGGTAGTTTCGAGCTAAACATGTTATATACACTACCTTTAATCATTTTGAACCGGAATTTCAACAATAAAAAGTTTTAAATTTTTTGAGAAAATCTGTGATGTTAGCCTTACTTATTTTGAACGGATAAAATTTATTGTCACCGATTACGAATGTTTCGGTTATTTGAGGTTAGTAATGTAAGTATGAGTAGATCAACGTTAAATTTGCTGCAATATGTCACATCATTCGTCTGCAATCCAAGTTCGATTACAAATGTGGCCAAATTTCAAAATTTAAAACTTGCAATAACCGCACTTTCAGTACGCATCCTACCGGTAGTTTCGAGCTAAACATGTTATATACATTACCTTTAATCATTTTGAACCGGAATTTCAACAATAAAAAGTTTTAAATTTTTTGAGAAAATCCCTGATGGTTAGCCTTACTTATTTTGAACGGATAAAATTTATTGTCACCGATTACGAATGTTTCGGTTATTTTAGGTTAGTAATGTAAGTATGAGTAGATCAACGTTAAATTTGCTGCAATATGTCACATCATTCGTCTGCAATCCAAGTTCGATTACAAATGTGGCCAAATTTCAAAATTTAAAACTTGCAATAACCGCACTTTCAGTACGAATCCTACCGGTAGTTTCGAGCTAAACATGTTATATACACTACCTTTAATCATTTTGAACCGGAATTTCAACAATAAAAAGTTTTCAATTTTTTGAGAAAATCCCTGATTGAAGCCTTACTTATTTTGAACGGATAAAATTTATTGTCACCGATTACGAATGTTTCGGTTATTTTAGGTTAGTAATGTAAGTATGAGTAGATCAACGTTAAATTTGCTGCAATATGTCACATCATTCGTCTGCAATCCAAGTTCGATTACAAATGTGGCCAAATTTCAAAATTTAAAACTTGCAATAACCGCACTTTCAGTACGCATCCTACCGGTAGTTTCGAGCTAAACATGTTATATACACTACCTTTAATCATTTTGAACCGGAATTTCAACAATAAAAAGTTTTAAATTTTTTGAGAAAATCCCTGATGGTTAGCCTTACTTATTTTGAACGGATAAAATTTATTGTCACCGATTACGAATGTTTCGGTTATTTTAGGTTAGTAATGTAAGTATGAGTAGATCAACGTTAAATTTGCTGCAATATGTCACATCATCCGTCTGCAATCCAAGTTCGATTACAAATGTGGCCAAATTTCAAAATTTAAAACTTGCAATAACCGCACTTTCAGTACGCATCCTACCGGTAGTTTCGAGCTAAACATGTTATATACATTACCTTTAATCATTTTGAACCGGAATTTCAACAATAAAAAGTTTTAAATTTTTTGAGAAAATCCCTGATTGAAGCCTTACTTATTTTGAACGGATAAAATTTATTGTCACCGATTACGAATGTTTCGGTTATTTTAGGTTAGTAATGTAAGTATGAGTAGATCAACGTTAAATTTGCTGCAATATGTCACATCATTCGTCTGCAATCCAAGTTCGATTACAAATGTGGCCAAATTTCAAAATTTAAAACTTGCAATAACCGTACTTTCAGTACGCATCCTACCGGTAGTTTCGAGCTAAACATGTTATATACACTACCTTTAATCATTTTGAACCGGAATTTCAACAATAAAAAGTTTTAAATTTTTTGAGAAAATCCCTGATGGTTAGCCTTACTTATTTTGAACGGATAAAATTTATTGTCACCGATTACGAATGTTTCGGTTATTTTAGGTTAGTAATGTAAGTATGAGTAGATCAACGTTAAATTTGCTGCAATATGTCACATCATTCGTCTGCAATCCAAGTTCGATTACAAATGTGGCCAAATTTCAAAATTTAAAACTTGCAATAACCGCACTTTCAGTACGCATCCTACCGGTAGTTTCGAGCTAAACATGTTATATACACTACCTTTAATCATTTTGAACCGGAATTTCAACAATAAAAAGTTTTAAATTTTTTGAGAAAATCCCTGATGGTTAGCCTTACTTATTTTGAACGGATAAAATTTATTGTCACCGATTACGAATGTTTCGGTTATTTTAGGTTAGTAATGTAAGTATGAGTATATCAACGTTAAATTTGCTGCAATATGTCACATCATCCGTCTGCAATCCAAGTTCGATTACAAATGTGGCCAAATTTCAAAATTTAAAACTTGCAATAACCGCACTTTCAGTACGCATCCTACCGGTAGTTTCGAGCTAAACATGTTATATACATTACCTTTAATCATTTTGAACCGGAATTTCAACAATAAAAAGTTTTAAATTTTTTGAGAAAATCCCTGATGGTTAGCCTTACTTATTTTGAACGGATAAAATTTATTGTCACCGATTACGAATGTTTCGGTTATTTTAGGTTAGTAATGTAAGTATGAGTAGATCAACGTTAAATTTGCTGCAATATGTCACATCATTCGTCTGCAATCCAAGTTCGATTACAAATGTGGCCAAATTTCAAAATTAAAAACTTGCAATAACCGCACTTTCAGTACGCATCCTACCAGTAGTTTCGAGCTAAACATGTTATATACACTACCTTTAATCATTTTGAACCGGAATTTCAACAATAAAAAGTTTTAAATTTTTTGAGAAAATCCCTGATGGTTAGCCTTACTTATTTTGAACGGATAAAATTTATTGTCACCGATTACGAATGTTTCGGTTATTTTAGGTTAGTAATGTAAGTATGAGTAGATCAACGTTAAATTTGCTGCAATATGTCACATCATTCGTCTGCAATCCAAGTTCGATTACAAATGTGGCCAAATTTCAAAATTTAAAACTTGCAATAACCGCACTTTCAGTACGCATCCTACCGGTAGTTTCGAGCTAAACATGTTATATACACTACCTTTAATCATTTTGAACCGGAATTTCAACAATAAAAAGTTTTAAATTTTTTGAGAAAATCTGTGATGTTAGCCTTACTTATTTTGAACGGATAAAATTTATTGTCACCGATTACGAATGTTTCGGTTATTTGAGGTTAGTAATGTAAGTATGAGTAGATCAACGTTAAATTTGCTGCAATATGTCACATCATTCGTCTGCAATCCAAGTTCGATTACAAATGTGGCCAAATTTCAAAATTTAAAACTTGCAATAACCGCACTTTCAGTACGCATCCTACCGGTAGTTTCGAGCTAAACATGTTATATACATTACCTTTAATCATTTTGAACCGGAATTTCAACAATAAAAAGTTTTAAATTTTTTGAGAAAATCCCTGATGGTTAGCCTTACTTATTTTGAACGGATAAAATTTATTGTCACCGATTACGAATGTTTCGGTTATTTTAGGTTAGTAATGTAAGTATGAGTAGATCAACGTTAAATTTGCTGCAATATGTCACATCATTCGTCTGCAATCCAAGTTCGATTACAAATGTGGCCAAATTTCAAAATTTAAAACTTGCAATAACCGTACTTTCAGTACGCATCCTACCGGTAGTTTCGAGCTAAACATGTTATATACACTACCTTTAATCATTTTGAACCGGAATTTCAACAATAAAAAGTTTTAAATTTTTTGAGAAAATCCCTGATGGTTAGCCTTACTTATTTTGAACGGATAAAATTTATTGTCACCGATTACGAATGTTTCGGTTATTTTAGGTTAGTAATGTAAGTATGAGTAGATCAACGTTAAATTTGCTGCAATATGTCACATCATTCGTCTGCAATCCAAGTTCGATTACAAATGTGGCCAAATTTCAAAATTTAAAACTTGCAATAACCGCACTTTCAGTACGCATCCTACCGGTAGTTTCGAGCTAAACATGTTATATACACTACCTTTAATCATTTTGAACCGGAATTTCAACAATAAAAAGTTTTAAATTTTTTGAGAAAATCCCTGATGGTTAGCCTTACTTATTTTGAACGGATAAAATTTATTGTCACCGATTACGAATGTTTCGGTTATTTTAGGTTAGTAATGTAAGTATGAGTATATCAACGTTAAATTTGCTGCAATATGTCACATCATCCGTCTGCAATCCAAGTTCGATTACAAATGTGGCCAAATTTCAAAATTTAAAACTTGCAATAACCGCACTTTCAGTACGCATCCTACCGGTAGTTTCGAGCTAAACATGTTATATACATTACCTTTAATCATTTTGAACCGGAATTTCAACAATAAAAAGTTTTAAATTTTTTGAGAAAATCCCTGATGGTTAGCCTTACTTATTTTGAACGGATAAAATTTATTGTCACCGATTACGAATGTTTCGGTTATTTTAGGTTAGTAATGTAAGTATGAGTAGATCAACGTTAAATTTGCTGCAATATGTCACATCATTCGTCTGCAATCCAAGTTCGATTACAAATGTGGCCAAATTTCAAAATTAAAAACTTGCAATAACCGCACTTTCAGTACGCATCCTACCAGTAGTTTCGAGCTAAACATGTTATATACACTACGTTTAATCATTTTGAACCGGAATTTCAACAATAAAAAGTTTTAAATTTTTTGAGAAAATCCCTGATGGTTAGCCTTACTTATTTTGAACGGATAAAATTTATTGTCACCGATTACGAATGTTTCGGTTATTTTAGGTTAGTAATGTAAGTATGAGTAGATCAACGTTAAATTTGCTGCAATATGTCACATCATTCGTCTGCAATCCAAGTTCGATTACAAATGTGGCCAAATTTCAAAATTTAAAACTTGCAATAACCGCACTTTCAGTACGCATCCTACCGGTAGTTTCGAGCTAAACATGTTATATACACTACCTTTAATCATTTTGAACCGGAATTTCAACAATAAAAAGTTTTAAATTTTTTGAGAAAATCCCTGATGGTTAGCCTTACTTATTTTGAACGGATAAAATTTATTGTCACCGATTACGAATGTTTCGGTTATTTTAGGTTAGTAATGTAAGTATGAGTAGATCAACGTTAAATTTGCTGCAATATGTCACATCATTCGTCTGCAATCCAAGTTCGATTACAAATGTGGCCAAATTTCAAAATTTAAAACTTGCAATAACCGCACTTTCAGTACGCATCCTACCGGTAGTTTCGAGCTAAACATGTTATATACACTACCTTTAATCATTTTGAACCGGAATTTCAACAATAAAAAGTTTTAAATTTTTTGAGAAAATCTGTGATGTTAGCCTTACTTATTTTGAACGGATAAAATTTATTGTCACCGATTACGAATGTTTCGGTTATTTGAGGTTAGTAATGTAAGTATGAGTAGATCAACGTTAAATTTGCTGCAATATGTCACATCATTCGTCTGCAATCCAAGTTCGATTACAAATGTGGCCAAATTTCAAAATTTAAAACTTGCAATAACCGCACTTTCAGTACGCATCCTACCGGTAGTTTCGAGCTAAACATGTTATATACACTACCTTTAATCATTTTGAACCGGAATTTCAACAATAAAAAGTTTTAAATTTTTTGAGAAAATCCCTGATGGTTAGCCTTACTTATTTTGAACGGATAAAATTTATTGTCACCGATTACGAATGTTTCGGTTATTTTAGGTTAGTAATGTAAGTATGAGTAGATCAACGTTAAATTTGCTGCAATATGTCACATCATTCGTCTGCAATCCAAGTTCGATTACAAATGTGGCCAAATTTCAAAATTTAAAACTTGCAATAACCGCACTTTCAGTACGCATCCTACCGGTAGTTTCGAGCTAAACATGTTATATACACTACCTTTAATCATTTTGAACCGGAATTTCAACAATAAAAAGTTTTAAATTTTTTGAGAAAATCCCTGATGGTTAGCCTTACTTATTTTGAACGGATAAAATTTATTGTCACCGATTACGAATGTTTCGGTTATTTTAGGTTAGTAATGTTAGTATGAGTAGATCAACGTTAAATTTGCTGCAATATGTCACATCATTCGTCTGCAATCCAAGTTCGATTACAAATGTGGCCAAATTTCAAAATTTAAAACTTGCAATAACCGCACTTTCAGTACGCATCCTACCGGTAGTTTCGAGCTAAACATGTTATATACACTACCTTTAATCATTTTGAATCGGAATTTCAACAATAAAAAGTTTTAAATTTTTTGAGAAAATCCCTGATGGTTAGCCTTACTTATTTTGAACGGATAAAATTTATTGTCACCGATTACGAATGTTTCGGTTATTTTAGGTTAGTAATGTAAGTATGAGTAGATCAACGTTAAATTTGCTGCAATATGTCACATCATTCGTCTGCAATCCAAGTTCGATTACAAATGTGGCCAAATTTCAAAATTTAAAACTTGCAATAACCGCACTTTCAGTACGCATCCTACCGGTAGTTTCGAGCTAAACATGTTATATACACTACCTTTAATCATTTTGAACCGGAATTTCAACAATAAAAAGTTTTAAATTTTTTGAGAAAATCTGTGATGTTAGCCTTACTTATTTTGAACGGATAAAATTTATTGTCACCGATTACGAATGTTTCGGTTATTTGAGGTTAGTAATGTAAGTATGAGTAGATCAACGTTAAATTTGCTGCAATATGTCACATCATTCGTCTGCAATCCAAGTTCGATTACAAATGTGGCCAAATTTCAAAATTTAAAACTTGCAATAACCGTACTTTCAGTACGCATCCTACCAGTAGTTTCGAGCTAAACATGTTATATACACTACCTTTAATCATTTTGAACCGGAATTTCAACAATAAAAAGTTTTAAATTTTTTGAGAAAATCTGTGATGTTAGCCTTACTTATTTTGAACGGATAAAATTTATTGTCACCGATTACGAATGTTTCGGTTATTTGAGGTTAGTAATGTAAGTATGAGTAGATCAACGTTAAATTTGCTGCAATATGTCACATCATTCGTCTGCAATCCAAGTTCGATTACAAATGTGGCCAAATTTCAAAATTTAAAACTTGCAATAACCGCACTTTCAGTACGCATCCTACCGGTAGTTTCGAGCTAAACATGTTATATACACTACCTTTAATCATTTTGAACCGGAATTTCAACAATAAAAAGTTTTAAATTTTTTGAGAAAATCTGTGATGTTAGCCTTACTTATTTTGAACGGATAAAATTTATTGTCACCGATTACGAATGTTTCGGTTATTTGAGGTTAGTAATGTAAGTATGAGTAGATCAACGTTAAATTTGCTGCAATATGTCACATCATTCGTCTGCAATCCAAGTTCGATTACAAATGTGGCCAAATTTCAAAATTTAAAACTTGCAATAACCGTACTTTCAGTACGCATCCTACCGGTAGTTTCGAGCTAAACATGTTATATACACTACCTTTAATCATTTTGAACCGGAATTTCAACAATAAAAAGTTTTAAATTTTTTGAGAAAATCCCTGATGGTTAGCCTTACTTATTTTGAACGGATAAAATTTATTGTCACCGATTACGAATGTTTCGGTTATTTTAGGTTAGTAATGTTAGTATGAGTAGATCAACGTTAAATTTGCTGCAATATGTCACATCATTCGTCTGCAATCCAAGTTCGATTACAAATGTGGCCAAATTTCAAAATTTAAAACTTGCAATAACCGCACTTTCAGTACGCATCCTACCGGTAGTTTCGAGCTAAACATGTTATATACACTACCTTTAATCATTTTGAATCGGAATTTCAACAATAAAAAGTTTTAAATTTTTTGAGAAAATCCCTGATGGTTAGCCTTACTTATTTTGAACGGATAAAATTTATTGTCACCGATTACGAATGTTTCGGTTATTTTAGGTTAGTAATGTTAGTATGAGTAGATCAACGTTAAATTTGCTGCAATATGTCACATCATTCGTCTGCAATCCAAGTTCGATTACAAATGTGGCCAAATTTCAAAATTTAAAACTTGCAATAACCGCACTTTCAGTACGCATCCTACCGGTAGTTTCGAGCTAAACATGTTATATACACTACCTTTAATCATTTTGAATCGGAATTTCAACAATAAAAAGTTTTAAATTTTTTGAGAAAATCCCTGATGGTTAGCCTTACTTATTTTGAACGGATAAAATTTATTGTCACCGATTACGAATGTTTCGGTTATTTTAGGTTAGTAATGTAAGTATGAGTAGATCAACGTTAAATTTGCTGCAATATGTCACATCATTCGTCTGCAATCCAAGTTCGATTACAAATGTGGCCAAATTTCAAAATTTAAAACTTGCAATAACCG
The DNA here is from genome assembly GCA_947310385.1 of Nephrotoma appendiculata. Classification (NCBI taxonomy): domain Eukaryota; kingdom Metazoa; phylum Arthropoda; class Insecta; order Diptera; family Tipulidae; genus Nephrotoma; species Nephrotoma appendiculata. The sequence continues at coordinate 301,748,453 of OX371224.1, read as the reverse complement.
CACTTTCAGTACGCATCCTACCGGTAGTTTCGAGCTAAACATGTTATATACACTACCTTTAATCATTTTGAATCGGAATTTCAACAATAAAAAGTTTTAAATTTTTTGAGAAAATCCCTGATGGTTAGCCTTACTTATTTTGAACGGATAAAATTTATTGTCACCGATTACGAATGTTTCGGTTATTTTAGGTTAGTAATGTAAGTATGAGTAGATCAACGTTAAATTTGCTGCAATATGTCACATCATTCGTCTGCAATCCAAGTTCGATTACAAATGAGGCCAAGTCACCGATTACGAATGTTTCGGTTATTTGAGGTTAGTAATGTAAGTATGAGTAGATCAACGTTAAATTTGCTGCAATATGTCACATCATTCGTCTGCAATCCAAGTTCGATTACAAATGTGGCCAAGTCACCGATTACGAATGTTTCGGTTATTTGAGGTTAGTAATGTAAGTATGAGTAGATCAACGTTAAATTTGCTGCAATATGTCACATCATTCGTCTGCAATCCAAGTTCGATTACAAATGTGGCCAAATTTCAAAATTTAAAACTTGCAATAACCGCACTTTCAGTACGCATCCTACCGGTAGTTTCGAGCTAAACATGTTATATACACTACCTTTAATCATTTTGAACCGGAATTTCAACAATAAAAAGTTTTAAATTTTTTGAGAAAATCTGTGATGTTAGCCTTACTTATTTTGAACGGATAAAATTTATTGTCACCGATTACGAATGTTTCGGTTATTTTAGGTTAGTAATGTAAGTATGAGTAGATCAACGTTAAATTTGCTGCAATATGTCACATCATTCGTCTGCAATCCAAGTTCGATTACAAATGAGGCCAAGTCACCGATTACGAATGTTTCGGTTATTTGAGGTTAGTAATGTAAGTATGAGTAGATCAACGTTAAATTTGCTGCAATATGTCACATCATTCGTCTGCAATCCAAGTTCGATTACAAATGTGGCCAAGTCACCGATTACGAATGTTTCGGTTATTTGAGGTTAGTAATGTAAGTATGAGTAGATCAACGTTAAATTTGCTGCAATATGTCACATCATTCGTCTGCAATCCAAGTTCGATTACAAATGTGGCCAAATTTCAAAATTTAAAACTTGCAATAACCGCACTTTCAGTACGCATCCTACCGGTAGTTTCGAGCTAAACATGTTATATACACTACCTTTAATCATTTTGAACCGGAATTTCAACAATAAAAAGTTTTAAATTTTTTGAGAAAATCTGTGATGTTAGCCTTACTTATTTTGAACGGATAAAATTTATTGTCACCGATTACGAATGTTTCGGTTATTTGAGGTTAGTAATGTAAGTATGAGTAGATCAACGTTAAATTTGCTGCAATATGTCACATCATTCGTCTGCAATCCAAGTTCGATTACAAATGTGGCCAAATTTCAAAATTTAAAACTTGCAATAACCGCACTTTCAGTACGCATCCTACCGGTAGTTTCGAGCTAAACATGTTATATACACTACCTTTAATCATTTTGAACCGGAATTTCAACAATAAAAAGTTTTAAATTTTTTGAGAAAATCTGTGATGTTAGCCTTACTTATTTTGAACGGATAAAATTTATTGTCACCGATTACGAATGTTTCGGTTATTTGAGGTTAGTAATGTAAGTATGAGTAGATCAACGTTAAATTTGCTGCAATATGTCACATCATTCGTCTGCAATCCAAGTTCGATTACAAATGTGGCCAAATTTCAAAATTTAAAACTTGCAATAACCGCACTTTCAGTACGCATCCTACCGGTAGTTTCGAGCTAAACATGTTATATTCATTACCTTTAATCATTTTGAACCGGAATTTCAACAATAAAAAGTTTTAAATTTTTTGAGAAAATCCCTGATGGTTAGCCTTACTTATTTTGAACGGATAAAATTTATTGTCACCGATTACGAATGTTTCGGTTATTTTAGGTTAGTAATGTAAGTATGAGTAGATCAACGTTAAATTTGCTGCAATATGTCACATCATTCGTCTGCAATCCAAGTTCGATTACAAATGTGGCCAAATTTCAAAATTTAAAACTTGCAATAACCGCACTTTCAGTACGAATCCTACCGGTAGTTTCGAGCTAAACATGTTATATACACTACCTTTAATCATTTTGAACCGGAATTTCAACAATAAAAAGTTTTCAATTTTTTGAGAAAATCCCTGATTGAAGCCTTACTTATTTTGAACGGATAAAATTTATTGTCACCGATTACGAATGTTTCGGTTATTTTAGGTTAGTAATGTAAGTATGAGTAGATCAACGTTAAATTTGCTGCAATATGTCACATCATTCGTCTGCAATCCAAGTTCGATTACAAATGAGGCCAAGTCACCGATTACGAATGTTTCGGTTATTTTAGGTTAGTAATGTTAGTATGAGTAGATCAACGTTAAATTTGCTGCAATATGTCACATCATTCGTCTGCAATCCAAGTTCGATTACAAATGTGGCCAAATTTCAAAATTTAAAACTTGCAATAACCGCACTTTCAGTACGCATCCTACCGGTAGTTTCGAGCTAAACGTGTTATATACACTACCTTTAATCATTTTGAACCGGAATTTCAACAATGAAAAGTTTTAAATTTTTTGAGAAAATCCCTGATGGTTAGCCTTACTTATTTTGAACGGATAAAATTTATTGTCACCGATTACGAATGTTTCGGTTATTTTAGGTTAGTAATGTAAGTATGAGTAGATCAACGTTAAATTTGCTGCAATATGTCACATCATTCGTCTGCAATCCAAGTTCGATTACAAATGTGGCCAAATTTCAAAATTTAAAACTTGCAATAACCGCACTTTCAGTACGCATCCTACCGGTAGTTTCGAGCTAAACATGTTATATACACTACCTTTAATCATTTTGAACCGGAATTTCAACAATAAAAAGTTTTAAATTTTTTGAGAAAATCCCTGATGTTAAAATTTATTGTCACCGATTACGAATGTTTCGGTTATTTGAGGTTAGTAATGTAAGTATGAGTAGATCAACGTTAAATTTGCTGCAATATGTCACATCATTCGTCTGCAATCCAAGTTCGATTACAAATGTGGCCAAATTTCAAAATTTAAAACTTGCAATAACCGCACTTTCAGTACGCATCCTACCGGTAGTTTCGAGCTAAACGTGTTATATACACTACCTTTAATCATTTTGAACCGGAATTTCAACAATGAAAAGTTTTAAATTTTTTGAGAAAATCCCTGATGGTTAGCCTTACTTATTTTGAACGGATAAAATTTATTGTCACCGATTACGAATGTTTCGGTTATTTTAGGTTAGTAATGTAAGTATGAGTAGATCAACGTTAAATTTGCTGCAATATGTCACATCATTCGTCTGCAATCCAAGTTCGATTACAAATGTGGCCAAATTTCAAAATTTAAAACTTGCAATAACCGCACTTTCAGTACGCATCCTACCGGTAGTTTCGAGCTAAACATGTTATATACACTACCTTTAATCATTTTGAACCGGAATTTCAACAATAAAAAGTTTTAAATTTTTTGAGAAAATCTGTGATGTTAGCCTTACTTATTTTGAACGGATAAAATTTATTGTCACCGATTACGAATGTTTCGGTTATTTGAGGTTAGTAATGTAAGTATGAGTAGATCAACGTTAAATTTGCTGCAATATGTCACATCATTCGTCTGCAATCCAAGTTCGATTACAAATTTTTTGAGAAAATCTGTGATGTTAGCCTTACTTATTTTGAACGGATAAAATTTATTGTCACCGATTACGAATGTTTCGGTTATTTTAGGTTAGTAATGTAAGTATGAGTAGATCAACGTTAAATTTGCTGCAATATGTCACATCATCCGTCTGCAATCCAAGTTCAATTACAAATGTGGCCAAATTTCAAAATTTAAAACTTGCAATAACCGCACTTTCAGTACGCATCCTACCGGTAGTTTCGAGCTAAACATGTTATATACATTACCTTTAATCATTTTGAACCGGAATTTCAACAATAAAAAGTTTTAAATTTTTTGAGAAAATCCCTGATGGTTAGCCTTACTTATTTTGAACGGATAAAATTTATTGTCACCGATTACGAATGTTTCGGTTATTTTAGGTTAGTAATGTAAGTATGAGTAGATCAACGTTAAATTTGCTGCAATATGTCACATCATTCGTCTGCAATCCAAGTTCGATTACAAATGTGGCCAAATTTCAAAATTTAAAACTTGCAATAACCGTACTTTCAGTACGCATCCTACCGGTAGTTTCGAGCTAAACATGTTATATACACTACCTTTAATCATTTTGAACCGGAATTTCAACAATAAAAAGTTTTAAATTTTTTGAGAAAATCCCTGATGGTTAGCCTTACTTATTTTGAACGGATAAAATTTATTGTCACCGATTACGAATGTTTCGGTTATTTTAGGTTAGTAATGTAAGTATGAGTAGATCAACGTTAAATTTGCTGCAATATGTCACATCATTCGTCTGCAATCCAAGTTCGATTACAAATGTGGCCAAATTTCAAAATTTAAAACTTGCAATAACCGCACTTTCAGTACGCATCCTACCGGTAGTTTCGAGCTAAACATGTTATATACACTACCTTTAATCATTTTGAATCGGAATTTCAACAATAAAAAGTTTTAAATTTTTTGAGAAAATCCCTGATGGTTAGCCTTACTTATTTTGAACGGATAAAATTTATTGTCACCGATTACGAATGTTTCGGTTATTTTAGGTTAGTAATGTTAGTATGAGTAGATCAACGTTAAATTTGCTGCAATATGTCACATCATTCGTCTGCAATCCAAGTTCGATTACAAATGTGGCCAAATTTCAAAATTTAAAACTTGCAATAACCGCACTTTCAGTACGCATCCTACCGGTAGTTTCGAGCTAAACGTGTTATATACACTACCTTTAATCATTTTGAACCGGAATTTCAACAATGAAAAGTTTTAAATTTTTTGAGAAAATCCCTGATGGTTAGCCTTACTTATTTTGAACGGATAAAATTTATTGTCACCGATTACGAATGTTTCGGTTATTTTAGGTTAGTAATGTAAGTATGAGTAGATCAACGTTAAATTTGCTGCAATATGTCACATCATTCGTCTGCAATCCAAGTTCGATTACAAATGTGGCCAAATTTCAAAATTTAAAACTTGCAATAACCGCACTTTCAGTACGCATCCTACCGGTAGTTTCGAGCTAAACGTGTTATATACACTACCTTTAATCATTTTGAACCGGAATTTCAACAATGAAAAGTTTTAAATTTTTTGAGAAAATCCCTGATGGTTAGCCTTACTTATTTTGAACGGATAAAATTTATTGTCACCGATTACGAATGTTTCGGTTATTTTAGGTTAGTAATGTAAGTATGAGTAGATCAACGTTAAATTTGCTGCAATATGTCACATCATTCGTCTGCAATCCAAGTTCGATTACAAATGTGGCCAAATTTCAAAATTTAAAACTTGCAATAACCGCACTTTCAGTACGCATCCTACCGGTAGTCTCGAGCTAAACATGTTATATACACTACCTTTAATCATTTTGAACCGGAATTTCAACAATAAAAAGTTTTCAATTTTTTGAGAAAATCCCTGATGGTTAGCCTTACTTATTTTGAACGGATAAAATTTATTGTCACCGATTACGAATGTTTCGGTTATTTTAGGTTAGTAATGTAAGTATGAGTAGATCAACGTTAAATTTGCTGCAATATGTCACATCATTCGTCTGCAATCCAAGTTCGATTACAAATGTGGCCAAATTTCAAAATTTAAAACTTGCAATAACCGTACTTTCAGTACGCATCGTACCGGTAGTTTCGAGCTAAACATGTTATATACACTACCTTTAATCATTTTGAACCGGAATTTCAACAATAAAAAGTTTTAAATTTTTTGAGAAAATCCCTGATGGTTAGCCTTACTTATTTTGAACGGATAAAATTTATTGTCACAGATTACGAATGTTTCGGTTATTTTAGGTTAGTAATGTTAGTATGAGTAGATCAACGTTAAATTTGCTGCAATATGTCACATCATTCGTCTGCAATCCAAGTTCGATTACAAATGTGGCCAAATTTCAAAATTTAAAACTTGCAATAACCGCACTTTCAGTACGCATCCTACCGGTAGTTTCGAGCTAAACATGTTATATACACTACCTTTAATCATTTTGAACCGGAATTTCAACAATAAAAAGTTTTAAATTTTTTGAGAAAATCCCTGATGGTTAGCCTTACTTATTTTGAACGGATAAAATTTATTGTCACCGATTACGAATGTTTCGGTTATTTTAGGTTAGTAATGTAAGTATGAGTAGATCAACGTTAAATTTGCTGCAATATGTCACATCATTCGCCTGCAATCCAAGTTCGATTACAAATGTGGCCAAATTTCAAAATTTAAAACTTGCAATAACCGCACTTTCAGTACGCATCCTACCGGTAGTTTCGAGCTAAACATGTTATATACACTACCTTTAATCATTTTGAACCGGAATTTCAACAATAAAAAGTTTTAAATTTTTTGAGAAAATCCCTGATGGTTAGCCTTACTTATTTTGAACGGATAAAATTTATTGTCACCGATTACGAATGTTTCGGTTATTTTAGGTTAGTAATGTAAGTATGAGTAGATCAACGTTAAATTTGCTGCAATATGTCACATCATTCGTCTGCAATCCAAGTTCGATTACAAATGTGGCCAAATTTCAAAATTTAAAACTTGCAATAACCGCACTTTCAGTACGAATCCTACCGGTAGTTTCGAGCTAAACATGTTATATACTCTACCTTTAATCATTTTGAACCGGAATTTCAACAATAAAAAGTTTTCAATTTTTTGAGAAAATCCCTGATTGAAGCCTTACTTATTTTGAACGGATAAAATTTATTGTCACCGATTACGAATGTTTCGGTTATTTTAGGTTAGTAATGTAAGTATGAGTAGATCAACGTTAAATTTGCTGCAATATGTCACATCATTCGTCTGCAATCCAAGTTCGATTACAAATGAGGCCAAGTCACCGATTACGAATGTTTCGGTTATTTTAGGTTAGTAATGTAAGTATGAGTAGATCAACGTTAAATTTGCTGCAATATGTCACATCATTCGTCTGCAATCCAAGTTCGATTACAAATGTGGCCAAGTCACCGATTACGAATGTTTCGGTTATTTGAGGTTAGTAATGTAAGTATGAGTAGATCAACGTTAAATTTGCTGCAATATGTCACATCATTCGTCTGCAATCCAAGTTCGATTACAAATGTGGCCAAATTTCAAAATTTAAAACTTGCAATAACCGCACTTTCAGTACGCATCCTACCGGTAGTTTCGAGCTAAACATGTTATATACACTACCTTTAATCATTTTGAACCGGAATTTCAACAATAAAAAGTTTTAAATTTTTTGAGAAAATCCCTGATGGTTAGCCTTACTTATTTTGAACGGATAAAATTTATTGTCACCGATTACGAATGTTTCGGTTATTTTAGGTTAGTAATGTAAGTATGAGTAGATCAACGTTAAATTTGCTGCAATATGTCACATCATTCGCCTGCAATCCAAGTTCGATTACAAATGTGGCCAAATTTCAAAATTTAAAACTTGCAATAACCGCACTTTCAGTACGCATCCTACCGGTAGTTTCGAGCTAAACATGTTATATACACTACCTTTAATCATTTTGAACCGGAATTTCAACAATAAAAAGTTTTAAATTTTTTGAGAAAATCCCTGATGGTTAGCCTTACTTATTTTGAACGGATAAAATTTATTGTCACCGATTACGAATGTTTCGGTTATTTTAGGTTAGTAATGTAAGTATGAGTAGATCAACGTTAAATTTGCTGCAATATGTCACATCATTCGTCTGCAATCCAAGTTCGATTACAAATGTGGCCAAATTTCAAAATTTAAAACTTGCAATAACCGCACTTTCAGTACGAATCCTACCGGTAGTTTCGAGCTAAACATGTTATATACTCTACCTTTAATCATTTTGAACCGGAATTTCAACAATAAAAAGTTTTCAATTTTTTGAGAAAATCCCTGATTGAAGCCTTACTTATTTTGAACGGATAAAATTTATTGTCACCGATTACGAATGTTTCGGTTATTTTAGGTTAGTAATGTAAGTATGAGTAGATCAACGTTAAATTTGCTGCAATATGTCACATCATTCGTCTGCAATCCAAGTTCGATTACAAATGAGGCCAAGTCACCGATTACGAATGTTTCGGTTATTTTAGGTTAGTAATGTAAGTATGAGTAGATCAACGTTAAATTTGCTGCAATATGTCACATCATTCGTCTGCAATCCAAGTTCGATTACAAATGTGGCCAAGTCACCGATTACGAATGTTTCGGTTATTTGAGGTTAGTAATGTAAGTATGAGTAGATCAACGTTAAATTTGCTGCAATATGTCACATCATTCGTCTGCAATCCAAGTTCGATTACAAATGTGGCCAAATTTCAAAATTTAAAACTTGCAATAACTGCACTTTCAGTACGCATCCTACCGGTAGTTTCGAGCTAAACATGTTATATACACTACCTTTAATCATTTTGAACCGGAATTTCAACAATAAAAAGTTTTAAATTTTTTGAGAAAATCTGTGATGTTAGCCTTACTTATTTTGAACGGATAAAATTTATTGTCACCGATTACGAATGTTTCGGTTATTTTAGGTTAGTAATGTAAGTATGAGTAGATCAACGTTAAATTTGCTGCAATATGTCACATCATTCGTCTGCAATCCAAGTTCGATTACAAATGTGGCCAAATTTCAAAATTTAAAACTTGCAATAACCGCACTTTCAGTACGCATCCTACCGGTAGTTTCGAGCTAAACATGTTATATACACTACCTTTAATCATTTTGAACCGGAATTTCAACAATAAAAAGTTTTAAATTTTTTGAGAAAATCCCTGATGGTTAGCCTTACTTATTTTGAACGGATAAAATTTATTGTCACCGATTACGAATGTTTCGGTTATTTTAGGTTAGTAATGTTAGTATGAGTAGATCAACGTTAAATTTGCTGCAATATGTCACATCATTCGTCTGCAATCCAAGTTCGATTACAAATGTGGCCAAATTTCAAAATTTAAAACTTGCAATAACCGCACTTTCAGTACGCATCCTACCGGTAGTTTCGAGCTTAACATGTTATATACACTACCTTTAATCATTTTGAACCGGAATTTCAACAATAAAAAGTTTTAAATTTTTTGAGAAAATCCCTGATGGTTAGCCTTACTTATTTTGAACGGATAAAATTTATTGTCACCGATTACGAATGTTTCGGTTATTTTAGGTTAGTAATGTAAGTATGAGTAGATCAACGTTAAATTTGCTGCAATATGTCACATCATTCGTCTGCAATCCAAGTTCGATTACAAATGTGGCCAAATTTCAAAATTTAAAACTTGCAATAACCGCACTTTCAGTACGCATCCTACCGGTAGTTTCGAGCTAAACATGTTATATACACTACCTTTAATCATTTTGAACCGGAATTTCAACAATAAAAAGTTTTAAATTTTTTGAGAAAATCCCTGATGGTTAGCCTTACTTATTTTGAACGGATAAAATTTATTGTCACCGATTACGAATGTTTCGGTTATTTTAGGTTAGTAATGTAAGTATGAGTAGATCAACGTTAAATTTGCTGCAATATGTCACATCATTCGTCTGCAATCCAAGTTCAATTACAAATGTGGCCAAATTTCAAAATTTAAAACTTGCAATAACCGCACTTTCAGTACGCATCCTACCGGTAGTTTCGAGCTAAACATGTTATATACACTACCTTTAATCATTTTGAACCGGAATTTCAACAATAAAAAGTTTTAAATTTTTTGAGAAAATCCCTGATGGTTAGCCTTACTTATTTTGAACGGATAAAATTTATTGTCACCGATTACGAATGTTTCGGTTATTTTAGGTTAGTAATGTTAGTATGAGTAGATCAACGTTAAATTTGCTGCAATATGTCACATCATTCGTCTGCAATCCAAGTTCGATTACAAATGTGGCCAAACTTCAAAATTTAAAACTTGCAATAACCGCACTTTCAGTACGCATCCTACCGGTAGTTTCGAGCTTAACATGTTATATACACTACCTTTAATCATTTTGAACCGGAATTTCAACAATAAAAAGTTTTAAATTTTTTGAGAAAATCCCTGATGGTTAGCCTTACTTATTTTGAACGGATAAAATTTATTGTCACCGATTACGAATGTTTCGGTTATTTTAGGTTAGTAATGTAAGTATGAGTAGATCAACGTTAAATTTGCTGCAATATGTCACATCATTCGTCTGCAATCCAAGTTCGATTACAAATGTGGCCAAATTTCAAAATTTAAAACTTGCAATAACCGCACTTTCAGTACGCATCCTACCGGTAGTTTCGAGCTAAACATGTTATATACACTACCTTTAATCATTTTGAACCGGAATTTCAACAATAAAAAGTTTTAAATTTTTTGAGAAAATCCCTGATGGTTAGCCTTACTTATTTTGAACGGATAAAATTTATTGTCACCGATTACGAATGTTTCGGTTATTTTAGGTTAGTAATGTAAGTATGAGTAGATCAACGTTAAATTTGCTGCAATATGTCACATCATTCGTCTGCAATCCAAGTTCGATTACAAATGTGGCCAAATTTCAAAATTTAAAACTTGCAATAACCGCACTTTCAGTACGCATCCTACCGGTAGTTTCGAGCTAAACATGTTATATACACTACCTTTAATCATTTTGAACCGGAATTTCAACAATAAAAAGTTTTAAATTTTTTGAGAAAATCCCTGATGGTTAGCCTTACTTATTTTGAACGGATAAAATTTATTGTCACCGATTACGAATGTTTCGGTTATTTTAGGTTAGTAATGTAAGTATGAGTAGATCAACGTTAAATTTGCTGCAATATGTCACATCATTCGTCTGCAATCCAAGTTCGATTACAAATGTGGCCAAATTTCAAAATTTAAAACTTGCAATAACCGCACTTTCAGTACGCATCCTACCGGTAGTTTCGAGCTAAACATGTTATATACACTACCTTTAATCATTTTGAATCGGAATTTCAACAATAAAAAGTTTTAAATTTTTTGAGAAAATCCCTGATGGTTAGCCTTACTTATTTTGAACGGATAAAATTTATTGTCACCGATTACGAATGTTTCGGTTATTTTAGGTTAGTAATGTTAGTATGAGTAGATCAACGTTAAATTTGCTGCAATATGTCACATCATTCGTCTGCAATCCAAGTTCGATTACAAATGTGGCCAAATTTCAAAATTTAAAACTTGCAATAACCGCACTTTCAGTACGCATCCTACCGGTAGTTTCGAGCTAAACATGTTATATACACTACCTTTAATCATTTTGAACCGGAATTTCTACAATAAAAAGTTTTAAATTTTTTGAGAAAATCCCTGATGGTTAGCCTTACTTATTTTGAACGGATAAAATTTATTGTCACCGATTACGAATGTTTCGGTTATTTTAGGTTAGTAATGTAAGTATGAGTAGATCAACGTTAAATTTGCTGCAATATGTCACATCATTCGTCTGCAATCCAAGTTCGATTACAAATGTGGCCAAATTTCAAAATTTAAAACTTGCAATAACCGCACTTTCAGTACGCATCCTACCGGTAGTTTCGAGCTAAACATGTTATATACACTTCCTTTAATCATTTTGAACCGGAATTTCAACAATAAAAAGTTTTAAATTTTTTGAGAAAATCCCTGATGGTTAGCCTTACTTATTTTGAACGGATAAAATTTATTGTCACCGATTACGAATGTTTCGGTTATTTTAGGTTAGTAATGTAAGTATGAGTAGATCAACGTTAAATTTGCTGCAATATGTCACATCATTCGTCTGCAATCCAAGTTCGATTACAAATGTGGCCAAATTTCAAAATTTAAAACTTGCAATAACCGCACTTTCAGTACGCATCCTACCGGTAGTTTCGAGCTAAACGTGTTATATACACTACCTTTAATCATTTTGAACCGGAATTTCAACAATGAAAAGTTTTAAATTTTTTGAGAAAATCCCTGATGGTTAGCCTTACTTATTTTGAACGGATAAAATTTATTGTCACCGATTACGAATGTTTCGGTTATTTTAGGTTAGTAATGTAAGTATGAGTAGATCAACGTTAAATTTGCTGCAATATGTCACATCATTCGTCTGCAATCCAAGTTCGATTACAAATGTGGCCAAATTTCAAAATTTAAAACTTGCAATAACCGCACTTTCAGTACGCATCCTACCGGTAGTTTCGAGCTAAACATGTTATATACACTACCTTTAATCATTTTGAACCGGAATTTCAACAATAAAAAGTTTTCAATTTTTTGAGAAAATCCCTGATGTTAAAATTTATTGTCACCGATTACGAATGTTTCGGTTATTTTAGGTTAGTAATGTAAGTATGAGTAGATCAACGTTAAATTTGCTGCAATATGTCACATCATTCGTCTGCAATCCAAGTTCGATTACAAATGTGGCCAAATTTCAAAATTTAAAACTTGCAATAACCGCACTTTCAGTACGCATCCTACCGGTAGTTTCGAGCTAAACATGTTATATACACTACCTTTAATCATTTTGAACCGGAATTTCAACAATAAAAAGTTTTAAATTTTTTGAGAAAATCTGTGATGTTAGCCTTACTTATTTTGAACGGATAAAATTTATTGTCACCGATTACGAATGTTTCGGTTATTTGAGGTTAGTAATGTAAGTATGAGTAGATCAACGTTAAATTTGCTGCAATATGTCACATCATTCGTCTGCAATCCAAGTTCGATTACAAATGTGGCCAAATTTCAAAATTTAAAACTTGCAATAACCGCACTTTCAGTACGCATCCTACCGGTAGTTTCGAGCTAAACATGTTATATACACTACCTTTAATCATTTTGAACCGGAATTTCAACAATAAAAAGTTTTAAATTTTTTGAGAAAATCCCTGATGGTTAGCCTTACTTATTTTGAACGGATAAAATTTATTGTCACCGATTACGAATGTTTCGGTTATTTTAGGTTAGTAATGTAAGTATGAGTAGATCAACGTTAAATTTGCTGCAATATGTCACATCATCCGTCTGCAATCCAAGTTCGATTACAAATGTGGCCAAATTTCAAAATTTAAAACTTGCAATAACCGCACTTTCAGTACGCATCCTACCGGTAGTTTCGAGCTAAACATGTTATATACATTACCCTTAATCATTTTGAACCGGAATTTCAACAATAAAAAGTTTTAAATTTTTTGAGAAAATCCCTGATGGTTAGCCTTACTTATTTTGAACGGATAAAATTTATTGTCACCGATTACGAATGTTTCGGTTATTTTAGGTTAGTAATGTTAGTATGAGTAGATCAACGTTAAATTTGCTGCAATATGTCACATCATTCGTCTGCAATCCAAGTTCGATTACAAATGTGGCCAAATTTCAAAATTTAAAACTTGCAATAACCGCACTTTCAGTACGCATCCTACCGGTAGTTTCGAGCTAAACATGTTATATACACTACCTTTAATCATTTTGAACCGGAATTTCAACAATAAAAAGTTTTAAATTTTTTGAGAAAATCCCTGATGGTTAGCCTTACTTATTTTGAACGGATAAAATTTATTGTCACCGATTACGAATGTTTCGGTTATTTTAGGTTAGTAATGTTAGTATGAGTAGATCAACGTTAAATTTGCTGCAATATGTCACATCATTCGTCTGCAATCCAAGTTCGATTACAAATGTGGCCAAATTTCAAAATTTAAAACTTGCAATAACCGCACTTTCAGTACGCATCCTACCGGTAGTTTCGAGCTTAACATGTTATATACACTACCTTTAATCATTTTGAACCGGAATTTCAACAATAAAAAGTTTTAAATTTTTTGAGAAAATCCCTGATGGTTAGCCTTACTTATTTTGAACGGATAAAATTTATTGTCACCGATTACGAATGTTTCGGTTATTTTAGGTTAGTAATGTAAGTATGAGTAGATCAACGTTAAATTTGCTGCAATATGTCACATCATTCGTCTGCAATCCAAGTTCGATTACAAATGTGGCCAAATTTCAAAATTTAAAACTTGCAATAACCGCACTTTCAGTACGCATCCTACCGGTAGTTTCGAGCTAAACATGTTATATACACTACCTTTAATCATTTTGAACCGGAATTTCAACAATAAAAAGTTTTAAATTTTTTGAGAAAATCCCTGATGGTTAGCCTTACTTATTTTGAACGGATAAAATTTATTGTCACCGATTACGAATGTTTCGGTTATTTTAGGTTAGTAATGTAAGTATGAGTAGATCAACGTTAAATTTGCTGCAATATGTCACATCATTCGTCTGCAATCCAAGTTCGATTACAAATGTGGCCCAATTTCAAAATTTAAAACTTGCAATAACCGTACTTTCAGTACGCATCCTACCAGTAGTTTCGAGCTAAACATGTTATATACACTACCTTTAATCATTTTGAACCGGAATTTCAACAATAAAAAGTTTTAAATTTTTTGAGAAAATCCCTGATGGTTAGCCTTACTTATTTTGAACGGATAAAATTTATTGTCACCGATTACGAATGTTTCGGTTATTTTAGGTTAGTAATGTAAGTATGAGTAGATCAACGTTAAATTTGCTGCAATATGTCACATCATTCGTCTGCAATCCAAGTTCGATTACAAATGTGGCCAAATTTCAAAATTTAAAACTTGCAATAACCGCACTTTCAGTACGCATCCTACCGGTAGTTTCGAGCTAAACATGTTATATACACTACCTTTAATCATTTTGAACCGGAATTTCAACAATAAAAAGTTTTAAATTTTTTGAGAAAATCCCTGATGGTTAGCCTTACTTATTTTGAACGGATAAAATTTATTGTCACCGATTACGAATGTTTCGGTTATTTTAGGTTAGTAATGTAAGTATGAGTAGATCAACGTTAAATTTGCTGCAATATGTCACATCATTCGTCTGCAATCCAAGTTCGATTACAAATGTGGCCAAATTTCAAAATTTAAAACTTGCAATAACCGCACTTTCAGTACGCATCCTACCGGTAGTTTCGAGCTAAACATGTTATATACACTACCTTTAATCATTTTGAACCGGAATTTCAACAATAAAAAGTTTTAAATTTTTTGAGAAAATCCCTGATGGTTAGCCTTACTTATTTTGAACGGATAAAATTTATTGTCACCGATTACGAATGTTTCGGTTATTTTAGGTTAGTAATGTAAGTATGAGTAGATCAACGTTAAATTTGCTGCAATATGTCACATCATTCGTCTGCAATCCAAGTTTGATTACAAATGTGGCCCAATTTCAAAATTTAAAACTTGCAATAACCGCACTTTCAGTACGCATCCTACCGGTAGTTTCGAGCTAAACATGTTATATACACTACCTTTAATCATTTTGAACCGGAATTTCAACAATAAAATGTTTTAAATTTTTTGAGAAAATCCCTGATGGTTAGCCTTACTTATTTTGAACGGATAAAATTTATTGTCACCGATTACGAATGTTTCGGTTATTTTAGGTTAATAATGTAAGTATGAGTAGATCAACGTTAAATTTGCTGCAATATGTCACATCATTCGTCTGCAATCCAAGTTCGATTACAAATGTGGCCAAATTTCAAAATTTAAAACTTGCAATAACCGCACTTTCAGTACGCATCCTACCGGTAGTTTCGAGCTAAACATGTTATATACACTACCTTTAATCATTTTGAACCGGAATTTCAACAATAAAAAGTTTTAAATTTTTTGAGAAAATCCCTGATGGTTAGCCTTACTTATTTTGAACGGATAAAATTTATTGTCACCGATTACGAATGTTTCGGTTATTTTAGGTTAGTAATGTTAGTATGAGTAGATCAACGTTAAATTTGCTGCAATATGTCACATCATTCGTCTGCAATCCAAGTTCGATTACAAATGTGGCCAAATTTCAAAATTTAAAACTTGCAATAACCGCACTTTCAGTACGCATCCTACCGGTAGTTTCGAGCTAAACATGTTATATACACTACCTTTAATCATTTTGAATCGGAATTTCAACAATAAAAAGTTTTAAATTTTTTGAGAAAATCCCTGATGGTTAGCCTTACTTATTTTGAACGGATAAAATTTATTGTCACCGATTACGAATGTTTCGGTTATTTTAGGTTAGTAATGTAAGTATGAGTAGATCAACGTTAAATTTGCTGCAATATGTCACATCATTCGTCTGCAATCCAAGTTCGATTACAAATGTGGCCAAATTTCAAAATTTAAAACTTGCAATAACCGCACTTTCAGTACGCATCCTACCGGTAGTTTCGAGCTAAACATGTTATATACACTACCTTTAATCATTTTGAACCGGAATTTCAACAATAAAAAGTTTTAAATTTTTTGAGAAAATCCCTGATGGTTAGCCTTACTTATTTTGAACGGATAAAATTTATTGTCACCGATTACGAATGTTTCGGTTATTTTAGGTTAGTAATGTAAGTATGAGTAGATCAACGTTAAATTTGCTGCAATATGTCACATCATTCGTCTGCAATCCAAGTTCGATTACAAATGTGGCCAAATTTCAAAATTTAAAACTTGCAATAACCGTACTTTCAGTACGCATCCTACCAGTAGTTTCGAGCTAAACATGTTATATACACTACCTTTAATCATTTTGAACCGGAATTTCAACAATAAAAAGTTTTAAATTTTTTGAGAAAATCCCTGATGGTTAGCCTTACTTATTTTGAACGGATAAAATTTATTGTCACCGATTACGAATGTTTCGGTTATTTTAGGTTAGTAATGTAAGTATGAGTAGATCAACGTTAAATTTGCTGCAATATGTCACATCATTCGTCTGCAATCCAAGTTCGATTACAAATGTGGCCAAATTTCAAAATTTAAAACTTGCAATAACCGCACTTTCAGTACGCATCCTACCGGTAGTTTCGAGCTAAACATGTTATATACACTACCTTTAATCATTTTGAACCGGAATTTCAACAATAAAAAGTTTTAAATTTTTTGAGAAAATCCCTGATGGTTAGCCTTACTTATTTTGAACGGATAAAATTTATTATCACCGATTACGAATGTTTCGGTTATTTTAGGTTAGTAATGTAAGTATGAGTAGATCAACGTTAAATTTGCTGCAATATGTCACATCATTCGTCTGCAATCCAAGTTCGATTACAAATGTGGCCAAATTTCAAAATTTAAAACTTGCAATAACCGCACTTTCAGTACGCATCCTACCGGTAGTTTCGAGCTAAACATGTTATATACACTACCTTTAATCATTTTGAACCGGAATTTCAACAATAAAAAGTTTTAAATTTTTTGAGAAAATCCCTGATGTAGCCTTACTTATTTTGAACGGATAAAATTTATTGTCACCGATTACGAATGTTTCGGTTATTTTAGGTTAGTAATGTAAGTATGAGTAGATCAACGTTAAATTTGCTGCAATATGTCACATCATTCGTCTGCAATCCAAGTTCGATTACAAATGTGGCCAAATTTCAAAATTTAAAACTTGCAATAACCGTACTTTCAGTACGCATCCTACCGGTAGTTTCGAGCTAAACATGTTATATACACTACCTTTAATCATTTTGAACCGGAATTTCAACAATAAAAAGTTTTAAATTTTTTGAGAAAATCCCTGATGGTTAGCCTTACTTATTTTGAACGGATAAAATTTATTGTCACCGATTACGAATGTTTCGGTTATTTTAGGTTAGTAATGTAAGTATGAGTAGATCAACGTTAAATTTGCTGCAATATGTCACATCATTCGTCTGCAATCCAAGTTCGATTACAAATGTGGCCAAATTTCAAAATTTAAAACTTGCAATAACCGCACTTTCAGTACGCATCCTACCGGTAGTTTCGAGCTAAACATGTTATATACACTACCTTTAATCATTTTGAACCGGAATTTCAACAATAAAAAGTTTTAAATTTTTTGAGAAAATCCCTGATGGTTAGCCTTACTTATTTTGAACGGATAAAATTTATTGTCACCGATTACGAATGTTTCGGTTATTTTAGGTTAGTAATGTAAGTATGAGTAGATCAACGTTAAATTTGCTGCAATATGTCACATCATTCGTCTGCAATCCAAGTTCGATTACAAATGTGGCCAAATTTCAAAATTTAAAACTTGCAATAACCGCACTTTCAGTACGCATCCTACCGGTAGTTTCGAGCTAAACATGTTATATACACTACCTTTAATCATTTTGAACCGGAATTTCAACAATAAAAAGTTTTAAATTTTTTGAGAAAATCCCTGATGGTTAGCCTTACTTATTTTGAACGGATAAAATTTATTGTCACCGATTACGAATGTTTCGGTTATTTTAGGTTAGTAATGTTAGTATGAGTAGATCAACGTTAAATTTGCTGCAATATGTCACATCATTCGTCTGCAATCCAAGTTCGATTACAAATGTGGCCAAATTTCAAAATTTAAAACTTGCAATAACCGCACTTTCAGTACGCATCCTACCGGTAGTTTCGAGCTAAACATGTTATATACACTACCTTTAATCATTTTGAACCGGAATTTCAACAATAAAAAGTTTTAAATTTTTTGAGAAAATCCCTGATGGTTAGCCTTACTTATTTTGAACGGATAAAATTTATTGTCACCGATTACGAATGTTTCGGTTATTTTAGGTTAGTAATGTAAGTATGAGTAGATCAACGTTAAATTTGCTGCAATATGTCACATCATTCGTCTGCAATCCAAGTTCGATTACAAATGTGGCCAAATTTCAAAATTTAAAACTTGCAATAACCGCACTTTCAGTACGCATCCTACCGGTAGTTTCGAGCTAAACATGTTATATACACTACCTTTAATCATTTTGAACCGGAATTTCAACAATAAAAAGTTTTAAATTTTTTGAGAAAATCCCTGATGGTTAGCCTTACTTATTTTGAACGGATAAAATTTATTGTCACCGATTACGAATGTTTCGGTTATTTTAGGTTAGTAATGTTAGTATGAGTAGATCAACGTTAAATTTGCTGCAATATGTCACATCATTCGTCTGCAATCCAAGTTCGATTACAAATGTGGCCAAATTTCAAAATTTAAAACTTGCAATAACCGCACTTTCAGTACGCATCCTACCGGTAGTTTCGAGCTAAACATGTTATATACACTACCTTTAATCATTTTGAACCGGAATTTCAACAATAAAAAGTTTTAAATTTTTTGAGAAAATCCCTGATGGTTAGCCTTACTTATTTTGAACGGATAAAATTTATTGTCACCGATTACGAATGTTTCGGTTATTTTAGGTTAGTAATGTAAGTATGAGTAGATCAACGTTAAATTTGCTGCAATATGTCACATCATTCGTCTGCAATCCAAGTTCGATTACAAATGTGGCCAAATTTCAAAATTTAAAACTTGCAATAACCGCACTTTCAGTACGCATCCTACCGGTAGTTTCGAGCTAAACATGTTATATACACTACCTTTAATCATTTTGAACCGGAATTTCAACAATAAAAAGTTTTCAATTTTTTGAGAAAATCCCTGATGGTTAGCCTTACTTATTTTGAACGGATAAAATTTATTGTCACCGATTACGAATGTTTCGGTTATTTTAGGTTAGTAATGTAAGTATGAGTAGATCAACGTTAAATTTGCTGCAATATGTCACATCATTCGTCTGCAATCCAAGTTCGATTACAAATGTGGCCAAATTTCAAAATTTAAAACTTGCAATAACCGCACTTTCAGTACGCATCCTACCGGTAGTTTCGAGCTAAACATGTTATATACACTACCTTTAATCATTTTGAACCGGAATTTCAACAATAAAAAGTTTTAAATTTTTTGAGAAAATCCCTGATGGTTAGCCTTACTTATTTTGAACGGATAAAATTTATTCTCACCGATTACGAATGTTTCGGTTATTTGAGGTTAGTAATGTAAGTATGAGTAGATCAACGTTAAATTTGCTGCAATATGTCACATCATTCGTCTGCAATCCAAGTTCGATTACAAATTTTTTGAGAAAATCTGTGATGTTAGCCTTACTTATTTTGAACGGATAAAATTTATTGTCACCGATTACGAATGTTTCGGTTATTTTAGGTTAGTAATGTAAGTATGAGTAGATCAACGTTAAATTTGCTGCAATATGTCACATCATCCGTCTGCAATCCAAGTTCAATTACAAATGTGGCCAAATTTCAAAATTTAAAACTTGCAATAACCGCACTTTCAGTACGCATCCTACCGGTAGTTTCGAGCTAAACATGTTATATACATTACCTTTAATCATTTTGAACCGGAATTTCAACAATAAAAAGTTTTAAATTTTTTGAGAAAATCCCTGATGGTTAGCCTTACTTATTTTGAACGGATAAAATTTATTGTCACCGATTACGAATGTTTCGGTTATTTTAGGTTAGTAATGTAAGTATGAGTAGATCAACGTTAAATTTGCTGCAATATGTCACATCATTCGTCTGCAATCCAAGTTCGATTACAAATGTGGCCAAATTTCAAAATTTAAAACTTGCAATAACCGCACTTTCAGTACGCATCCTACCGGTAGTTTCGAGCTAAACATGTTATATACACTACCTTTAATCATTTTGAACCGGAATTTCAACAATAAAAAGTTTTAAATTTTTTGAGAAAATCCCTGATGGTTAGCCTTACTTATTTTGAACGGATAAAATTTATTGTCACCGATTACGAATGTTTCGGTTATTTTAGGTTAGTAATGTTAGTATGAGTAGATCAACGTTAAATTTGCTGCAATATGTCACATCATTCGTCTGCAATCCAAGTTCGATTACAAATGTGGCCAAATTTCAAAATTTAAAACTTGCA
The DNA here is from genome assembly GCA_947310385.1 of Nephrotoma appendiculata. Lineage (NCBI taxonomy): Eukaryota > Metazoa > Arthropoda > Insecta > Diptera > Tipulidae > Nephrotoma > Nephrotoma appendiculata. The sequence continues at coordinate 301,727,496 of OX371224.1, read as the reverse complement.
ATAACCGCACTTTCAGTACGCATCCTACCGGTAGTTTCGAGCTAAACATGTTATATACACTACCTTTAATCATTTTGAACCGGAATTTCAACAATAAAAAGTTTTAAATTTTTTGAGAAAATCCCTGATGGTTAGCCTTACTTATTTTGAACGGATAAAATTTATTGTCACCGATTACGAATGTTTCGGTTATTTTAGGTTAGTAATGTAAGTATGAGTAGATCAACGTTAAATTTGCTGCAATATGTCACATCATTCGTCTGCAATCCAAGTTCGATTACAAATGTGGCCAAATTTCAAAATTTAAAACTTGCAATAACCGCACTTTCAGTACGCATCCTACCGGTAGTTTCGAGCTAAACATGTTATATACACTACCTTTAATCATTTTGAACCGGAATTTCAACAATAAAAAGTTTTCAATTTTTTGAGAAAATCCCTGATGGTTAGCCTTACTTATTTTGAACGGATAAAATTTATTGTCACCGATTACGAATGTTTCGGTTATTTTAGGTTAGTAATGTAAGTATGAGTAGATCAACGTTAAATTTGCTGCAATATGTCACATCATTCGTCTGCAATCCAAGTTCAATTACAAATGTGGCCAAATTTCAAAATTTAAAACTTGCAATAACCGTACTTTCAGTACGCATCCTACCAGTAGTTTCGAGCTAAACATGTTATATACACTACCTTTAATCATTTTGAACCGGAATTTCAACAATAAAAAGTTTTCAATTTTTTGAGAAAATCCCTGATGGTTAGCCTTACTTATTTTGAACGGATAAAATTTATTATCACCGATTACGAATGTTTCGGTTATTTTAGGTTAGTAATGTAAGTATGAGTAGATCAACGTTAAATTTGCTGCAATATGTCACATCATTCGTCTGCAATCCAAGTTCGATTACAAATGTGGCCAAATTTCAAAATTTAAAACTTGCAATAACCGCACTTTCAGTACGCATCCTACCGGTAGTTTCGAGCTAAACATGTTATATACACTACCTTTAATCATTTTGAACCGGAATTTCAACAATAAAAAGTTTTAAATTTTTTGAGAAAATCCCTGATGTAGCCTTACTTATTTTGAACGGATAAAATTTATTGTCACCGATTACGAATGTTTCGGTTATTTTAGGTTAGTAATGTAAGTATGAGTAGATCAACGTTAAATTTGCTGCAATATGTCACATCATTCGTCTGCAATCCAAGTTCGATTACAAATGTGGCCAAATTTCAAAATTTAAAACTTGCAATAACCGCACTTTCAGTACGCATCCTACCGGTAGTTTCGAGCTAAACATGTTATATACACTACCTTTAATCATTTTGAACCGGAATTTCAACAATAAAAAGTTTTCAATTTTTTGAGAAAATCCCTGATGGTTAGCCTTACTTATTTTGAACGGATAAAATTTATTCTCACCGATTACGAATGTTTCGGTTATTTGAGGTTAGTAATGTAAGTATGAGTAGATCAACGTTAAATTTGCTGCAATATGTCACATCATTCGTCTGCAATCCAAGTTCGATTACAAATTTTTTGAGAAAATCTGTGATGTTAGCCTTACTTATTTTGAACGGATAAAATTTATTGTCACCGATTACGAATGTTTCGGTTATTTTAGGTTAGTAATGTAAGTATGAGTAGATCAACGTTAAATTTGCTGCAATATGTCACATCATCCGTCTGCAATCCAAGTTCAATTACAAATGTGGCCAAATTTCAAAATTTAAAACTTGCAATAACCGCACTTTCAGTACGCATCCTACCGGTAGTTTCGAGCTAAACATGTTATATACATTACCTTTAATCATTTTGAACCGGAATTTCAACAATAAAAAGTTTTAAATTTTTTGAGAAAATCCCTGATGGTTAGCCTTACTTATTTTGAACGGATAAAATTTATTGTCACCGATTACGAATGTTTCGGTTATTTTAGGTTAGTAATGTAAGTATGAGTAGATCAACGTTAAATTTGCTGCAATATGTCACATCATTCGTCTGCAATCCAAGTTCGATTACAAATGTGGCCAAATTTCAAAATTTAAAACTTGCAATAACCGCACTTTCAGTACGCATCCTACCGGTAGTTTCGAGCTAAACATGTTATATACACTACCTTTAATCATTTTGAACCGGAATTTCAACAATAAAAAGTTTTAAATTTTTTGAGAAAATCCCTGATGGTTAGCCTTACTTATTTTGAACGGATAAAATTTATTGTCACCGATTACGAATGTTTCGGTTATTTTAGGTTAGTAATGTAAGTATGAGTAGATCAACGTTAAATTTGCTGCAATATGTCACATCATTCGTCTGCAATCCAAGTTCGATTACAAATGTGGCCAAATTTCAAAATTTAAAACTTGCAATAACCGCACTTTCAGTACGCATCCTACCGGTAGTTTCGAGCTAAACATGTTATATACACTACCTTTAATCATTTTGAACCGGAATTTCAACAATAAAAAGTTTTCAATTTTTTGAGAAAATCCCTGATGGTTAGCCTTACTTATTTTGAACGGATAAAATTTATTGTCACCGATTACGAATGTTTCGGTTATTTTAGGTTAGTAATGTAAGTATGAGTAGATCAACGTTAAATTTGCTGCAATATGTCACATCATTCGTATGCAATCCAAGTTCGATTACAAATGTGGCCAAATTTCAAAATTTAAAACTTGCAATAACCGCACTTTCAGTACGCATCCTACCGGTAGTTTCGAGCTAAACATGTTATATACACTACCTTTAATCATTTTGAACCGGAATTTCAACAATAAAAAGTTTTAAATTTTTTGAGAAAATCCCTGATGGTTAGCCTTACTTATTTTGAACGGATAAAATTTATTGTCACCGATTACGAATGTTTCGGTTATTTTAGGTTAGTAATGTAAGTATGAGTAGATCAACGTTAAATTTGCTGCAATATGTCACATCATTCGTCTGCAATCCAAGTTCGATTACAAATGTGGCCAAATTTCAAAATTTAAAACTTGCAATAACCGCACTTTCAGTACGCATCCTACCGGTAGTTTCGAGCTAAACATGTTATATACACTACCTTTAATCATTTTGAACCGGAATTTCAACAATAAAAAGTTTTAAATTTTTTGAGAAAATCCCTGATGGTTAGCCTTACTTATTTTGAACGGATAAAATTTATTGTCACCGATTACGAATGTTTCGGTTATTTTAGGTTAGTAATGTTAGTATGAGTAGATCAACGTTAAATTTGCTGCAATATGTCACATCATTCGTCTGCAATCCAAGTTCGATTACAAATGTGGCCAAATTTCAAAATTTAAAACTTGCAATAACCGCACTTTCAGTACGCATCCTACCGGTAGTTTCGAGCTAAACATGTTATATACACTACCTTTAATCATTTTGAACCGGAATTTCAACAATAAAAAGTTTTAAATTTTTTGAGAAAATCCCTGATGGTTAGCCTTACTTATTTTGAACGGATAAAATTTATTGTCACCGATTACGAATGTTTCGGTTATTTTAGGTTAGTAATGTAAGTATGAGTAGATCAACGTTAAATTTGCTGCAATATGTCACATCATTCGTCTGCAATCCAAGTTCGATTACAAATGTGGCCAAATTTCAAAATTTAAAACTTGCAATAACCGCACTTTCAGTACGCATCCTACCGGTAGTTTCGAGCTAAACATGTTATATACACTACCTTTAATCATTTTGAACCGGAATTTCAACAATAAAAAGTTTTAAATTTTTTGAGAAAATCCCTGATGGTTAGCCTTACTTATTTTGAACGGATAAAATTTATTGTCACCGATTACGAATGTTTCGGTTATTTTAGGTTAGTAATGTAAGTATGAGTAGATCAACGTTAAATTTGCTGCAATATGTCACATCATTCGTCTGCAATCCAAGTTCGATTACAAATGTGGCCAAATTTCAAAATTTAAAACTTGCAATAACCGCACTTTCAGTACGCATCCTACCGGTAGTTTCGAGCTAAACATGTTATATACACTACCTTTAATCATTTTGAACCGGAATTTCAACAATAAAAAGTTTTCAATTTTTTGAGAAAATCCCTGATGGTTAGCCTTACTTATTTTGAACGGATAAAATTTATTGTCACCGATTACGAATGTTTCGGTTATTTTAGGTTAGTAATGTAAGTATGAGTAGATCAACGTTAAATTTGCTGCAATATGTCACATCATTCGTCTGCAATCCAAGTTCGATTACAAATGTGGCCAAATTTCAAAATTTAAAACTTGCAATAACCGCACTTTCAGTACGCATCCTACCGGTAGTTTCGAGCTAAACATGTTATATACACTACCTTTAATCATTTTGAACCGGAATTTCAACAATAAAAAGTTTTAAATTTTTTGAGAAAATCCCTGATGGTTAGCCTTACTTATTTTGAACGGATAAAATTTATTGTCACCGATTACGAATGTTTCGGTTATTTTAGGTTAGTAATGTAAGTATGAGTAGATCAACGTTAAATTTGCTGCAATATGTCACATCGTTCGTCTGCAATCCAAGTTCGATTACAAATGTGGCCAAATTTCAAAATTTAAAACTTGCAATAACCGCACTTTCAGTACGCATCCTACCGGTAGTTTCGAGCTAAACATGTTATATACACTACCTTTAATCATTTTGAACCGGAATTTCAACAATAAAAAGTTTTCAATTTTTTGAGAAAATCCCTGATGGTTAGCCTTACTTATTTTGAACGGATAAAATTTATTGTCACCGATTACGAATGTTTCGGTTATTTTAGGTTAGTAATGTAAGTATGAGTAGATCAACGTTAAATTTGCTGCAATATGTCACATCATTCGTCTGCAATCCAAGTTCGATTACAAATGTGGCCAAATTTCAAAATTTAAAACTTGCAATAACCGCACTTTCAGTACGCATCCTACCGGTAGTTTCGAGCTAAACATGTTATATACACTACCTTTAATCATTTTGAACCGGAATTTCAACAATAAAAAGTTTTAAATTTTTTGAGAAAATCCCTGATGGTTAGCCTTACTTATTTTGAACGGATAAAATTTATTCTCACCGATTACGAATGTTTCGGTTATTTGAGGTTAGTAATGTAAGTATGAGTAGATCAACGTTAAATTTGCTGCAATATGTCACATCATTCGTCTGCAATCCAAGTTCGATTACAAATTTTTTGAGAAAATCTGTGATGTTAGCCTTACTTATTTTGAACGGATAAAATTTATTGTCACCGATTACGAATGTTTCGGTTATTTTAGGTTAGTAATGTAAGTATGAGTAGATCAACGTTAAATTTGCTGCAATATGTCACATCATCCGTCTGCAATCCAAGTTCAATTACAAATGTGGCCAAATTTCAAAATTTAAAACTTGCAATAACCGCACTTTCAGTACGCATCCTACCGGTAGTTTCGAGCTAAACATGTTATATACATTACCTTTAATCATTTTGAACCGGAATTTCAACAATAAAAAGTTTTAAATTTTTTGAGAAAATCCCTGATGGTTAGCCTTACTTATTTTGAACGGATAAAATTTATTGTCACCGATTACGAATGTTTCGGTTATTTTAGGTTAGTAATGTAAGTATGAGTAGATCAACGTTAAATTTGCTGCAATATGTCACATCATTCGTCTGCAATCCAAGTTCGATTACAAATGTGGCCAAATTTCAAAATTTAAAACTTGCAATAACCGCACTTTCAGTACGCATCCTACCGGTAGTTTCGAGCTAAACATGTTATATACACTACCTTTAATCATTTTGAACCGGAATTTCAACAATAAAAAGTTTTAAATTTTTTGAGAAAATCCCTGATGGTTAGCCTTACTTATTTTGAACGGATAAAATTTATTGTCACCGATTACGAATGTTTCGGTTATTTTAGGTTAGTAATGTTAGTATGAGTAGATCAACGTTAAATTTGCTGCAATATGTCACATCATTCGTCTGCAATCCAAGTTCGATTACAAATGTGGCCAAATTTCAAAATTTAAAACTTGCAATAACCGCACTTTCAGTACGCATCCTACCGGTAGTTTCGAGCTAAACATGTTATATACACTACCTTTAATCATTTTGAACCGGAATTTCAACAATAAAAAGTTTTAAATTTTTTGAGAAAATCCCTGATGGTTAGCCTTACTTATTTTGAACGGATAAAATTTATTGTCACCGATTACGAATGTTTCGGTTATTTTAGGTTAGTAATGTAAGTATGAGTAGATCAACGTTAAATTTGCTGCAATATGTCACATCATTCGTCTGCAATCCAAGTTCGATTACAAATGTGGCCAAATTTCAAAATTTAAAACTTGCAATAACCGCACTTTCAGTACGCATCCTACCGGTAGTTTCGAGCTAAACATGTTATATACACTACCTTTAATCATTTTGAACCGGAATTTCAACAATAAAAAGTTTTCAATTTTTTGAGAAAATCCCTGATGGTTAGCCTTACTTATTTTGAACGGATAAAATTTATTGTCACCGATTACGAATGTTTCGGTTATTTTAGGTTAGTAATGTAAGTATGAGTAGATCAACGTTAAATTTGCTGCAATATGTCACATCATTCGTCTGCAATCCAAGTTCAATTACAAATGTGGCCAAATTTCAAAATTTAAAACTTGCAATAACCGTACTTTCAGTACGCATCCTACCAGTAGTTTCGAGCTAAACATGTTATATACACTACCTTTAATCATTTTGAACCGGAATTTCAACAATAAAAAGTTTTAAATTTTTTGAGAAAATCCCTGATGGTTAGCCTTTACTTATTTTGAACGGATAAAATTTATTGTCACCGATTACGAATGTTTCGGTTATTTTAGGTTAGTAATGTAAGTATGAGTAGATCAACGTTAAATTTGCTGCAATATGTCACATCATTCGTCTGCAATCCAAGTTCGATTACAAATGTGGCCAAATTTCAAAATTTAAAACTTGCAATAACCGCACTTTCAGTACGCATCCTACCGGTAGTTTCGAGCTAAACATGTTATATACACTACCTTTAATCATTTTGAATCGGAATTTCAACAATAAAAAGTTTTAAATTTTTTGAGAAAATCCCTGATGGTTAGCCTTACTTATTTTGAACGGATAAAATTTATTGTCACCGATTACGAATGTTTCGGTTATTTTAGGTTAGTAATGTAAGTATGAGTAGATCAACGTTAAATTTGCTGCAATATGTCACATCATTCGTCTGCAATCCAAGTTCGATTACAAATGTGGCCAAATTTCAAAATTTAAAACTTGCAATAACCGCACTTTCAGTACGCATCCTACCGGTAGTTTCGAGCTAAACATGTTATATACACTACCTTTAATCATTTTGAACCGGAATTTCAACAATAAAAAGTTTTAAATTTTTTGAGAAAATCCCTGATGGTTAGCCTTACTTATTTTGAACGGATAAAATTTATTGTCACCGATTACGAATGTTTCGGTTATTTTAGGTTAGTAATGTAAGTATGAGTAGATCAACGTTAAATTTGCTGCAATATGTCACATCATTCGTCTGCAATCCAAGTTCGATTACAAATGTGGCCAAATTTCAAAATTTAAAACTTGCAATAACCGTACTTTCAGTACGCATCCTACCAGTAGTTTCGAGCTAAACATGTTATATACACTACCTTTAATCATTTTGAACCGGAATTTCAACAATAAAAAGTTTTAAATTTTTTGAGAAAATCCCTGATGGTTAGCCTTACTTATTTTGAACGGATAAAATTTATTGTCACCGATTACGAATGTTTCGGTTATTTTAGGTTAGTAATGTAAGTATGAGTAGATCAACGTTAAATTTGCTGCAATATGTCACATCATTCGTCTGCAATCCAAGTTCGATTACAAATGTGGCCAAATTTCAAAATTTAAAACTTGCAATAACCGCACTTTCAGTACGCATCCTACCGGTAGTTTCGAGCTAAACATGTTATATACACTACCTTTAATCATTTTGAACCGGAATTTCAACAATAAAAAGTTTTAAATTTTTTGAGAAAATCCCTGATGGTTAGCCTTACTTATTTTGAACGGATAAAATTTATTATCACCGATTACGAATGTTTCGGTTATTTTAGGTTAGTAATGTAAGTATGAGTAGATCAACGTTAAATTTGCTGCAATATGTCACATCATTCGTCTGCAATCCAAGTTCGATTACAAATGTGGCCAAATTTCAAAATTTAAAACTTGCAATAACCGCACTTTCAGTACGCATCCTACCGGTAGTTTCGAGCTAAACATGTTATATACACTACCTTTAATCATTTTGAACCGGAATTTCAACAATAAAAAGTTTTAAATTTTTTGAGAAAATCCCTGATGTAGCCTTACTTATTTTGAACGGATAAAATTTATTGTCACCGATTACGAATGTTTCGGTTATTTTAGGTTAGTAATGTAAGTATGAGTAGATCAACGTTAAATTTGCTGCAATATGTCACATCATTCGTCTGCAATCCAAGTTCGATTACAAATGTGGCCAAATTTCAAAATTTAAAACTTGCAATAACCGTACTTTCAGTACGCATCCTACCGGTAGTTTCGAGCTAAACATGTTATATACACTACCTTTAATCATTTTGAACCGGAATTTCAACAATAAAAAGTTTTAAATTTTTTGAGAAAATCCCTGATGGTTAGCCTTACTTATTTTGAACGGATAAAATTTATTGTCACCGATTACGAATGTTTCGGTTATTTTAGGTTAGTAATGTAAGTATGAGTAGATCAACGTTAAATTTGCTGCAATATGTCACATCATTCGTCTGCAATCCAAGTTCGATTACAAATGTGGCCAAATTTCAAAATTTAAAACTTGCAATAACCGTACTTTCAGTACGCATCCTACCAGTAGTTTCGAGCTAAACATGTTATATACACTACCTTTAATCATTTTGAACCGGAATTTCAACAATAAAAAGTTTTAAATTTTTTGAGAAAATCCCTGATGGTTAGCCTTACTTATTTTGAACGGATAAAATTTATTGTCACCGATTACGAATGTTTCGGTTATTTTAGGTTAGTAATGTAAGTATGAGTAGATCAACGTTAAATTTGCTGCAATATGTCACATCATTCGTCTGCAATCCAAGTTCGATTACAAATGTGGCCAAATTTCAAAATTTAAAACTTGCAATAACCGCACTTTCAGTACGCATCCTACCGGTAGTTTCGAGCTAAACATGTTATATACACTACCTTTAATCATTTTGAATCGGAATTTCAACAATAAAAAGTTTTAAATTTTTTGAGAAAATCCCTGATGGTTAGACTTATTTTGAACGGATAAAATTTATTGTCACCGATTACGAATGTTTCGGTTATTTTAGGTTAGTAATGTTAGTATGAGTAGATCAACGTTAAATTTGCTGCAATATGTCACATCATTCGTCTGCAATCCAAGTTCGATTACAAATGTGGCCAAATTTCAAAATTTAAAACTTGCAATAACCGCACTTTCAGTACGCATCCTACCGGTAGTTTCGAGCTAAACATGTTATATACACTACCTTTAATCATTTTGAACCGGAATTTCTACAATAAAAAGTTTTAAATTTTTTGAGAAAATCCCTGATGGTTAGCCTTACTTATTTTGAACGGATAAAATTTATTGTCACCGATTACGAATGTTTCGGTTATTTTAGGTTAGTAATGTAAGTATGAGTAGATCAACGTTAAATTTGCTGCAATATGTCACATCATTCGTCTGCAATCCAAGTTCGATTACAAATGTGGCCAAATTTCAAAATTTAAAACTTGCAATAACCGCACTTTCAGTACGCATCCTACCGGTAGTTTCGAGCTAAACATGTTATATACACTACCTTTAATCATTTTGAACCGGAATTTCAACAATAAAAAGTTTTAAATTTTTTGAGAAAATCCCTGATGGTTAGCCTTACTTATTTTGAACGGATAAAATTTATTGTCACCGATTACGAATGTTTCGGTTATTTTAGGTTAGTAATGTAAGTATGAGTAGATCAACGTTAAATTTGCTGCAATATGTCACATCATTCGTCTGCAATCCAAGTTCGATTACAAATGTGGCCAAATTTCAAAATTTAAAACTTGCAATAACCGCACTTTCAGTACGCATCCTACCGGTAGTTTCGAGCTAAACGTGTTATATACACTACCTTTAATCATTTTGAACCGGAATTTCAACAATGAAAAGTTTTAAATTTTTTGAGAAAATCCCTGATGGTTAGCCTTACTTATTTTGAACGGATAAAATTTATTGTCACCGATTACGAATGTTTCGGTTATTTTAGGTTAGTAATGTAAGTATGAGTAGATCAACGTTAAATTTGCTGCAATATGTCACATCATTCGTCTGCAATCCAAGTTCGATTACAAATGTGGCCAAATTTCAAAATTTAAAACTTGCAATAACCGCACTTTCAGTACGCATCCTACCGGTAGTTTCGAGCTAAACATGTTATATACACTACCTTTAATCATTTTGAACCGGAATTTCAACAATAAAAAGTTTTCAATTTTTTGAGAAAATCCCTGATGTTAAAATTTATTGTCACCGATTACGAATGTTTCGGTTATTTTAGGTTAGTAATGTAAGTATGAGAAGCCTTACTTATTTTGAACGGATAAAATTTATTGTCACCGATTACGAATGTTTCGGTTATTTTAGGTTAGTAATGTAAGTATGAGTAGATCAACGTTAAATTTGCTGCAATATGTCACATCATTCGTCTGCAATCCAAGTTCGATTACAAATGTGGCCAAATTTCAAAATTTAAAACTTGCAATAACCGCACTTTCAGTACGCATCCTACCGGTAGTTTCGAGCTAAACATGTTATATACACTACCTTTAATCATTTTGAATCGGAATTTCAACAATAAAAAGTTTTAAATTTTTTGAGAAAATCCCTGATGGTTAGCCTTACTTATTTTGAACGGATAAAATTTATTGTCACCGATTACGAATGTTTCGGTTATTTTAGGTTAGTAATGTTAGTATGAGTAGATCAACGTTAAATTTGCTGCAATATGTCACATCATTCGTCTGCAATCCAAGTTCGATTACAAATGTGGCCAAATTTCAAAATTTAAAACTTGCAATAACCGCACTTTCAGTACGCATCCTACCGGTAGTTTCGAGCTAAACATGTTATATACACTACCTTTAATCATTTTGAACCGGAATTTCAACAATAAAAAGTTTTAAATTTTTTGAGAAAATCCCTGATGGTTAGCCTTACTTATTTTGAACGGATAAAATTTATTGTCACCGATTACGAATGTTTCGGTTAGTTTAGGTTAGTAATGTTAGTATGAGTAGATCAACGTTAAATTTGCTGCAATATGTCACATCATTCGTCTGCAATCCAAGTTCGATTACAAATGTGGCCAAATTTCAAAATTTAAAACTTGCAATAACCGCACTTTCAGTACGCATCCTACCGGTAGTTTCGAGCTAAACATGTTATATACACTACCTTTAATCATTTTGAACCGGAATTTCAACAATAAAAAGTTTTAAATTTTTTGAGAAAATCCCTGATGGTTAGCCTTACTTATTTTGAACGGATAAAATTTATTGTCACCGATTACGAATGTTTCGGTTATTTTAGGTTAGTAATGTAAGTATGAGTAGATCAACGTTAAATTTGCTGCAATATGTCACATCATTCGTCTGCAATCCAAGTTCGATTACAAATGTGGCCAAATTTCAAAATTTATAACTTGCAATAACCGTACTTTCAGTACGCATCCTACCAGTAGTTTCGAGCTAAACATGTTATATACACTACCTTTAATCATTTTGAACCGGAATTTCAACAATAAAAAGTTTTAAATTTTTTGAGAAAATCCCTGATGGTTAGCCTTACTTATTTTGAACGGATAAAATTTATTGTCACCGATTACGAATGTTTCGGTTATTTTAGGTTAGTAATGTTAGTATGAGTAGATCAACGTTAAATTTGCTGCAATATGTCACATCATTCGTCTGCAATCCAAGTTCGATTACAAATGTGGCCAAATTTCAAAATTTAAAACTTGCAATAACCGCACTTTCAGTACGCATCCTACCGGTAGTTTCGAGCTAAACATGTTATATACACTACCTTTAATCATTTTGAACCGGAATTTCAACAATAAAAAGTTTTAAATTTTTTGAGAAAATCCCTGATGGTTAGCCTTACTTATTTTGAACGGATAAAATTTATTGTCACCGATTACGAATGTTTCGGTTATTTTAGGTTAGTAATGTAAGTATGAGTAGATCAACGTTAAATTTGCTGCAATATGTCACATCATTCGTCTGCAATCCAAGTTCGATTACAAATGTGGCCAAATTTCAAAATTTAAAACTTGCAATAACCGCACTTTCAGTACGCATCCTACCGGTAGTTTCGAGCTAAACATGTTATATACACTACCTTTAATCATTTTGAACCGGAATTTCAACAATAAAAAGTTTTAAATTTTTTGAGAAAATCCCTGATGGTTAGCCTTACTTATTTTGAACGGATAAAATTTATTGTCACCGATTACGAATGTTTCGGTTATTTTAGGTTAGTAATGTAAGTATGAGTAGATCAACGTTAAATTTGCTGCAATATGTCACATCATTCGTCTGCAATCCAAGTTCGATTACAAATGTGGCCAAATTTCAAAATTTAAAACTTGCAATAACCGCACTTTCAGTACGCATCCTACCGGTAGTTTCGAGCTAAACATGTTATATACACTACCTTTAATCATTTTGAACCGGAATTTCAACAATAAAAAGTTTTAAATTTTTTGAGAAAATCCCTGATGGTTAGCCTTACTTATTTTGAACGGATAAAATTTATTGTCACCGATTACGAATGTTTCGGTTATTTTAGGTTAATAATGTAAGTATGAGTAGATCAACGTTAAATTTGCTGCAATATGTCACATCATTCGTCTGCAATCCAAGTTCGATTACAAATGTGGCCAAATTTCAAAATTTAAAACTTGCAATAACCGCACTTTCAGTACGCATCCTACCGGTAGTTTCGAGCTAAACATGTTATATACACTACCTTTAATCATTTTGAACCGGAATTTCAACAATAAAAAGTTTTAAATTTTTTGAGAAAATCCCTGATGGTTAGCCTTACTTATTTTGAACGGATAAAATTTATTGTCACCGATTACGAATGTTTCGGTTATTTTAGGTTAGTAATGTTAGTATGAGTAGATCAACGTTAAATTTGCTGCAATATGTCACATCATTCGTCTGCAATCCAAGTTCGATTACAAATGTGGCCAAATTTCAAAATTTAAAACTTGCAATAACCGCACTTTCAGTACGCATCCTACCGGTAGTTTCGAGCTAAACATGTTATATACACTACCTTTAATCATTTTGAACCGGAATTTCAACAATAAAAAGTTTTAAATTTTTTGAGAAAATCCCTGATGGTTAGCCTTACTTATTTTGAACGGATAAAATTTATTGTCACCGATTACGAATGTTTCGGTTATTTTAGGTTAGTAATGTAAGTATGAGTAGATCAACGTTAAATTTGCTGCAATATGTCACATCATTCGTCTGCAATCCAAGTTCGATTACAAATGTGGCCAAATTTCAAAATTTAAAACTTGCAATAACCGCACTTTCAGTACGCATCCTACCGGTAGTTTCGAGCTAAACATGTTATATACACTACCTTTAATCATTTTGAACCGGAATTTCAACAATAAAAAGTTTTAAATTTTTTGAGAAAATCCCTGATGGTTAGCCTTACTTATTTTGAACGGATAAAATTTATTGTCACCGATTACGAATGTTTCGGTTATTTTAGGTTAGTAATGTAAGTATGAGTAGATCAACGTTAAATTTGCTGCAATATGTCACATCATTCGTCTGCAATCCAAGTTCGATTACAAATGTGGCCAAATTTCAAAATTTAAAACTTGCAATAACCGCACTTTCAGTACGCATCCTACCGGTAGTTTCGAGCTAAACATGTTATATACACTACCTTTAATCATTTTGAACCGGAATTTCAACAATAAAAAGTTTTAAATTTTTTGAGAAAATCCCTGATGTAGCCTTACTTATTTTGAACGGATAAAATTTATTGTCACCGATTACGAATGTTTCGGTTATTTTAGGTTAGTAATGTAAGTATGAGTAGATCAACGTTAAATTTGCTGCAATATGTCACATCATTCGTCTGCAATCCAAGTTCGATTACAAATGTGGCCAAATTTCAAAATTTAAAACTTGCAATAACCGTACTTTCAGTACGCATCCTACCGGTAGTTTCGAGCTAAACATGTTATATACACTACCTTTAATCATTTTGAACCGGAATTTCAACAATAAAATGTTTTAAATTTTTTGAGAAAATCCCTGATGGTTAGCCTTACTTATTTTGAACGGATAAAATTTATTGTCACCGATTACGAATGTTTCGGTTATTTTAGGTTAGTAATGTAAGTATGAGTAGATCAACGTTAAATTTGCTGCAATATGTCACATCATTCGTCTGCAATCCAAGTTCGATTACAAATGTGGCCAAATTTCAAAATTTAAAACTTGCAATAACCGCACTTTCAGTACGCATCCTACCGGTAGTTTCGAGCTAAACATGTTATATACACTACCTTTAATCATTTTGAACCGGAATTTCAACAATAAAAAGTTTTAAATTTTTTGAGAAAATCCCTGATGGTTAGCCTTACTTATTTTGAACGGATAAAATTTATTGTCACCGATTACGAATGTTTCGGTTATTTTAGGTTAGTAATGTTAGTATGAGTAGATCAACGTTAAATTTGCTGCAATATGTCACATCATTCGTCTGCAATCCAAGTTCGATTACAAATGTGGCCAAATTTCAAAATTTAAAACTTGCAATAACCGCACTTTCAGTACGCATCCTACCGGTAGTTTCGAGCTAAACATGTTATATACACTACCTTTAATCATTTTGAACCGGAATTTCAACAATAAAAAGTTTTAAATTTTTTGAGAAAATCCCTGATGGTTAGCCTTACTTATTTTGAACGGATAAAATTTATTGTCACCGATTACGAATGTTTCGGTTATTTTAGGTTAGTAATGTAAGTATGAGTAGATCAACGTTAAATTTGCTGCAATATGTCACATCATTCGTCTGCAATCCAAGTTCGATTACAAATGTGGCCAAATTTCAAAATTTAAAACTTGCAATAACCGCACTTTCAGTACGCATCCTACCGGTAGTTTCGAGCTAAACATGTTATATACACTACCTTTAATCATTTTGAACCGGAATTTCAACAATAAAAAGTTTTAAATTTTTTGAGAAAATCCCTGATGGTTGGCCTTACTTATTTTGAACGGATAAAATTTATTGTCACCGATTACGAATGTTTCGGTTATTTTAGGTTAGTAATGTTAGTATGAGTAGATCAACGTTAAATTTGCTGCAATATGTCACATCATTCGTCTGCAATCCAAGTTCGATTACAAATGTGGCCAAATTTCAAAATTTAAAACTTGCAATAACCGCACTTTCAGTACGCATCCTACCGGTAGTTTCGAGCTAAACATGTTATATACACTACCTTTAATCATTTTGAACCGGAATTTCAACAATAAAAAGTTTTAAATTTTTTGAGAAAATCCCTGATGTTGGCCTTACTTATTTTGAACGGATAAAATTTATTGTCACCGATTACGAATGTTTCGGTTATTTTAGGTTAGTAATGTAAGTATGAGTAGATCAACGTTAAATTTGCTGCAATATGTCACATCATTCGTATGCAATCCAAGTTCGATTACAAATGTGGCCAAATTTCAAAATTTAAAACTTGCAATAACCGCACTTTCAGTACGCATCCTACCGGTAGTTTCGAGCTAAACATGTTATATACACTACCTTTAATCATTTTGAACCGGAATTTCAACAATAAAAAGTTTTCAATTTTTTGAGAAAATCCCTGATGGTTAGCCTTACTTATTTTGAACGGATAAAATTTATTGTCACCGATTACGAATGTTTCGGTTATTTTAGGTTAGTAATGTAAGTATGAGTAGATCAACGTTAAATTTGCTGCAATATGTCACATCATTCGTCTGCAATCCAAGTTCGATTACAAATGTGGCCAAATTTCAAAATTTAAAACTTGCAATAACCGCACTTTCAGTACGCATCCTACCGGTAGTTTCGAGCTAAACATGTTATATACACTACCTTTAATCATTTTGAACCGGAATTTCAACAATAAAAAGTTTTAAATTTTTTGAGAAAATCCCTGATGGTTAGCCTTACTTATTTTGAACGGATAAAATTTATTGTCACCGATTACGAATGTTTCGGTTATTTTAGGTTAGTAATGTAAGTATGAGTAGATCAACGTTAAATTTGCTGCAATATGTCACATCATTCGTCTGCAATCCAAGTTCGATTACAAATGTGGCCAAATTTCAAAATTTAAAACTTGCAATAACCGCACTTTCAGTACGCATCCTACCGGTAGTTTCGAGCTAAACATGTTATATACACTACCTTTAATCATTTTGAACCGGAATTTCAACAATAAAAAGTTTTAAATTTTTTGAGAAAATCCCTGATGGTTAGCCTTACTTATTTTGAACGGATAAAATTTATTGTCACCGATTACGAATGTTTCGGTTATTTTAGGTTAGTAATGTAAGTATGAGTAGATCAACGTTAAATTTGCTGCAATATGTCACATCATTCGTCTGCAATCCAAGTTCGATTACAAATGTGGCCAAATTTCAAAATTTAAAACTTGCAATAACCGCACTTTCAGTACGCATCCTACCGGTAGTTTCGAGCTAAACATGTTATATACACTACCTTTAATCATTTTGAACCGGAATTTCAACAATAAAAAGTTTTAAATTTTTTGAGAAAATCCCTGATGGTTAGCCTTACTTATTTTGAACGGATAAAATTTATTGTCACCGATTACGAATGTTTCGGTTATTTTAGGTTAGTAATGTAAGTATGAGTAGATCAACGTTAAATTTGCTGCAATATGTCACATCATTCGTCTGCAATCCAAGTTCGATTACAAATGTGGCCACATTTCAAAATTTAAAACTTGCAATAACCGCACTTTCAGTACGCATCCTACCGGTAGTTTCGAGCTAAACATGTTATATACACTACCTTTAACCATTTTGAACCGGAATTTCAACAATAAAAAGTTTTAAATTTTTTGAGAAAATCCCTGATGGTTAGCCTTACTTATTTTGAACGGATAAAATTTATTGTCACCGATTACGAATGTTTCGGTTATTTTAGGTTAGTAATGTAAGTATGAGTAGATCAACGTTAAATTTGCTGCAATATGTCACATCATTCGTCTGCAATCCAAGTTCGATTACAAATGTGGCCAAATTTCAAAATTTAAAACTTGCAATAACCGCACTTTCAGTACGCATCCTACCGGTAGTTTCGAGCTAAACATGTTATATACACTACCTTTAATCATTTTGAACCGGAATTTCAACAATAAAAAGTTTTAAATTTTTTGAGAAAATCCCTGATGGTTAGCCTTACTTATTTTGAACGGATAAAATTTATTGTCACCGATTACGAATGTTTCGGTTATTTTAGGTTAGTAATGTTAGTATGAGTAGATCAACGTTAAATTTGCTGCAATATGTCACATCATTCGTCTGCAATCCAAGTTCGATTACAAATGTGGCCAAATTTCAAAATTTAAAACTTGCAATAACCGCACTTTCAGTACGCATCCTACCGGTAGTTTCGAGCTAAACATGTTATATACACTACCTTTAATCATTTTGAACCGGAATTTCAACAATAAAAAGTTTTAAATTTTTTGAGAAAATCCCTGATGGTTAGCCTTACTTATTTTGAACGGATAAAATTTATTGTCACCGATTACGAATGTTTCGGTTATTTTAGGTTAGTAATGTAAGTATGAGTAGATCAACGTTAAATTTGCTGCAATATGTCACATCATTCGTCTGCAATCCAAGTTCGATTACAAATGTGGCCAAATTTCAAAATTTAAAACTTGCAATAACCGCACTTTCAGTACGCATCCTACTGGTAGTTTCGAGCTAAACATGTTATATACACTACCTTTAATCATTTTGAACCGGAATTTCAACAATAAAAAGTTTTAAATTTTTTGAGAAAATCCCTGATGGTTAGCCTTACTTATTTTGAACGGATAAAATTTATTGTCACCGATTACGAATGTTTCGGTTATTTTAGGTTAGTAATGTAAGTATGAGTAGATCAACGTTAAATTTGCTGCAATATGTCACATCATTCGTCTGCAATCCAAGTTCGATTACAAATGTGGCCAAATTTCAAAATTTAAAACTTGCAATAACCGTACTTTCAGTACGCATCCTACCGGTAGTTTCGAGCTAAACATGTTATATACACTACCTTTAATCATTTTGAACCGGAATTTCAACAATAAAAAGTTTTAAATTTTTTGAGAAAATCCCTGATGGTTAGCCTTACTTATTTTGAACGGATAAAATTTATTGTCACCGATTACGAATGTTTCGGTTATTTTAGGTTAGTAATGTAAGTATGAGTAGATCAACGTTAAATTTGCTGCAATATGTCACATCATTCGTCTGCAATCCAAGTTCGATTACAAATGTGGCCAAATTTCAAAATTTAAAACTTGCAATAACCGCACTTTCAGTACGCATCCTACCGGTAGTTTCGAGCTAAACATGTTATATACACTACCTTTAATCATTTTGAACCGGAATTTCAACAATAAAAAGTTTTAAATTTTTTGAGAAAATCCCTGATGTAGCCTTACTTATTTTGAACGGATAAAATTTATTGTCACCGATTACGAATGTTTCGGTTATTTTAGGTTAGTAATGTTAGTATGAGTAGATCAACGTTAAATTTGCTGCAATATGTCACATCATTCGTCTGCAATCCAAGTTCGATTACAAATGTGGCCAAATTTCAAAATTTAAAACTTGCAATAACCGCACTTTCAGTACGCATCCTACCGGTAGTTTCGAGCTAAACATGTTATATACACTACCTTTAATCATTTTGAACCGGAATTTCAACAATAAAAAGTTTTAAATTTTTTGAGAAAATCCCTGATGGTTAGCCTTACTTATTTTGAACGGATAAAATTTATTGTCACCGATTACGAATGTTTCGGTTATTTTAGGTTAGTAATGTAAGTATGAGTAGATCAACGTTAAATTTGCTGCAATATGTCACATCATTCGTCTGCAATCCAAGTTCGATTACAAATGTGGCCAAATTTCAAAATTTAAAACTTGCAATAACCGCACTTTCAGTACGCATCCTACTGGTAGTTTCGAGCTAAACATGTTATATACACTACCTTTAATCATTTTGAACCGGAATTTCAACAATAAAAAGTTTTAAATTTTTTGAGAAAATCCCTGATGGTTAGCCTTACTTATTTTGAACGGATAAAATTTATTGTCACCGATTACGAATGTTTCGGTTATTTTAGGTTAGTAATGTAAGTATGAGTAGATCAACGTTAAATTTGCTGCAATATGTCACATCATTCGTCTGCAATCCAAGTTCGATTACAAATGTGGCCAAATTTCAAAATTTAAAACTTGCAATAACCGTACTTTCAGTACGCATCCTACCGGTAGTTTCGAGCTAAACATGTTATATACACTACCTTTAATCATTTTGAACCGGAATTTCAACAATAAAAAGTTTTAAATTTTTTGAGAAAATCCCTGATGGTTGGCCTTACTTATTTTGAACGGATAAAATTTATTGTCACCGATTACGAATGTTTCGGTTATTTTAGGTTAGTAATGTAAGTATGAGTAGATCAACGTTAAATTTGCTGCAATATGTCACATCATTCGTATGCAATCCAAGTTCGATTACAAATGTGGCCAAATTTCAAAATTTAAAACTTGCAATAACCGCACTTTCAGTACGCATCCTACCGGTAGTTTCGAGCTAAACATGTTATATACACTACCTTTAATCATTTTGAACCGGAATTTCAACAATAAAAAGTTTTAAATTTTTTGAGAAAATCCCTGATGGTTAGCCTTACTTATTTTGAACGGATAAAATTTATTGTCACCGATTACGAATGTTTCGGTTATTTTAGGTTAGTAATGTAAGTATGAGTAGATCAACGTTAAATTTGCTGCAATATGTCACATCATTCGTCTGCAATCCAAGTTCGATTACAAATGTGGCCAAATTTCAAAATTCAAAACTTGCAATAACCGCACTTTCAGTACGCATCCTACCGGTAGTTTCGAGCTAAACATGTTATATACACTACCTTTAATCATTTTGAATCGGAATTTCAACAATAAAAAGTTTTAAATTTTTTGAGAAAATCCCTGATGGTTAGCCTTACTTATTTTGAACGGATAAAATTTATTGTCACCGATTACGAATGTTTCGGTTATTTTAGGTTAGTAATGTAAGTATGAGTAGATCAACGTTAAATTTGCTGCAATATGTCACATCATTCGTCTGCAATCCAAGTTCGATTACAAATGTGGCCAAATTTCAAAATTTAAAACTTGCAATAACCGTACTTTCAGTACGCATCCTACCGGTAGTTTCGAGCTAAACATGTTATATACACTACCTTTAATCATTTTGAACCGGAATTTCAACAATAAAAAGTTTTAAATTTTTTGAGAAAATCCCTGATGGTTAGCCTTACTTATTTTGAACGGATAAAATTTATTGTCACCGATTACGAATGTTTCGGTTATTTTAGGTTAGTAATGTAAGTATGAGTAGATCAACGTTAAATTTGCTGCAATATGTCACATCATTCGTCTGCAATCCAAGTTCGATTACAAATGTGGCCAAATTTCAAAATTTAAAACTTGCAATAACCGCACTTTCAGTACGCATCCTACCGGTAGTTTCGAGCTAAACATGTTATATACACTACCTTTAATCATTTTGAACCGGAATTTCAACAATAAAAAGTTTTAAATTTTTTGAGAAAATCCCTGATGGTTAGCCTTACTTATTTTGAACGGATAAAATTTATTGTCACCGATTACGAATGTTTCGGTTATTTTAGGTTAGTAATGTTAGTATGAGTAGATCAACGTTAAATTTGCTGCAATATGTCACATCATTCGTCTGCAATCCAAGTTCGATTACAAATGTGGCCAAATTTCAAAATTTAAAACTTGCAATAACCGCACTTTCAGTACGCATCCTACCGGTAGTTTCGAGCTAAACATGTTATATACACTACCTTTAATCATTTTGAACCGGAATTTCAACAATAAAAAGTTTTAAATTTTTTGAGAAAATCCCTGATGTTGGCCTTACTTATTTTGAACGGATAAAATTTATTGTCACCGATTACGAATGTTTCGGTTATTTTAGGTTAGTAATGTAAGTATGAGTAGATCAACGTTAAATTTGCTGCAATATGTCACATCATTCGTATGCAATCCAAGTTCGATTACAAATGTGGCCAAATTTCAAAATTTAAAACTTGCAATAACCGCACTTTCAGTACGCATCCTACCGGTAGTTTCGAGCTAAACATGTTATATACACTACCTTTAATCATTTTGAACCGGAATTTCAACAATAAAAAGTTTTCAATTTTTTGAGAAAATCCCTGATGGTTAGCCTTACTTATTTTGAACGGATAAAATTTATTGTCACCGATTACGAATGTTTCGGTTATTTTAGGTTAGTAATGTAAGTATGAGTAGATCAACGTTAAATTTGCTGCAATATGTCACATCATTCGTCTGCAATCCAAGTTCGATTACAAATGTGGCCAAATTTCAAAATTTAAAACTTGCAATAACCGCACTTTCAGTACGCATCCTACCGGTAGTTTCGAGCTAAACATGTTATATACACTACCTTTAATCATTTTGAACCGGAATTTCAACAATAAAAAGTTTTAAATTTTTTGAGAAAATCCCTGATGGTTAGCCTTACTTATTTTGAACGGATAAAATTTATTGTCACCGATTACGAATGTTTCGGTTATTTTAGGTTAGTAATGTAAGTATGAGTAGATCAACGTTAAATTTGCTGCAATATGTCACATCATTCGTCTGCAATCCAAGTTCGATTACAAATGTGGCCAAATTTCAAAATTTAAAACTTGCAATAACCGCACTTTCAGTACGCATCCTACCGGTAGTTTCGAGCTAAACATGTTATATACACTACCTTTAATCATTTTGAACCGGAATTTCAACAATAAAAAGTTTTAAATTTTTTGAGAAAATCCCTGATGGTTAGCCTTACTTATTTTGAACGGATAAAATTTATTGTCACCGATTACGAATGTTTCGGTTATTTTAGGTTAGTAATGTAAGTATGAGTAGATCAACGTTAAATTTGCTGCAATATGTCACATCATTCGTCTGCAATCCAAGTTCGATTACAAATGTGGCCACATTTCAAAATTTAAAACTTGCAATAACCGCACTTTCAGTACGCATCCTACCGGTAGTTTCGAGCTAAACATGTTATATACACTACCTTTAATCATTTTGAACCGGAATTTCAACAATAAAAAGTTTTAAATTTTTTGAGAAAATCCCTGATGGTTAGCCTTACTTATTTTGAACGGATAAAATTTATTGTCACCGATTACGAATGTTTCGGTTATTTTAGGTTAGTAATGTAAGTATGAGTAGATCAACGTTAAATTTGCTGCAATATGTCACATCATTCGTCTGCAATCCAAGTTCGATTACAAATGTGGCCAAATTTCAAAATTTAAAACTTGCAATAACCGCACTTTCAGTACGCATCCTACCGGTAGTTTCGAGCTAAACATGTTATATACACTACCTTTAATCATTTTGAACCGGAATTTCAACAATAAAAAGTTTTAAATTTTTTGAGAAAATCCCTGATGGTTAGCCTTACTTATTTTGAACGGATAAAATTTATTGTCACCGATTACGAATGTTTCGGTTATTTTAGGTTAGTAATGTAAGTATGAGTAGATCAACGTTAAATTTGCTGCAATATGTCACATCATTCGTCTGCAATCCAAGTTCGATTACAAATGTGGCCAAATTTCAAAATTTAAAACTTGCAATAACCGCACTTTCAGTACGCATCCTACCGGTAGTTTCGAGCTAAACATGTTATATACACTACCTTTAATCATTTTGAACCGGAATTTCAACAATAAAAAGTTTTAAATTTTTTGAGAAAATCCCTGATGGTTAGCCTTACTTATTTTGAACGGATAAAATTTATTGTCACCGATTACGAATGTTTCGGTTATTTTAGGTTAGTAATGTTAGTATGAGTAGATCAACGTTAAATTTGCTGCAATATGTCACATCATTCGTCTGCAATCCAAGTTCGATTACAAATGTGGCCAAATTTCAAAATTTAAAACTTGCAATAACCGCACTTTCAGTACGCATCCTACCGGTAGTTTCGAGCTAAACATGTTATATACACTACCTTTAATCATTTTGAACCGGAATTTCAACAATAAAAAGTTTTAAATTTTTTGAGAAAATCCCTGATGGTTAGCCTTACTTATTTTGAACGGATAAAATTTATTGTCACCGATTACGAATGTTTCGGTTATTTTAGGTTAGTAATGTAAGTATGAGTAGATCAACGTTAAATTTGCTGCAATATGTCACATCATTCGTCTGCAATCCAAGTTCGATTACAAATGTGGCCAAATTTCAAAATTTAAAACTTGCAATAACCGCACTTTCAGTACGCATCCTACTGGTAGTTTCGAGCTAAACATGTTATATACACTACCTTTAATCATTTTGAACCGGAATTTCAACAATAAAAAGTTTTAAATTTTTTGAGAAAATCCCTGATGGTTAGCCTTACTTATTTTGAACGGATAAAATTTATTGTCACCGATTACGAATGTTTCGGTTATTTTAGGTTAGTAATGTAAGTATGAGTAGATCAACGTTAAATTTGCTGCAATATGTCACATCATTCGTCTGCAATCCAAGTTCGATTACAAATGTGGCCAAATTTCAAAATTTAAAACTTGCAATAACCGTACTTTCAGTACGCATCCTACCGGTAGTTTCGAGCTAAACATGTTATATACACTACCTTTAATCATTTTGAACCGGAATTTCAACAATAAAAAGTTTTAAATTTTTTGAGAAAATCCCTGAGTTGGCCTTACTTATTTTGAACGGATAAAATTTATTGTCACCGATTACGAATGTTTCGGTTATTTTAGGTTAGTAATGTAAGTATGAGTAGATCAACGTTAAATTTGCTGCAATATGTCACATCATTCGTATGCAATCCAAGTTCGATTACAAATGTGGCCAAATTTCAAAATTTAAAACTTGCAATAACCGCACTTTCAGTACGCATCCTACCGGTAGTTTCGAGCTAAACATGTTATATACACTACCTTTAATCATTTTGAACCGGAATTTCAACAATAAAAAGTTTTAAATTTTTTGAGAAAATCCCTGATGGTAAGCCTTACTTATTTTGAACGGATAAAATTTATTGTCACCGATTACGAATGTTTCGGTTATTTTAGGTTAGTAATGTAAGTATGAGTAGATCAACGTTAAATTTGCTGCAATATGTCACATCATTCGTCTGCAATCCAAGTTCGATTACAAATGTGGCCAAATTTCAAAATTCAAAACTTGCAATAACCGCACTTTCAGTACGCATCCTACCGGTAGTTTCGAGCTAAACATGTTATATACACTACCTTTAATCATTTTGAATCGGAATTTCAACAATAAAAAGTTTTAAATTTTTTGAGAAAATCCCTGATGGTTAGCCTTACTTATTTTGAACGGATAAAATTTATTGTCACCGATTACGAATGTTTCGGTTATTTTAGGTTAGTAATGTAAGTATGAGTAGATCAACGTTAAATTTGCTGCAATATGTCACATCATTCGTCTGCAATCCAAGTTCGATTACAAATGTGGCCAAATTTCAAAATTTAAAACTTGCAATAACCGTACTTTCAGTACGCATCCTACCGGTAGTTTCGAGCTAAACATGTTATATACACTACCTTTAATCATTTTGAACCGGAATTTCAACAATAAAAAGTTTTAAATTTTTTGAGAAAATCCCTGATGGTTAGCCTTACTTATTTTGAACGGATAAAATTTATTGTCACCGATTACGAATGTTTCGGTTATTTTAGGTTAGTAATGTAAGTATGAGTAGATCAACGTTAAATTTGCTGCAATATGTCACATCATTCGTCTGCAATCCAAGTTCGATTACAAATGTGGCCAAATTTCAAAATTTAAAACTTGCAATAACCGCACTTTCAGTACGCATCCTACCGGTAGTTTCGAGCTAAACATGTTATATACACTACCTTTAATCATTTTGAATCGGAATTTCAACAATAAAAAGTTTTAAATTTTTTGAGAAAATCCCTGATGGTTAGCCTTACTTATTTTGAACGGATAAAATTTATTGTCACCGATTACGAATGTTTCGGTTATTTTAGGTTAGTAATGTTAGTATGAGTAGATCAACGTTAAATTTGCTGCAATATGTCACATCATTCGTCTGCAATCCAAGTTCGATTACAAATGTGGCCAAATTTCAAAATTTAAAACTTGCAATAACCGCACTTTCAGTACGCATCCTACCGGTAGTTTCGAGCTAAACATGTTATATACACTACCTTTAATCATTTTGAACCGGAATTTCAACAATAAAAAGTTTTAAATTTTTTGAGAAAATCCCTGATGGTTGGCCTTACTTATTTTGAACGGATAAAATTTATTGTCACCGATTACGAATGTTTCGGTTATTTTAGGTTAGTAATGTAAGTATGAGTAGATCAACGTTAAATTTGCTGCAATATGTCACATCATTCGTCTGCAATCCAAGTTCGATTACAAATGTGGCCAAATTTCAAAATTTAAAACTTGCAATAACCGTACTTTCAGTACGCATCCTACCGGTAGTTTCGAGCTAAACATGTTATATATACTACCTTTAATCATTTTGAATCGGAATTTCAACAATAAAAAGTTTTAAATTTTTTGAGAAAATCCCTGATGGTTAGCCTTACTTATTTTGAACGGATAAAATTTATTGTCACCGATTACGAATGTTTCGGTTATTTTAGGTTAGTAATGTAAGTATGAGTAGATCAACGTTAAATTTGCTGCAATATGTCACATCATTCGTCTGCAATCCAAGTTCGATTACAAATGTGGCCAAATTTCAAAATTTAAAACTTGCAATAACCGTACTTTCAGTACGCATCCTACCGGTAGTTTCGAGCTAAACATGTTATATACACTACCTTTAATCATTTTGAACCGGAATTTCAACAATAAAAAGTTTTAAATTTTTTGAGAAAATCCCTGATGGTTGGCCTTACTTATTTTGAACGGATAAAATTTATTGTCACCGATTACGAATGTTTCGGTTATTTTAGGTTAGTAATGTAAGTATGAGTAGATCAACGTTAAATTTGCTGCAATATGTCACATCATTCGTCTGCAATCCAAGTTCGATTACAAATGTGGCCAAATTTCAAAATTTAAAACTTGCAATAACCGTACTTTCAGTACGCATCCTACCGGTAGTTTCGAGCTAAACATGTTATATATACTACCTTTAATCATTTTGAATCGGAATTTCAACAATAAAAAGTTTTAAATTTTTTGAGAAAATCCCTGATGGTTAGCCTTACTTATTTTGAACGGATAAAATTTATTGTCACCGATTACGAATGTTTCGGTTATTTTAGGTTAGTAATGTAAGTATGAGTAGATCAACGTTAAATTTGCTGCAATATGTCACATCATTCGTCTGCAATCCAAGTTCGATTACAAATGTGGCCAAATTTCAAAATTTAAAACTTGCAATAACCGTACTTTCAGTACGCATCCTACCGGTAGTTTCGAGCTAAACATGTTATATACACTACCTTTAATCATTTTGAACCGGAATTTCAACAATAAAAAGTTTTAAATTTTTTGAGAAAATCCCTGATGGTTGGCCTTACTTATTTTGAACGGATAAAATTTATTGTCACCGATTACGAATGTTTCGGTTATTTTAGGTTAGTAATGTAAGTATGAGTAGATCAACGTTAAATTTGCTGCAATATGTCACATCATTCGTCTGCAATCCAAGTTCGATTACAAATGTGGCCAAATTTCAAAATTTAAAACTTGCAATAACCGCACTTTCAGTACGCATCCTACCGGTAGTTTCGAGCTAAACATGTTATATACACTACCTTTAATCATTTTGAACCGGAATTTCAACAATAAAAAGTTTTAAATTTTTTGAGAAAATCCCTGATGGTTAGCCTTACTTATTTTGAACGGATAAAATTTATTGTCACCGATTACGAATGTTTCGGTTATTTTAGGTTAGTAATGTTAGTATGAGTAGATCAACGTTAAATTTGCTGCAATATGTCACATCATTCGTCTGCAATCCAAGTTCGATTACAAATGTGGCCAAATTTCAAAATTTAAAACTTGCAATAACCGCACTTTCAGTACGCATCCTACCGGTAGTTTCGAGCTAAACATGTTATATACACTACCTTTAATCATTTTGAACCGGAATTTCAACAATAAAAAGTTTTAAATTTTTTGAGAAAATCCCTGATGGTGTTAGCCTTACTTATTTTGAACGGATAAAATTTATTGTCACCGATTACGAATGTTTCGGTTATTTTAGGTTAGTAATGTAAGTATGAGTAGATCAACGTTAAATTTGCTGCAATATGTCACATCATTCGTCTGCAATCCAAGTTCGATTACAAATGTGGCCAAATTTCAAAATTTAAAACTTGCAATAACCGCACTTTCAGTACGCATCCTACCGGTAGTTTCGAGCTAAACATGTTATATACACTACCTTTAATCATTTTGAACCGGAATTTCAACAATAAAAAGTTTTAAATTTTTTGAGAAAATCCCTGATGGTTAGCCTTACTTATTTTGAACGGATAAAATTTATTGTCACCGATTACGAATGTTTCGGTTATTTTAGGTTAGTAATGTAAGTATGAGTAGATCAACGTTAAATTTGCTGCAATATGTCACATCATTCGTCTGCAATCCAAGTTCGATTACAAATGTGGCCAAATTTCAAAATTTAAAACTTGCAATAACCGCACTTTCAGTACGCATCCTACCGGTAGTTTCGAGCTAAACATGTTATATACACTACCTTTAATCATTTTGAACCGGAATTTCAACAATAAAAAGTTTTAAATTTTTTGAGAAAATCCCTGATGGTTAGCCTTACTTATTTTGAACGGATAAAATTTATTGTCACCGATTACGAATGTTTCGGTTATTTTAGGTTAGTAATGTAAGTATGAGTAGATCAACGTTAAATTTGCTGCAATATGTCACATCATTCGTCTGCAATCCAAGTTCGATTACAAATGTGGCCAAATTTCAAAATTTAAAACTTGCAATAACCGCACTTTCAGTACGCATCCTA
The DNA here is from genome assembly GCA_947310385.1 of Nephrotoma appendiculata. Taxonomy (NCBI): domain Eukaryota; kingdom Metazoa; phylum Arthropoda; class Insecta; order Diptera; family Tipulidae; genus Nephrotoma; species Nephrotoma appendiculata. Next base: position 301,699,035 of record OX371224.1, on the reverse strand, counting down.
CCGGTAGTTTCGAGCTAAACATGTTATATACACTACCTTTAATCATTTTGAACCGGAATTTCAACAATAAAAAGTTTTAAATTTTTTGAGAAAATCCCTGATGGTTAGCCTTACTTATTTTGAACGGATAAAATTTATTGTCACCGATTACGAATGTTTTGGTTATTTTAGGTTAGTAATGTTAGTATGAGTAGATCAACGTTAAATTTGCTGCAATATGTCACATCATTCGTCTGCAATTCAAGTTCGATTACAAATGTGGCCAAATTTCAAAATTTAAAACTTGCAATAACCGCACTTTCAGTACGCATCCTACCGGTAGTTTCGAGCTAAACATGTTATATACACTACCTTTAATCATTTTGAACCGGAATTTCAACAATAAAAAGTTTTAAATTTTTTGAGAAAATCCCTGATGGTTAGCCTTACTTATTTTGAACGGATAAAATTTATTGTCACCGATTACGAATGTTTCGGTTATTTTAGGTTAGTAATGTAAGTATGAGTAGATCAACGTTAAATTTGCTGCAATATGTCACATCATTCGTCTGCAATCCAAGTTCGATTACAAATGTGGCCAAATTTCAAAATTTAAAACTTGCAATAACCGTACTTTCAGTACGCATCCTACCGGTAGTTTCGAGCTAAACATGTTATATACACTACCTTTAATCATTTTGAACCGGAATTTCAACAATAAAATGTTTTAAATTTTTTGAGAAAATCCCTGATGGTTGGCCTTACTTATTTTGAACGGATAAAATTTATTGTCACCGATTACGAATGTTTCGGTTATTTTAGGTTAGTAATGTAAGTATGAGTAGATCAACGTTAAATTTGCTGCAATATGTCACATCATTCGTCTGCAATCCAAGTTCGATTACAAATGTGGCCAAATTTCAAAATTTAAAACTTGCAATAACCGCACTTTCAGTACGCATCCTACCGGTAGTTTCGAGCTAAACATGTTATATACACTACCTTTAATCATTTTGAACCGGAATTTCAACAATAAAAAGTTTTAAATTTTTTGAGAAAATCCCTGATGTTAGCCTTACTTATTTTGAACGGATAAAATTTATTGTCACCGATTACGAATGTTTTGGTTATTTTAGGTTAGTAATGTTAGTATGAGTAGATCAACGTTAAATTTGCTGCAATATGTCACATCATTCGTCTGCAATCCAAGTTCGATTACAAATGTGGCCAAATTTCAAAATTTAAAACTTGCAATAACCGCACTTTCAGTACGCATCCTACCGGTAGTTTCGAGCTAAACATGTTATATACACTACCTTTAATCATTTTGAACCGGAATTTCAACAATAAAAAGTTTTCAATTTTTTGAGAAAATCCCTGATGGTTAGCCTTACTTATTTTGAACGGATAAAATTTATTGTCACCGATTACGAATGTTTCGGTTATTTTAGGTTAGTAATGTAAGTATGAGTAGATCAACGTTAAATTTGCTGCAATATGTCACATCATTCGTCTGCAATCCAAGTTCGATTACAAATGTGGCCAAATTTCAAAATTTAAAACTTGCAATAACCGCACTTTCAGTACGCATCCTACCGGTAGTTTCGAGCTAAACATGTTATATACACTACCTTTAATCATTTTGAACCGGAATTTCAACAATAAAAAGTTTTAAATTTTTTGAGAAAATCCCTGATGGTTGGCCTTACTTATTTTGAACGGATAAAATTTATTGTCACCGATTACGAATGTTTCGGTTATTTTAGGTTAGTAATGTAAGTATGAGTAGATCAACGTTAAATTTGCTGCAATATGTCACATCATTCGTCTGCAATCCAAGTTCGATTACAAATGTGGCCAAATTTCAAAATTTAAAACTTGCAATAACCGTACTTTCAGTACGCATCCTACCGGTAGTTTCGAGCTAAACATGTTATATACACTACCTTTAATCATTTTGAACCGGAATTTCAACAATAAAAAGTTTTAAATTTTTTGAGAAAATCCCTGATGGTTGGCCTTACTTATTTTGAACGGATAAAATTTATTGTCACCGATTACGAATGTTTCGGTTATTTTAGGTTAGTAATGTAAGTATGAGTAGATCAACGTTAAATTTGCTGCAATATGTCACATCATTCGTCTGCAATCCAAGTTCGATTACAAATGTGGCCAAATTTCAAAATTTAAAACTTGCAATAACCGCACTTTCAGTACGCATCCTACCGGTAGTTTCGAGCTAAACATGTTATATACACTACCTTTAATCATTTTGAATCGGAATTTCAACAATAAAAAGTTTTAAATTTTTTGAGAAAATCCCTGATGGTTAGCCTTACTTATTTTGAACGGATAAAATTTATTGTCACCGATTACGAATGTTTCGGTTATTTTAGGTTAGTAATGTAAGTATGAGTAGATCAACGTTAAATTTGCTGCAATATGTCACATCATTCGTCTGCAATCCAAGTTCGATTACAAATGTGGCCAAATTTCAAAATTTAAAACTTGCAATAACCGTACTTTCAGTACGCATCCTACCGGTAGTTTCGAGCTAAACATGTTATATACACTATCTTTAATCATTTTGAACCGGAATTTCAACAATAAAAAGTTTTAAATTTTTTGAGAAAATCCCTGATGGTTAGCCTTACTTATTTTGAACGGATAAAATTTATTGTCACCGATTACGAATGTTTCGGTTATTTTAGGTTAGTAATGTAAGTATGAGTAGATCAACGTTAAATTTGCTGCAATATGTCACATCATTCGTCTGCAATCCAAGTTCGATTACAAATGTGGCCAAATTTCAAAATTTAAAACTTGCAATAACCGTACTTTCAGTACGCATCCTACCGGTAGTTTCGAGCTAAACATGTTATATACACTACCTTTAATCATTTTGAATCGGAATTTCAACAATAAAAAGTTTTAAATTTTTTGAGAAAATCCCTGATGGTTAGCCTTACTTATTTTGAACGGATAAAATTTATTGTCACCGATTACGAATGTTTCGGTTATTTTAGGTTAGTAATGTTAGTATGAGTAGATCAACGTTAAATTTGCTGCAATATGTCACATCATTCGTCTGCAATCCAAGTTCGATTACAAATGTGGCCAAATTTCAAAATTTAAAACTTGCAATAACCGTACTTTCAGTACGCATCCTACCGGTAGTTTCGAGCTAAACATGTTATATACACTACCTTTAATCATTTTGAACCGGAATTTCAACAATAAAAAGTTTTAAATTTTTTGAGAAAATCCCTGATGGTTAGCCTTACTTATTTTGAACGGATAAAATTTATTGTCACCGATTACGAATGTTTTGGTTATTTTAGGTTAGTAATGTTAGTATGAGTAGATCAACGTTAAATTTGCTGCAATATGTCACATCATTCGTCTGCAATCCAAGTTCGATTACAAATGTGGCCAAATTTCAAAATTTAAAACTTGCAATAACCGCACTTTCAGTACGCATCCTACCGGTAGTTTCGAGCTAAACGTGTTATATACACTACCTTTAATCATTTTGAACCGGAATTTCAACAATAAAGAGTTTTAAATTTTTTGAGAAAATCCCTGATGCCTTACTTATTTTGAACGGATAAAATTTATTGTCACCGATTACGAATGTTTCGGTTATTTTAGGTTAGTAATGTAAGTATGAGTAGATCAACGTTAAATTTGCTGCAATATGTCACATCATTCGTCTGCAATCCAAGTTCGATTACAAATGTGGCCAAATTTCAAAATTTAAAACTTGCAATAACCGTACTTTCAGTACGCATCCTACCGGTAGTTTCGAGCTAAACATGTTATATACACTACCTTTAATCATTTTGAACCGGAATTTCAACAATAAAAAGTTTTAAATTTTTTGAGAAAATCCCTGATGGTTAGCCTTACTTATTTTGAACGGATAAAATTTATTGTCACCGATTACGAATGTTTCGGTTATTTTAGGTTAGTAATGTAAGTATGAGTAGATCAACGTTAAATTTGCTGCAATATGTCACATCATTCGTCCGCAATCCAAGTTCGATTACAAATGTGGCCAAATTTCAAAATTTAAAACTTGCAATAACCGCACTTTCAGTACGCATCCTACCGGTAGTTTCGAGCTAAACATGTTATATACACTACCTTTAATCATTTTGAACCGGAATTTCAACAATAAAAAGTTTTAAATTTTTTGAGAAAATCCCTGATGGTTAGCCTTACTTATTTTGAACGGATAAAATTTATTGTCACCGATTACGAATGTTTCGGTTATTTTAGGTTAGTAATGTAAGTATGAGTAGATCAACGTTAAATTTGCTGCAATATGTCACATCATTCGTCCGCAATCCAAGTTCGATTACAAATGTGGCCAAATTTCAAAATTTAAAACTTGCAATAACCGCACTTTCAGTACGCATCCTACCGGTAGTTTCGAGCTAAACATGTTATATACACTACCTTTAATCATTTTGAATCGGAATTTCAACAATAAAAAGTTTTAAATTTTTTGAGAAAATCCCTGATGGTTAGCCTTACTTATTTTGAACGGATAAAATTTATTGTCACCGATTACGAATGTTTCGGTTATTTTAGGTTAGTAATGTAAGTATGAGTAGATCAACGTTAAATTTGCTGCAATATGTCACATCATTCGTCTGCAATCCAAGTTCGATTACAAATGTGGCCAAATTTCAAAATTTAAAACTTGCAATAACCGTACTTTCAGTACGCATCCTACCGGTAGTTTCGAGCTAAACATGTTATATACACTACCTTTAATCATTTTGAACCGGAATTTCAACAATAAAAAGTTTTAAATTTTTTGAGAAAATCCCTGATGGTTAGCCTTACTTATTTTGAACGGATACAATTTATTGTCACCGATTACGAATGTTTCGGTTATTTTAGGTTAGTAATGTAAGTATGAGTAGATCAACGTTAAATTTGCTGCAATATGTCACATCATTCGTCTGCAATCCAAGTTCGATTACAAATGTGGCCAAATTTCAAAATTTAAAACTTGCAATAACCGCACTTTCAGTACGCATCCTACCGGTAGTTTCGAGCTAAACATGTTATATACACTACCTTTAATCATTTTGAACCGGAATTTCAACAATAAAATTTTTAAATTTTTTGAGAAAATCCCTGATGGTTAGCCTTACTTATTTTGAACGGATAAAATTTATTGTCACCGATTACGAATGTTTCGGTTATTTTAGGTTAGTAATGTTAGTATGAGTAGATCAACGTTAAATTTGCTGCAATATGTCACATCATTCGTCTGCAATCCAAGTTCGATTACAAATGTGGCCCAATTTCAAAATTTAAAACTTGCAATAACCACACTTTCAGTACGCATCCTACCGGTAGTTTCGAGCTAAACATGTTATATACACTACCTTTAATCATTTTGAACCGGAATTTCAACAATAAAAAGTTTTCAATTTTTTGAGAAAATCCCTGATGGTTAGCCTTACTTATTTTGAACGGATAAAATTTATTGTCACCGATTACGAATGTTTCGGTTATTTTAGGTTAGTAATGTAAGTATGAGTAGATCAACGTTAAATTTGCTGCAATATGTCACATCATTCGTCTGCAATCCAAGTTCGATTACAAATGTGGCCAAATTTCAAAATTTAAAACTTGCAATAACCGCACTTTCAGTACGCATCCTACCGGTAGTTTCGAGCTAAACATGTTATATACACTACCTTTAATCATTTTGAACCGGAATTTCAACAATAAAAAGTTTTAAATTTTTTGAGAAAATCCCTGATGGTTAGCCTTACTTATTTTGAACGGATAAAATTTATTGTCACCGATTACGAATGTTTCGGTTATTTTAGGTTAGTAATGTTAGTATGAGTAGATCAACGTTAAATTTGCTGCAATATGTCACATCATTCGTCTGCAATCCAAGTTCGATTACAAATGTGGCCAAATTTCAAAATTTAAAACTTGCAATAACCGCACTTTCAGTACGCATCCTACCGGTAGTTTCGAGCTAAACATGTTATATACACTACCTTTAATCATTTTGAACCGGAATTTCAACAATAAAAAGTTTTAAATTTTTTGAGAAAATCCCTGATGGCTAGCCTTACTTATTTTGAACGGATAAAATTTATTGTCACCGATTACGAATGTTTCGGTTATTTTAGGTTAGTAATGTAAGTATGAGTAGATCAACGTTAAATTTGCTGCAATATGTCACATCATTCGTCTGCAATCCAAGTTCGATTACAAATGTGGCCAAATTTCAAAATTTAAAACTTGCAATAACCGCACTTTCAGTACGCATCCTACCGGTAGTTTCGAGCTAAACATGTTATATACACTACCTTTAATCATTTTGAACCGGAATTTCAACAATAAAAAGTTTTCAATTTTTTGAGAAAATCCCTGATGGTTAGCCTTACTTATTTTGAACGGATAAAATTTATTGTCACCGATTACGAATGTTTCGGTTATTTTAGGTTAGTAATGTAAGTATGAGTAGATCAACGTTAAATTTGCTGCAATATGTCACATCATTCGTCTGCAATCCAAGTTCGATTACAAATGTGGCCAAATTTCAAAATTTAAAACTTGCAATAACCGCACTTTCAGTACGCATCCTACCGGTAGTTTCGAGCTAAACATGTTATATACACTACCTTTAATCATTTTGAACCGGAATTTCAACAATAAAAAGTTTTCAATTTTTTGAGAAAATCCCTGATGGTTAGCCTTACTTATTTTGAACGGATAAAATTTATTGTCACCGATTACGAATGTTTCGGTTATTTTAGGTTAGTAATGTAAGTATGAGTAGATCAACGTTAAATTTGCTGCAATATGTCACATCATTCGTCTGCAATCCAAGTTCGATTACAAATGTGGCCAAATTTCAAAATTTAAAACTTGCAATAACCGCACTTTCAGTACGCATCCTACCGGTAGTTTCGAGCTAAACATGTTATATACACTACCTTTAATCATTTTGAACCGGAATTTCAACAATAAAAAGTTTTAAATTTTTTGAGAAAATCCCTGATGGTTAGCCTTACTTATTTTGAACGGATAAAATTTATTGTCACCGATTACGAATGTTTCGGTTATTTTAGGTTAGTAATGTAAGTATGAGTAGATCAACGTTAAATTTGCTGCAATATGTCACATCATTCGTCTGCAATCCAAGTTCGATTACAAATGTGGCCAAATTTCAAAATTTAAAACTTGCAATAACCGCACTTTCAGTACGCATCCTACCGGTAGTTTCGAGCTAAACATGTTATATACACTACCTTTAATCATTTTGAACCGGAATTTCAACAATAAAAAGTTTTCAATTTTTTGAGAAAATCCCTGATGGTTAGCCTTACTTATTTTGAACGGATAAAATTTATTGTCACCGATTACGAATGTTTCGGTTATTTTAGGTTAGTAATCTAAGTATGAGTAGATCAACGTTAAATTTGCTGCAATATGTCACATCATTCGTCTGCAATCCAAGTTCGATTACAAATGTGGCCAAATTTCAAAATTTAAAACTTGCAATAACCGCACTTTCAGTACGCATCCTACCGGTAGTTTCGAGCTAAACATGTTATATACACTACCTTTAATCATTTTGAACCGGAATTTCAACAATAAAAAGTTTTAAATTTTTTGAGAAAATCCCTGATGGTTAGCCTTACTTATTTTGAACGGATAAAATTTATTGTCACCGATTACGAATGTTTCGGTTATTTTAGGTTAGTAATGTAAGTATGAGTAGATCAACGTTAAATTTGCTGCAATATGTCACATCATCCGTCTGCAATCCAAGTTCGATTACAAATGTGGCCAAATTTCAAAATTTAAAACTTGCAATAACTGCACTTTCAGTACGCATCCTACCGGTAGTTTCGAGCTAAACATGTTATATACACTACCTTTAATCATTTTGAACCGGAATTTCAACAATAAAAAGTTTTCAATTTTTTGAGAAAATCCCTGATGGTTAGTTAGCCTTACTTATTTTGAACGGATAAAATTTATTGTCACCGATTACGAATGTTTCGGTTATTTTAGGTTAGTAATGTAAGTATGAGTAGATCAACGTTACATTTGCTGCAATATGTCACATCATTCGTCTGCAATCCAAGTTCGATTACAAATGTGGCCAAATTTCAAAATTTAAAACTTGCAATAACCGTACTTTCAGTACGCATCCTACCGGTAGTTTCGAGCTAAACATGTTATATACACTACCTTTAATCATTTTGAATCGGAATTTCAACAATAAAAAGTTTTAAATTTTTTGAGAAAATCCCTGATGGTTAGCCTTACTTATTTTGAACGGATACAATTTATTGTCACCGATTACGAATGTTTCGGTTATTTTAGGTTAGTAATGTAAGTATGAGTAGATCAACGTTAAATTTGCTGCAATATGTCACATCATTCGTCTGCAATCCAAGTTCGATTACAAATGTGGCCAAATTTCAAAATTTAAAACTTGCAATAACCGCACTTTCAGTACGCATCCTACCGGTAGTTTCGAGCTAAACATGTTATATACACTACCTTTAATCATTTTGAACCGGAATTTCAACAATAAAAAGTTTTAAATTTTTTGAGAAAATCCCTGATAGTTAGCCTTACTTATTTTGAACGGATAAAATTTATTGTCACCGATTACGAATGTTTCGGTTATTTTAGGTTAGTAATGTAAGTATGAGTAGATCAACGTTAAATTTGCTGCAATATGTCACATCATTCGTCTGCAATCCAAGTTCGATTACAAATGTGGCCAAATTTCAAAATTTAAAACTTGCAATAACCGCACTTTCAGTACGCATCCTACCGGTAGTTTCGAGCTAAACATGTTATATACACTACCTTTAATCATTTTGAATCGGAATTTCAACAATAAAAAGTTTTAAATTTTTTGAGAAAATCTCTGATGTTGGCCTTACTTATTTTGAACGGATAAAATTTACTGTCACCGATTACGAATGTTTCGGTTATTTTAGGTTAGTAATGTAAGTATGAGTAGATCAACGTTAAATTTGCTGCAATATGTCACATCATTCGTCTGCAATCCAAGTTCGATTACAAATGTGGCCAAATTTCAAAATTTAAAACTTGCAATAACCGCACTTTCAGTACGCATCCTACCGGTAGTTTCGAGCTAAACATGTTATATACACTACCTTTAATCATTTTGAATCGGAATTTCAACAATAAAAAGTTTTAAATTTTTTGAGAAAATCCCTGATGGTTAGCCTTACTTATTTTGAACGGATAAAATTTATTGTCACCGATTACGAATGTTTCGGTTATTTTAGGTTAGTAATGTAAGTATGAGTAGATCAACGTTAAATTTGCTGCAATATGTCACATCATTCGTCTGCAATCCAAGTTCGATTACAAATGTGGCCAAATTTCAAAATTTAAAACTTGCAATAACCGCACTTTCAGTACGCATCCTACCGGTAGTTTCGAGCTTAACATGTTATATACACTACCTTTAATCATTTTGAACCGGAATTTCAACAATAAAAAGTTTTAAATTTTTTGAGAAAATCCCTGATGGTTAGCCTTACTTATTTTGAACGGATAAAATTTATTGTCACCGATTACGAATGTTTCGGTTATTTTAGGTTAGTAATGTAAGTATGAGTAGATCAACGTTAAATTTGCTGCAATATGTCACATCATTCGTCTGCAATCCAAGTTCGATTACAAATGTGGCCAAATTTCAAAATTTAAAACTTGCAATAACCGCACTTTCAGTACGCATCCTACCGGTAGTTTCGAGCTAAACATGTTATATACACTACCTTTAATCATTTTGAACCGGAATTTCAACAATAAAAAGTTTTCAATTTTTTGAGAAAATCCCTGATGGTTAGCCTTACTTATTTTGAACGGATAAAATTTATTGTCACCGATTACGAATGTTTCGGTTATTTTAGGTTAGTAATGTAAGTATGAGTAGATCAACGTTAAATTTGCTGCAATATGTAACATCATTCGTCTGCAATCCAAGTTCGATTACAAATGTGGCCAAATTTCAAAATTTAAAACTTGCAATAACCGCACTTTCAGTACGCATCCTACCGGTAGTTTCGAGCTAAACATGTTATATACACTACCTTTAATCATTTTGAACCGGAATTTCAACAATAAAAAGGTTTAAATTTTTTGAGAAAATCCCTGATGGTTAGCCTTACTTATTTTGAACGGATAAAATTTATTGTCACCGATTACGAATGTTTCGGTTATTTTAGGTTAGTAATGTAAGTATGAGTAGATCAACGTTAAATTTGCTGCAATATGTCACATCATTCGTCTGCAATCCAAGTTCGATTACAAATGTGGCCAAATTTCAAAATTTAAAACTTGCAATAACCGCACTTTCAGTACGCATCCTACCGGTAGTTTCGAGCTAAACATGTTATATACACTACCTTTAATCATTTTGAACCGGAATTTCAACAATAAAAAGTTTTAAATTTTTTGAGAAAATCCCTGATGGTTAGCCTTACTTATTTTGAACGGATAAAATTTATTGTCACCGATTACGAATGTTTCGGTTATTTTAGGTTAGTAATCTAAGTATGAGTAGATCAACGTTAAATTTGCTGCAATACGTCACATCATCCGTCTGCAATCCAAGTTCGATTACAAATGTGGCCAAATTTCAAAATTTAAAACTTGCAATAACTGCACTTTCAGTACGCATCCTACCGGTAGTTTCGAGCTAAACATGTTATATACACTACCTTTAATCATTTTGAACCGGAATTTCAACAATAAAAAGTTTTCAATTTTTTGAGAAAATCCCTGATGGTTAGCCTTACTTATTTTGAACGGATAAAATTTATTGTCACCGATTACGAATGTTTTGGTTATTTTAGGTTAGTAATGTTAGTATGAGTAGATCAACGTTAAATTTGCTGCAATATGTCACATCATTCGTCTGCAATCCAAGTTCGATTACAAATGTGGCCAAATTTCAAAATTTAAAACTTGCAATAACCGCACTTTCAGTACGCATCCTACCGGTAGTTTCGAGCTAAACGTGTTATATACACTACCTTTAATCATTTTGAACCGGAATTTCAACAATAAAGAGTTTTAAATTTTTTGAGAAAATCCCTGATGCCTTACTTATTTTGAACGGATAAAATTTATTGTCACCGATTACGAATGTTTCGGTTATTTTAGGTTAGTAATGTAAGTATGAGTAGATCAACGTTAAATTTGCTGCAATATGTCACATCATTCGTCTGCAATCCAAGTTCGATTACAAATGTGGCCAAATTTCAAAATTTAAAACTTGCAATAACCGCACTTTCAGTACGCATCCTACCGGTAGTTTCGAGCTAAACGTGTTATATACACTACCTTTAATCATTTTGAACCGGAATTTCAACAATAAAGAGTTTTAAATTTTTTGAGAAAATCCCTGATGCCTTACTTATTTTGAACGGATAAAATTTATTGTCACCGATTACGAATGTTTCGGTTATTTTAGGTTAGTAATGTAAGTATGAGTAGATCAACGTTAAATTTGCTGCAATATGTCACATCATTCGTCTGCAATCCAAGTTCGATTACAAATGTGGCCAAATTTCAAAATTTAAAACTTGCAATAACCGTACTTTCAGTACGCATCCTACCGGTAGTTTCGAGCTAAACATGTTATATACACTACCTTTAATCATTTTGAATCGGAATTTCAACAATAAAAAGTTTTAAATTTTTTGAGAAAATCCCTGATGGTTAGCCTTACTTATTTTGAACGGATAAAATTTATTGTCACCGATTACGAATGTTTCGGTTATTTTAGGTTAGTAATGTAAGTATGAGTAGATCAACGTTAAATTTGCTGCAATATGTCACATCATTCGTCCGCAATCCAAGTTCGATTACAAATGTGGCCAAATTTCAAAATTTAAAACTTGCAATAACCGCACTTTCAGTACGCATCCTACCGGTAGTTTCGAGCTAAACATGTTATATACACTACCTTTAATCATTTTGAACCGGAATTTCAACAATAAAAAGTTTTAAATTTTTTGAGAAAATCCCTGATAGTTAGCCTTACTTATTTTGAACGGATAAAATTTATTGTCACCGATTACGAATGTTTCGGTTATTTTAGGTTAGTAATGTAAGTATGAGTAGATCAACGTTAAATTTGCTGCAATATGTCACATCATTCGTCTGCAATCCAAGTTCGATTACAAATGTGGCCAAATTTCAAAATTTAAAACTTGCAATAACCGCACTTTCAGTACGCATCCTACCGGTAGTTTCGAGCTAAACATGTTATATACACTACCTTTAATCATTTTGAATCGGAATTTCAACAATAAAAAGTTTTAAATTTTTTGAGAAAATCTCTGATGTTGGCCTTACTTATTTTGAACGGATAAAATTTACTGTCACCGATTACGAATGTTTCGGTTATTTTAGGTTAGTAATGTAAGTATGAGTAGATCAACGTTAAATTTGCTGCAATATGTCACATCATTCGTCTGCAATCCAAGTTCGATTACAAATGTGGCCAAATTTCAAAATTTAAAACTTGCAATAACCGCACTTTCAGTACGCATCCTACCGGTAGTTTCGAGCTAAACATGTTATATACACTACCTTTAATCATTTTGAATCGGAATTTCAACAATAAAAAGTTTTAAATTTTTTGAGAAAATCCCTGATGGTTAGCCTTACTTATTTTGAACGGATAAAATTTATTGTCACCGATTACGAATGTTTCGGTTATTTTAGGTTAGTAATGTAAGTATGAGTAGATCAACGTTAAATTTGCTGCAATATGTCACATCATTCGTCTGCAATCCAAGTTCGATTACAAATGTGGCCGAATTTCAAAATTTAAAACTTGCAATAACCGCACTTTCAGTACGCATCCTACCGGTAGTTTCGAGCTAAACATGTTATATACATTACCTATAATCATTTTGAACCGGAATTTCAACAACAAAAAGTTTTAAATTTTTTGAGAAAATCCCTGCAGCCTTACTTATTTTGAACAGATCAAATTTATTGTCATAGATTCTGTATGAATTGGTTATTTTGGATTAACGACATTTAAAAAATGAGACATAATTATAACTTGAAATGGTTGTTGGTGCATCTGAAATTGGTGTTGATAGCATATTAAGAATTCGTTATGGCGATGTCTGATGTCGTCGTTTTGAAATAAAACTTATAGCGAGAATGCCACGAAATAAAAGAATGCCACGAAATAAAAATTTGGACAGTTTGGAATATTTAACACGATTTCAAATTTATAATTAATAAAACATTTTACTTACCATCTAGTTTGTTGATGCTCAAACAATCTCACAACAAATGTAACCACCCGAGTATAGATATAAATAAAAAAAATATTAAATTAAAATATTTTAAATCATCTTTTAATTTTTTATTTTTGTTTTGTTTCAGTAATAATTAATTTTCCCATTTTTTTTTATTTAATATAATTTGGTTGTCTATAAATAATTATTTTATTTGTTGTTATTTTTATATGTAAATTTTAATATAATAATTGAAATGATAAAGAAATAAAAATTCTCCAGACTTTTAAAAATATTAAATATTTTTTTTTTATTTTTATACAGTTTTTAATTAAATTAAATTAATTTTTTATGTCTTGATGTTTTTATTAAAAAGCTCTTAAACAAGTTTTATTATTTTTATTTAGGTATTTACTTCTCGTTATTTAATTTTAATTACATTTTATCTGCCTGTGTTATTATAATTATATTAATTTATGTATAATTGTATAATTATTTATTTATTTGTTTTAAATTTATGTATAATAAATATTAATTTATTTGTCTCTAATATTTTTTTTTTAATACATAGAATGACTGGCATACTGTATATAATATATTAAATGCAATAATATCTATATTATTTAATTAATTATTTGCAATATTTATTTTATACATTAAATATTTATTTATACATGATCTTATGTAGAATTAAAAATAATACATAATTTTTAATGTTTTATTACATTTTTTAGGAAGACTTAATAATTGATTGCAAATACATTTATTTGTTTTATAAAAATCATTTACTTTTAAATAATATTTATTTTTATTATTGTATTTATAATTTCTGTTATAAAGCTATGCTGATTAATTAATTCTTTATATTTTAATTATTTATTTATTTAACAAAAAACAAAATCAGATTCAATTAAATATTGAAATGCTCGGGTACGACGACATACTTGATTAAATAAATGAAATTTCGGCACTCAGACTATTTGCCTGTGGACCTGTCAACCACAAAAAAAAAATCTCTAGTCGAACTGAACTTAACTAATAGTATAAAAAAGAAAATTTGTTGTTATGAAAAAAGTTCCCGCAAAAGCACGAGAACTATAGGTACAATGAAAAAATAAAGTAAAAAACAAAAATACGAAATGCAAATGTGAAATAGGCGCGAAGAGTAAAGTTCTGCAAAAATATACATAAAATCCATGTTGTTATCAGATAGAATATTTTATACACATTTCCACGAATGAACGATAAAAACCACTGTCTGTGCATGTACGTATATGTAGTATATAGTCACTTAGAAACTGACACAGAAAAAATGCAAACAACAGCACCAACAACAACAAAATACGAACGGATGAGTGGGAACATAACGAGTTATTTAAACCAACGAGCAACTTCATTGCATGAAATTTTCCTTTGTTTAAAGTGGATGTACTCGAACGTAACAGTTCAATTGGATTTCGCTTTGATTTGATTACAAATTGAAATTTTTTGCTGTGCCATATGCCTGAAAAAGAGATATTGCAATAAAATCAGTTTACTTAAATTAATGAAATAATTTGATAGTTTTTCAAACAGTTTTAGAAATTTTCGCCTACATACTCGTAAATACACTGGCACTGACACAACTGACTGGGAAATAATATAAAGTTAGAAATACCGTTCCAAAAGCTGATCAGTTCCATCAACAATGACAATCGACTGGGTGTTTCTCCTACCTAAATGCAGAATCGTGTTTTTACAAAGTTTTCTGCTTAAAATATAAATTGGTCTTCGCTATAACAATAAGCGACCTATAACTAAAGAGGAAATTAAAAGTGTTCTTTGATATTATGAAAAATTTTGGGGTGGCTAAAACATCACAAAAATGCGGCTTTATTGTTTGAAATAATTTCGATAAAGAACGTATCTGAAATTTAGGCAAATGTCTATTGGGTGCGTATCTATTTCACCCAGCATTATATATAGTTAAAATTCACATTTATATGTTAAAAAAATGCTCAAAAACTATATCTGCCACACAACAATGCAACGCTTAATGAGATCATGAATATTGATAAACTTCAAACGTCCGAGGTAAGGAGGAAACCAAAAATTGTCTACCCAGCGCTTAATAAAGACAACCGTGGAGTTTGCTCTATTAATAATATTACCAATACGCTCCCTAAAACTTAATTCGCTATCACAGGTATCAAGGTTCCGAACAGACGATGCACTTGCAATAACATCCGTACTGATAGCATCATCTCTAAGTTGAGAGAGTAAGCGCTTCAGAGAATAAGTATTCGCTAGACATTTACTAACTTCCATTTCGAGATAATTATTTAAGCACCAGATTGCAAAACTGGTTAGGTCAGCTTATAAAATATTAGCGTCAGCGTTTGTTGAAATATTTTTATAAATTTTCATTTCTTCAAAGCACAGAGATAACCGACCTTTTATTAACACGGTTAACGTCATTTGTTGACAGCATTAATAAAATTGGTTCCAAAGTACTTCCAAGGGGTACGCCGGAAGAGCGGAAAGTATGATGATTGATATAGTGGTTTTGTATGTAAAACACCATCTTGAGCAGGAATTGTACTGTTAAGCCAATGACTCTAAGTTTCGTTATTATGCTGCCATGAAAAACCCTATCGAAGGTAGCGAAACCCTATCGACGGCTTTAGTAAAATCTGCTGTGACGACATCGTCTTTCTTTAAAACATATTAAAAAGCCATGCTGAATATCAGAGAACAAAGATATGCATTGCAAGCACAGTGTATTATGTAAGCTTGGAAATGCAGGACAACTTCGCAATCCGTCTATAGGTTTAGTAATATCAGACTTGCTGCCTATCATATGAATAAGGATTATCAACGAATCCTTCCACATTTTAAGGAAAATTTCACAAGAGATTGACTTTTTTAATAGTGTTGTAACCGGTTGAGCCTACTGGCCAACACTTTTGTTTACAACCACTGCCGACCAACAGATTTTTCATTTTACTAATAACTGCGCTAGAATCGATATCAATGGGTACTAGGGACATCTGAGTGCAATCCACCAAATATTTAAAATAATTCACGTTAGAACGACAAACCTAATATTTTAAAGTTGGCAGGTTGACCCATCTGATTTCTTCTTTAGATTAACAAATTATCAAAACCATTTTGGATTCGCAATCAGGTTTACTTGTATCAGACTAATATTATCATTATTAAGTTCGTTGGCCAATCTGCCGAATTATTGTAGGCCTTCGAGTAAGTACAATAATCATTTTCGCACTCAGTTTTTAAAAATTTCTGTCACCGTTTCTTTCGGAGATTTCGGGGAATAGCTCGCTACTATGTCATGATGGCAATGACAAACTGTTTTTCTGGGCAATACAAGGTACTGCTTTCGCATAACACTCAAAACTACTACTCACTGCTACTATTTAAGTGAATGGTAAAATAGTGTCAGTAGATCGTTATGTTTGTTAAAGTCAGCATTGCTGACGTTTCTGATTTCAAGCAAGCGTCGCCATTCTGATAGCAAAATGTAATTGACGTCGGTCAATGGTAAAATCAATATTTGTTAGGCAGCTTAGGTTAGTTTCTGTGGCAGTCCAATTATAAGCATCAGAATCAAATGAAGAAACCAAATATTAACATGTTATCCTCAAATAAAAATACTTTGGCTGCAGTTGAGATGGAGAATGTGTAATGTGTCCATAACAAGTCAGAGAGATTGAAGTTCCTTAGAACCAGAACTTCAGATTTGTCGTTCATATTATCCCATAATAAGTCAACAGCATAGACGAGTAGCTGGTGTATACTATATGAGGACGTGTCAACAATGAAAATAAATTTACCGTGTATTTTTTATGTTCAATTTTCACAAATAGCAACTAGATGTTGTTAGTTCTAGGAAAGGAATAAAAAGTTCAGAACGGTCAAAGTTAGAACGAATTGCAACAAGAACTCATCATTGTGTTCCCAACACCATTCTGATGAAAAATCTTAAAATCAGCTGTGAAGTACTCATCGTTATTAAAGTCGATATTTAAATTAGCTTCCATTTAACAAAAAACACCAAGGGTAGGGTCTGGGAATTCAGAAACACCTCACGAGATTAACTGTGAAATCCCCTTATAAATTTTGGCAATAAAGTGACAAGGTGCATAGTTTTTTGGTACAGCATTAATGTTGTTGTTACGCCTATCTAATAACTTGTACAAAGGTAGATTTAAGCCATGAAATCGGAGATAAAAGTAATTCGAACATGGACTCCAGAAACGTGACAAATGCTACATACTGTGCCATTAAAACGTGACATATTTCTGCATTTAATGAAATTCAGATTATTATGAATATTGTATAAGTTTAAGGGTGATTCTGTGTGAGCGAGAAAATGCTTTACTGAAAATGTTAAGGAAATACCAGGAAAATTTGCCAAACAACATTAAAACTTTTAAAAAATCACCGAATTCTAAATTACAAGTTATTATCCCATTAGGCGAAAGATTCTACTCACATATCGGACCTGGAAAAAGCGTAGAACTATTTTTAAAAAAACAATTCATTCACCGAGAACGAAATTTGTGTTGACATAGGTATTGATGGCGTTCCGCTTACTAAAAGCTCATCCAGTCAATTATGGCGAATACTTTGCAATATGGTACCCTTCACCCAAATTTTATTTATAGGTGTTTTCCACGGGTATATTTATTGTAAGAGCTTATCAAGGAAATGAAATATTTTGAATAACAAGGTATTATCTTCTTCAGGATGCTTATCATTCATATGCTAGGACGGATTAAAGTTATAGCGAGAAAACACAAATCATCAACCGAACTCACAAACTGCATAAGTCCATTTTGGGATATTTTGCATATTTGGTATCATTTTGAATAGAAAGAAATTCTACTTGATTTGGTAACACTAATTGTTTAATATTTTCCCACCGCTTTTTTTAATGTCGCAAATTAGAAATTACAAAGTCCAAATACATTTAAAATTTTGTGTAAGTCTCAGTGTAACACAGAGTTAGCTATCGTAGTGAGTAGTTCGATATTAAAATTACGTGCAAACATTAAATTGGTAACTTACGAGTATAATCTAATTTCTTTTTCTGAAATCTTCTTATATATTTTTTTATAAATTAAAATAAATGATTGATTGCTAAATGTACAGTATCAATTTCTAATGGACTAAAGCAATATGCGAGTTTATTTATAACATTATAGTTTTGGACTTACGCATTTTTCTATATTTTAAAAACATTTTATTTTCATATTTATTAAACAGTCTTGTAGCGTACTAACACCGAAATCTAATACACCAATGAAAAATGTCACGTGGTTTGAGAATGATAAACGTGGCCCAGGGACAAAATTTAACCATTGTAAATTTAATACAGCTCGTGAAATATCAATCGATTTTAACATGCAACTTTCAGGAAGATGGAAAATACCACTCAGCTAAATACATGAGAAACATGAGACATTACAGAACTGTGAGAACGAAACGTTAGAACAAGTTACATTTTTGCCTTGCATCTCTTGTTTTAAAACGTTTGAATATTATGTTAAACATTTTAGCAGATACTCTCTTAAATGTGGCTATATTATCAGCCCCCATAAAAATCAAAATCCAAATATTTTAACGTAAATAAAAATGAGTGAAAAACAAGACGCAATGTTAAGCGGAGAGAGAAACGACTGTCTTATAAATCGAAACAAAACACCAACGGCGGATGGAAATATGGCATAATTAAACCAGCTAAATCTCTAAAGCATCGGTGTTACTTGTTCGATGTCAGAGAAGCCTACTATTATTAAATATTTCGAAATTCGATTAGAAATATATTTAAAGAATTTTTAGCTTTGTCTTGGGGTGAAAAAACTGGAGCATAACTATTGAGTTTCACGTTCATTTTCGATAGTTATCGTGTTCCTAGGCAGAAATAAAAAAGAAAGGAATAGTAAAAATTTCATATATTTTCTTTTTTCTTCTTTCGTGATGAAATGAACGTCGGATTTAATAGTTAGGCCCCTGTATTTGTAAAGGAGCTAATACAGAACCAATTCGTTCAGATATTTGTTAAGAAAATCTAATAATACCAAACATAGGGTTTGCAAAAATTGATTTGTTGGTACCCTTGGTTTGAGCTATAGCACTATTTTAAACTGGATTAATGACAAAACAGAAGAAGTATGTGTGCCTGTTAACCCTTTTGTCAATGAATAGGTGGACCATTTTGAAATTAAAATTATTATTTTCACGGAAATAGTTCAGCCACCTATATGAAATTTCAGGAATTCCTCAATTGACATGTTTGCTAAAATTTACAAATAAAAAAAATAAATAAACATGCGAGGGAATATGAGAAATAACGGTTTTTGAATTTCTACTCCGCTTTTACATGAATGGATATGGCCAGATCTATTTTTTCGTTCATTTTATAAAACAATTTTTTATATGAAAAAATACATAGTTTTTGTGTAGAATAACATAATATATTTGATAAAAAATATTTTCACTCAGGAAAAAAAGAGTTTTGTTTCTTTTGTGAGTAATTAAAATCCGTTAGTGTATATATTACGGTCATTATATATAATTACCAACGATATCGGTTAAAGTGTATAATTATTTAGAATTATTCACTTTGACCGGTTATTTACCAAACCCTCTTGCTTAAAGTGTTATATATGAAAGTTTACAACTATAATAATAAAAATTCATTATGGTGTATTCATTAAATCTATGAAATGAGAGTCCTGGGGCCCTTTTCCTGATAACGATACGAAAACGAATGTACAAGATTCGTATTCAATTTTAAATAAGAATCGTACGAATCTGATTCAATTCAAATATGAATTTTGTATTTTCGTTTTTGTATCGTATTCAGGAATAGGGCTGCTGTATTCTCGAAATGGTTCACCCTTCACCCTACAAAGTATTTTTTATAGTATTAGTGCATTTTGGAATTTGACTGATTTTATTTGTAGAGACCAATTTACAATCTAATTTAATAAATTTTATTAAATTCTAAATTGGAAAAAAATTGTTTTATTGCTTTGAAATCTATTAAATGAGAGTCAAATATCTCGAAATGGTTCGTCCTTTATCCCACGGAATATTTTATATGGTATTTGTGCAAATTGGAATTTTAATAGTAGACTAATGGCTTTACTAACTCGCAGAAGCTAATTGTGCCAATAGTAAAGCTGTTATTCCCTACTATTCCAAATTTTAATTAGCACTAATTCCATATAAAATATTCAGTGGGGTGAAGGGTGAACCATTTCGAGATATGGGACTCTCAATGTATTTCGAAGCAATGAAACAGTTTTTTCCAATTTAGAATTTAAAAAAATTTATTAAATTAGATTGTAAATTGGTCTCTACTATTTCAAATTCCAATATGCACTAATACTATAAAAAATATTTCGTGGGGTGAAGGGTGAACCATTTCGAGAACACAGGACTCTCGTTTCATAGATTTAATGAGTACATTATAATGAATTATTATTATTATAGTATTAAACTTTCATATTTAACACTTTAACCAAGGGGGTTTTGGTAATTATATATAATCACCGGGTTATACACTTTGACCGTAACACAGGGGCGAAGGGTCCATAGAAGCCAGGGAAGCACTGCATCCCTTTCAAAAATCACTATCGTTAAAATAAAATTTCAAATTTGATTTATTTTATGTATAACACGTTTGATTAAAAATATTTTTTTCATAATAATATGCACTATTATGCCTTACAGGTCTGCACATATAGATATCTAGTTTAATGCAATTAACTTTAAAAATATTTTGTATATTTCTTTCCTACTTTGATTTCTCATTATAATTTATACTCATCATCCACCTTCATATTGCATATTATGCATACATAGAACCAAAATAAATACGAATACTCTCGTTGATTTATAGCATGCGTGTTGCATCCAACGCAACAAAAATGAATAACAAAAAATATTCTCTCTGATGGAAGCTGCTTTTAGTTTAGCTTTACCTTATTTCCCTTCACAGTGATATTATTAACAAAATTAATTATCGATGTGTATGTGTTTTATCTATTCATAGATTTGTTTATACTCTCACTTGTTACTCTCAGAATACGCTGCAACTTTAGCAGCTTATAAGAAAATACTGAAATAAATTATTTGTTTTCAATTTTGCACAAATTAACTTCTCATGTTCTCGTGAAGCGACAAGTGATCGGTTTATTGAAAAATTTATTAAAAAAGGTAATAAAGATGTGATTAGGGATAAATTTTAGAGTTTTTAGGAAAAACTAAAGCTGTCGTGGAAATTGATGAAACGCGATTCTCACTCGAGTGGTGCGAGTGAGAATCACAATCGAAATCATCAAAGTTTTAAAAACTTCTTATAGAAAATTATTTTTTGAAATAATTGATCATATTTCAACAGAATTAAGTACTAGATTTCAAAATATTGCTGTAGTAACACCTGAGATAGAGAAAAGAATGAATAATCCGAGAGTAATTGTTAGGTTGCCGTAAAAAATGGAGTGGAAGCATTTTTCAAGGCACCCTTAGAGCAGAAAAAACCCCAAATAAACACTAGCGGATCGTTAAACCAAAAGAAATCCTATCAGATTTGTAGAATCAACGACAAGCTTCAGAGAAAAACTCATTTCACATGTACTGTCTGTGCCGATCCAGTACGCCTTCAGCATAGCGTGCAATATTTCAAGTGCCATAAATGCTCAAAGTAAATAAAAAAAAAAGGCATTTAAAGTTAACAAAAAATGAAATTATTATAAAAAATAAAATTATTGTAAAACATGAAGTTATTATAAAAAATAAAATAAATACTTTTCACCACCTTGTTAAAGTTACCAGAAAGTTGCCAGCCGAAAATAAAAAAACGATAATGCAGATTGTGTCCTTGGTTTGATAACCTAAAATAAAAATTCAACAATGTTGATCAATATATTTCAGCCGAAAGTTCCGATACCAGCCGATATTAAAGAAAACTTGTTTTTTCCTTCATTTTATTTACTTCTTTAAAATGATATTAAAAATAAAAGTTTTAATTTATGATATGTTATGTCTACATTTGGTCCGGAAATTGTAAATTTTTTTCAAAAGCGTCAATTTGTGAATAAATTCATTGAATGGCTTATCGCTCTTGTTTAACCTTAATTCGCATTGATGTCACAATGGCCATTTGATAGGCCCTAATGCATAATAACGACTTTCCAATTTTAAAGAAATTCTGATGGGTATACAGTGATGTAATTTGACAAGATTTCCATAGAAAAAGTTCATTGAATGGCCTGATGCTCTGATTTAATTTTAATTCGCATTGATGCCATTATGACCATTTGATATGCCCTAATGCTTGAAGCAGAAAAGAAGAAATTCTGATGGGGATACAGGGGTGTAATTTGAAAAAAAATCTCCATGGTTCAATTTCTGCAAAAGTCTTTGAATGGCCCAGCGCTTTTCTTTAGCCTAAATTCGCATTGATGCCAATATGGCCATCAGATAGGCTCTAATGCCTGTTAACAATAACCCAATTTTGAAGAAATTCTGATGGGGATACAGGGGTGTAATTTGACAAGATTCCCATAGTTCAATTTCTGAAAAATTCATTGAATGGCCTGGCGCTGTTGTCTAACCTTAAATCGCATTGATGCCACTATGATCATTTGATAGGCCCTAATGCCTGTTAACAACATTCTAGTTTTGAAGAAATTCTGATGGGTATACAGGGGTGTAATTTGAAAAAAGTCCAAAGTTCAATTTGTGAAAAATTCATTGAATGGCCTGGCGCTCTTGTTCAACATAAATTCGCATTGATGCCACTATGGCCATTTAATAGAACCTAATACCTGTTAACAACAACCTTTCTTCAAAATTAGACTGTTGTTAACAGGCATTAGGGCCCATCAAATAGTGGCATCAATGCGAATTCATGTTAAACAAAAGCCCCAGGCCATTCAAAGAACTTTTCAGAAATTGAACTATGGAAATCTTGTCAAATTACACCCCTGTTTCCCCATCAGAATTTCTTCAAAATTGGACTGTTGTTAACAGGCATTAGGGCCTATAGATTGGTCATAGTGGCATAAATACGAATTAAGGTTAAACAAGAGCGCCAGGCCATTCAATGAATTTTTCAGAAATTGAACAATGGACTTTTGTTCAAATTACACCCCTGTATCCCCTTCAGAATTTCTTTAAAATTAGACTGTTGTTAACAGGCATTAGGGCCTATCAAATGACCATAGTGGCATCAATGCGAATTCATGTTAAATAAGAGCGCCAGGCCATTCAATGAATTTTGCTGAAATTGAACAATGAATTTTTTTTCAAATTACACCCCTGTTTCCCCATCAGAGTTTCTTCAAAATTAGAGTGCTGCTAACAGTCATTAGGGCCTATCAAATGACCATTGTGGCATCAATGCGAATTTAGGTTAAACAAGAACGCCGGGCCATTCAATGATTTTTACAAAAATTGACCAAAGGAAATTTTTTTTAAACTACACCCCCGTATTCCCATAATAATTTCTTAATTGGACTGTTGTTAACAGACATTAAAAGTCGGCTGATATCTTTTGACTGAAAGAAATCAATCAACATTGTCCAAGTTGTTTACTTTCGGCTGGGATAGCGAGGACACTATCTGCATTATCGATTTTTTATCTTTCGGCTGGGATCTTTCGGCTAAGTTTAATAGTATCTTTTCACCTTCAAGAACATTTCATTGACAGAATGAAAATTCTGTACTAAGATGTGTGTGCCTAAAAAAACGAAACAGTCAATGAAAATATTAAAGCTTTTAAATACACGATAGAGAGCTTGCGTGATAAAATCTGATTATTATAATTATAATACAACCTATAAAGTTTTTAATTTTTTGTCTTTTGGCTTGAATAGTGAAGTTGGCGCAGTGAATCAATTTCCGAACATGTGAATCAAGCTTTTTTGTATCATTTCCGTTTTCTCGTATATAATTATATTATAATTTATTATAGTATTGGCAAACAAAACAAAAACGCACGCACGCACGCAATGATGAAGCAAGAAACGGTTGGTCTTATAAATTGTGTAAGTTGTAGGCAACCTGTAAATAATATAATTTAATCTTAGTATTCAGTGTCGATCCAAAATGTCGGATGCTGGTGGTAGCGTATGTATATTTACAAAATGCAGGACACAATTGAAAGACTATGTAATTGTAATAGGAATATAAATGGGCCTACAGAATGAGTTTGAACCGACTAAGCAATTTTTAAATAATACTAGCTGAAAACATATAAATGAGTTATACAATTACAATTCAAACATTTTTGATATCAAAGACAGCTGGGATGAACATATCTGCAACATGACAATTATTTTGTGACTACGTCATATATCTTCAGAAACACTTGGGGAAAATTGGCGAACAAGTTATAGTAACAACAAACAGTAACTACCTCATCTGCCAATGGATTGACATTACATGATTCTCTATTATAATAATATGTCTGTTCAACAACTAAGGAGTAGACAGGTTCTTGGGATAGCAAATCTCAAAAATCTCAAACCACTGTGCCGTCGATCCTTCTTTCCTGAACACAAACTACCATGTAACAAAAGTTGTGAATTGTGCGAGTCATCACATCATCAGCACCAGAATAATTAGCCACAATCTAAAATAAAATTTATTTGAGCAACTTAATCTTAGTTTATATTAGGATCAGCCAAAAAGGACCAATGCAACATTTGCGTGGGCCACCAAACTATAAATGTTAAAGATGCTATTTGTGACGAGCATCAAATTAAAAAAAGTTAGCTAGCACTGAAAAGATAAAGGATAAAGAAAGCAACATTTTAAATATAAGGAGGGCGATGGATCAAATAAATTTTCAACCATTTAATCGCACTTTATTTTGACCGAAGTTCTACCAAATGTAAAAAATCCCGAAGACGAAATTACATTTTACAGTGATGGTTGTGCAAATCGAAATAGGAGCTCCACGCTTTCCAATGTACTTTTAAATATCGCCATGACGTCTCACGTTACACATGTCCAAACAATTCTTGAAAAAAAACCACACGCAAATGAAAGTCGGCTACATGCATTCTGTCATTGAAAAGCAAATCAAAACTAGAACAATCAATATCCCAGCTGATTATGTTGATATATGTAGGCAAGCTAGACTATACATCGTTAAATATTTGAAGCACACTTTCTATAAAAATTTCAGTTCGATTCAATATTATAAATTAATCGGACCAGGAAAATCCGTTGGGGATTCAACTATTAATGAGATTCGATGCATTTAATATAACACAGTACTAAATTTAAATTTTAATAATGAATTGTTTGATTTGCCACAGCGATTAAATCGACAAATGAAGCTGATTGATATTGAAAACTTTCTGGCCTTTACACTTCACGTTTACCGACAAAAAAAACTAAATTTGACCATCTTCAGTCTCTTAAGAGTACGATGTCTCAGTTAGTTTTTTTAACATTACGAGTGAAATTTTGTTGACTGAAATATACTAATTTTTATTTATTACTTGTTTAGCCGTCAATATTTAAATATATGACTTTAACGAAAAAAATTTAAAATTGTTTTCCTGATAATTTAGGGATCTTTTGGTAACATTAATAAGTTTATCTGTATTTCTTAGTTGTAAGGTCAATGAAAACTGCGTATGTCCACTACTTTTTTTTCAAACATTCGCTGCGTTTTACGTTAGTCCAAAAAAAATAATTAGTTTATAAATTCATTTAAAATTTTATAAATTATCTAATAACATTTGATTTTTAAGAAGATATGTTTAATTTTAACAACCATTTAGTTCATTATAAATTAAAATTTCAGGAGGTTTTTTTCGCTTCCTGAAAAAGCAAGATGTTGGACTTATTTATACAATGTGCTAGTTTGATCAACGAAATAGAACATTGTGTTCGATTAAATAATATACTCGAATCAACAAAAATCGGATGTGTAAGACAATTCCTGATTGACTAGTTGCATTGCGGTGGTATTGCGTGATGAGAAAAATACTTCCAATTTTAATTATACAAAGAAAAAAAAAATTCGTTGAAGAAGAATGCTTTAATTGCAATTAACCAAATTTAAAAATTCTTCTTAAATTGATGCCATTAGAATTTAAAAGAAAACAAAGTTAAAGTCCTTTGCTGAAAGAAATAAAACATCGGAAAGCTACCGAATTTACAATGCTTCTATATTATACTGGGGTGGTAGCTTTTTTTTCGAATTTGTTAATCAATTCCAAACTTTGTATGGCAAAGAAAATATGTCGTATATCGTGCATAGTTTGCTACATTTGGCTGATGACGTAAAGTTCTCGGACGTGTTCAATTCAAAAATGGTGAAACAAGGATCATATCCAATTCAACAAATTATTAACCGTTTAAAGTAGAAAAATCACTTTTTGAAACCTAACGTTGAGTTAATTCCCAAAGAACTAAATTTTCGATGAACAATTTGATATCGAAAATGTCGATATTTTAATATTCGTCAATGATAAATTTATATCTATGTGAACACCTGGAGGAATTTAGTTTACAGGATGGTTGGGTTTGGGATGCCAATACGTTACGGGATGCTAATCCGTTAGAGGGGCTTTGTATTGATATCGACGAATATCAAAACTGGAACTATCATGTGATTTTTTAGAGAGTGTTGACAAAATTTTGCTCCTAGAAGAAGCAAACGATTATTGGGGAATAATTTTCAAGTTGTTTAACATGGAGCGATCAACTTCTTCCTTGGGATTTAATTTACGTCCAAGTGCTCCTTTTGAATTTCTCTCTATTTGTAGAACTAAGATGCTTTATAGTCAAAATCGAATTATGAAAAAAATCCTAGCAATATTAATACCAAAAAATGTCTTAATTATATTGCATAAATGTGGTATATGTATCTAAAAAACTATAATACAGTAAACCCTCGATTTAACGATTGCTGGATGGAAAAGGGATTCTTAAAGATTTATGGCAGATGTTTTGGAATATGGCCACCTTGCACAAAACTCAGGCAGTTTTTAACTGATTACGATGGGATTAGATTTGTTTAATGGCAATGAGATTCATTAATGATTTCTAGAAGAAGTTTCTTAATATGGCCACTTAGAACACGGCTATTATTTAGCCCATAATGATGAAATTCGGCACGTTGGATAAATATGGGATTATAAAATGATAAACTGCTGTACTCGCCAGAGAATGAAAACCAAATCATAATTTCTCTTTTCTGATTATTGCTGTAGTGGAGAGTGTAATTATTGGTTGTTTTATGGGATAACCTCCCAGACCATTTATGCTCTTGTATTGCAAGTACCTCAAAAGTATAAATTTCTGCTTGGTTTGGAAGGTTCTGCAGATCTCAAGGTCTTAAAAGGTACCATATTCCATGTTGCCGTGAACAGTTTCCGAGATCACTGTTGATAAGAATACAGTAAACTCTCGATTTAACGGACCCCGATTTAATGGACCATCGATTTGACGGATAATTTTTTATTTTCCATTTTTAGATTATTCACCATGTTCTACCTTGGTGGTCTACCTCTAATACCTGCCCATATGTTTATATATATTTTTTATTTAATTTACTAAACAGATCAAGTTGAATGATATTTATTTCTCTTTTTCTGATTATTCACCGTATTATGATTTTTTACTAAACAATAAAAACACTATTATTTTGCATTATTCTTGTGCACTTTTATCACTAGTTTAATTTTAAATTTAAAAAAATTGAGAATATCTCATTCTTTATGTGATAATTTTTTATTTTATATTTAATTTTTATTTCGTACTAGTTTCGAGATTTCTCTCTTCGTCAGTTATTTTCGTCAGGTATATGGATAAATTCATGATAAGCAGGCGTCTTTCTTAAAGCAAGTGGCTCATAATGTTATCATGTTTCTGGTAAGGCTGGACTTCTTAACATCTATCACCAGTACGTGATCCACTCATGGAATTAGTGGGTTGAGCGGCAGGCCAACTATACCTACTCTCACAAAAAATCACATGATGAACGATACACAAAGGACTCGGACAAATTTATAGTATTCCTATCAACATCGACCTCGAAAACTGTTCACGGCAACATGGAATATGGTACCTTCTTACACATTGAGATCTGCAGAACCTTTCGAACCAAGCGGAAATTTAATTGTAATTGTTTGGAAATAATGTATTGGATATTTGTAGCGAATATAATAGAATTTAAAATTTATATCAAATGTTAGAAACAAAACATTTTTACCATTTTCAAAAATAATTGAATTTAACCACTTGGATGTAAAATGAAGCATTAGCGGTTATCAGTTGGATAACCTGTTTGTTCCTATAAATATTTTGAGGGTTATACTTTAGTAGTTGTGTGCCTATTTCTTCTGAACAAAATTTTGATCCGCACTCAGTAATTCGAAACGTATCATAAATGCATTCTCCATTTCAGGCGGCTTGCTTTTCAGAGCCAACCACGGAATTATCGTTTTGGAATTAGCATCCCAAATGGGATCACCATATGTATTATGAATAAATATGTTACTATAATACTGTTTAATTAGGTTTTTATTGATTATAAAAATCTAACATTTAATAAAAATTCTAATTAAAACAAATTTTATTTAAAAAAAACTTAAATCATTATATAAAATAATGGAATTAAATATATCAGATTTGAAAAAATATAAAAACGAAAAATATTAATTCTTAAAACTTCATTTCCTTACCACTCTGTATTTTTTTTATTTAAATTAACATTACACTAATAGAAACACTAGACTGAAAGAAAAACTACATACATACCGGATTATGCCCCAAATTTATCTATCTCGTTCTAATGAAACAAACAAAAAATTCAAAATAATTTTTTTAACAAAATATTTCCATCAATAGAAAGATTCACCAACGATCAAAATCGTCAATTTCGTGAAACACATCTTCATCACATTCACTCTTTAATTTTCTATAAACGTTGGTTCTCCACGAATTATCATTTTATTAATTTCTGTAATTTTTACTTGGCATTCTCAATACAAAACAAGAATGAATGTTTTTTCTTCGAATGAAGAAAAAACTTATTCGTAGAAGAATATTCATGTGCATAAAAAATAGAAAAATTTATTTTCGAGAATATTTTTGATTCTTCATGTTTATGAATTTTTTAATTCGTGAATTTTTATGCACATTCATAAATGAAGATTCTTTGATGTCTGCGCAAAGTACAACAATATATAGGGATGGAGATTTCAATTCCAATGACGGTGACAGTTATATAGAATTCTTAAAAATAAATCAAAAAACTAAACCATTTACTTGCACACAAAAATCTATTAAAAACAATCATACAACTACTGGCCGACATATTGCGTCCACATCCGCCACAATAGCAACGCCAGAAGCAACAAAAGAATGTGCTTGCCACCAGGAAAAAAGTATATGCAATCAAAATAAAATCTTGATTAAAGCGAGATTCAACTTTCTATCCTTACATCAACAGTCGATGATTTGTATGATTTGGAAAGAAAAATTAAAAGTACAGAATATACCTAAAGCTCTAGTAAAATATTTATCACTATTTAAACTCAATCCATCTACTAATTTTCTTTTTTTTTGTTTTTTTTTTATTTATTTACAGACAAACACAATCCGATCATTTTATGAAATGTTAGAGCTGTCATTACTGACGAGATAGCATCGAAATTATCATAGTTCGAGAATCATTTTCCTATGAAATCATACATGATCATAAATCTAATAAAGGGTCATGATAAACTCGTAGTACTAAAATTCCCAACAGTTCGAGGGGGAGATGTGGTGGATATAATGAAAAAATGGTTCAATATGCCAAAGACCGCAAACGAAAACGGTTACCTGTTCCTGCAACACGGGCTCCACAAATTGACATGGAACAAGCTGGTGCGGAATATGAAATTTAAATATGAAATCTTAATTTATTTAAATTATTAACAATTTATTATTATTGTTTAAATTAAATCCTTTGGTTTTAATTTTTATATATAATTTTATGATATTCATGAAGGATGTCTGTGGTGAGATATTATGATTCATATGATATAATTTGTAAATGAATAAATATTTGTTTTTTACATATAACATGAATCATTTTTAATTATAAAGTAAATGTTCGATGCAATTACACATAGCATTTGCATTTCAGAAAAATTTCGTTTAAGCGTTATAGTACCATTAGGCTTCGACGTGACTAAAATGTTACAATTACACGTAACATAATTAAGTCGCTTTAGCGTTAGGATTTTTATTTCAAAATTCTTTTTCCCAATGTAATGCGGCCGGATCATTTTTATTACGTTATTGTGTTACGCTTGCGAAGAGTTGCGCGTTTTATTTAGAGGGCAATTTCAACTTGAGGTCAACTATTTCGTTAAGATTTAATTCGAATTAATAATTTCAGGAAAGTATTTTTCGATGCTGTAATTTTTGAACCCGGAAATTCCTCTTCTACCAGGCAAACCAATTTTTTCAATTATTTCATTTGATTCGGCATACTCAAAAGTAGAAAACATTAAATCGGCAATATTTTATCATACTGAGGGGAAATGGAGGACTTAACGTCACCAAGGTTCGTTTTAGAATTTTTTTCAGATAAAAAACAATTTGAGCGACCCCTTAATTGTGGTCCGGTGGACCATCTTCCAGTTTTCCTGTAATCGACTATTGACGTTTAAATATAATCAAATGATGAAACTCTCATACATTATTGAATCCGTTCCGTAACCAAATCCAGTTAAAAAATAATTATTTCTCCCACGAATTTGGCAAAGGCCAAATTGGCCCTTTTGGCTCCCACATCCCTTGTCGCCGTGAAATAAAAAAAAAAAAAAAAATTATTATAAAAATTATTATCGTAATTTGAGATGAGAATGAGTTTCAAATTTGCTTTGAAATAAAAACTAACTTCAACTAACATTGAAAGAAATGATACCATGCAAACTGTGACATAAATTATTTCGATATTAATTAAAACCCGATGGATTATGAGATTTTATAATGTTTAAATAACAAATTCAGGTGTCTCATAAGACTGCTGGTTAAACTACAAATATTTTGAAAATACTATATGTGCAAAGTATAAACACAATGCATTAGCGAATTATAATAAATTTGCTAAATAGTAGTATTCTCAATCTTATTCGCGTAGACCAATTTTTTAATGTATGGTTTTCTAAAGCCCAGCTTGTACGATAAAAATTGAAATAAGTTGAAAATTTGTGCTAAAACTATTGAGTTAAATTTTGGATTTTACTTCATTTTAGTTGAACTGCGTAAAATTAAATATATTTTGAAAAATAATGATTACGGTTATCAAACATAATTTTTTTTTGGTTTGTGGTTCCAGGTTTTTTTCTGGCACCTGTAAATCAACGTTAATTAAAAATCTGCTCATTTAATTAGAACATGTAAAATAAAATAAAATAATCAATATATTTATTTATTATTTTCACCGGATTTGACCTCCTGCTATATTTTAATTACGAAATAAAAATTATCTGTAATTATATTTTAATTGAAACCAGCCAACCAAAGCTAAACATAGCAAAATTATAAAACAATAATATGATATGCTCGTTACATATATTTAATATTTTTAGTACCTTTATGTAAATTTGTTCTCTAATTTTTATAAATTTTATAAATCTATATTTTATATTTATAATTATTTACAAATTTGTTTTGTCCCACCTTACACAAATTTTTAGTAATTATTTTGCCTTCACATATTTTTTATTTTTTTTGGTTTGTTACTTAGATAAGGTAAAGCTTGTATACGAGAGACAAATACGTAATATAAATTTAATGGTAGACTAAAATTAATTTTTTTTCCTAATTTATATTTAACATTTATTTTTATTAACACCATATTTTCTTCATTTATAATTAATTTTTGTTTGTCTCTTGTTTTATTTATATAAATATATTTATTTTTTTGTTTTGCTTATAAACATAAATTAATTATCTTATCCAAATAAAATGCTAATAAGCGTTATTTTATATTATAATATTTTTATTCGGAATAAAAATGTAATTTAATTTATCAATTAAGCTGCTCATTTATTTATTTATTTATTTACAAGTTTGTAGAAAAAAAATTGTAAAGCTGTTTAGTCAACAAAAAAATGAATTCGTTAAATTAATTCGTGCAATTTGGTATTATTGTACAATTTTATTTTTATTTTATTATGAATTTATGAACCTATTAATTTTATTTGTGTTTAATATTTTTTGTGTGCGTCTGATTAAAATTATGCGATATAAAATTGCGCGCCAAGTAAAATATAAATAAATTCAAAAATTATATATTTTTGAGTTGAAATAAAATATTTTTAATTGGCATGAAATAAATAAATTAACATGTATTTAAAAATAAAATATATACATGATTATTCAATTTTACTGAATATTATTATTGTCCTTTGTTTGGGTGGATACAATAAATCTAATTAATCAATCAGCATTAGTATTATTTCATTAATTCCGAATTTTATAAATTGCATATAGAAACGGCATTTGACGAAGTATGATTTTTAATAAAACAATAAAATACGAAGTTACGAAGGGGTTAACAAATGCGCGATAATTTCTATATAAATTCAAAGTATTATCAATAGTTTTGTAGTTTGCTTTAAAGAATTCGCTAGGTTGAAGCCAAACTATCAACGCCTTAGTAACCTCACCTCAAAAAAAGTTCATTAAATAATAAACACAAGGACACATTAAATTAAAAAACTTCAACACCGACCAAACGGCACAGTGGTTAATGGCTTTGGCATTTGGATCAGGAGATAGAACCGATTCGAATCCCAATAGGGGCAGGATTCAAAAGGGATTTTTTATTATCTAATTGCGATCTGTCATGAAAATGAACACAATCAGTACATATCAGTTCCATGTCAGTACTGCAGGCTATGCAATATGCAGATGGTTCTTCAAAAATCCGACCTATAGCCGGACGTCCTCGGTTTGGTAGGCAACTGCATAAGCTAAGGACGGGAAAAGTGAACTGCGAAAGAGTTGGAAATGCTTCGGCCTCAGAACAGATAGCGAAGATTAAATACTATAAGAGAAAAAAATCAGCAACAAACTTAGAAATTATCTACTTTACTACAAAAATAGTGTAAACAATTTATTTTTACGTAGACAACGTCGATAATTGTTAGGGTATGTAGGCGATTCGTAGAAAACGAAAAATATTACTTTTTGCGATTTTTCTATTTGTTTCTTCAGTTCACAGTTGACGACATTTTGTTCAATTAGTATAGTTTTTTGAAAATAAATTGATCTTAGGTATTTAAATGTGTGGAGTAAAATGCCACACTCTTTAAATAATTCCAGTAACAAAGATGTACTAAGTAACGTCACAGACATTGGTTGGTTTCACAAAAACAATTCGAAATATATTTGTAGTTACATATTTAATTATCGACAAAATTAGGTTCACACAAATAGGGTGTCACAATAACCTGTTCAGATTTGACATATTGGTTATTTTGGCTCTGGCTCAACACTAATATCATTCTTTCTTTGACAGGAACTCAGTATATTATTTCTAGTTGACGAAATAAGTCGCTTAACGCTTCAACAAAAGTGAGAAATGGTGGTAATTTACTTCCACAACAAAGACAAAATGTCGTACAAAATTTGATCAAAACACGGGACTCACACCCAACGGTATTAAGAAGTTTGTGAATAAAGTGCGTGATACGGGCTACCTAGTCGACACTCCAATCCGTAACCATTCTCGTCGTATTCGTTTATAGCCAAAAATATCACCGCGGTAGCCGAAAATGAGCGTTAACGGCCGAGAACATCAATAAAATATCTTGCCCAAAAATTGACTAGAAAAAAGCAAGACTCGAAGTCAGAGGCGGGAGTCGGTTTCGTAGAGTCGGTGCTATTTTATCGGATGGAGTCAAAAAACACTCAGCTATCATTTTTTTTGACAAATCACAACAACAGTGCCATGTATTGTCACCCTCTCTAGAATTAATCGAATTCCTAGTTTTTGATGGTTTTCGAATATTGAAATTGCATCTCCAATTTCTTGAAAAATAAAAAGCGACCATAACAAAATTAAAAAAGTAAAACTCGTACACACTAAAAAAAGTCAAGGATGGGGATATATAAATCGGGACGCGGAGATCACGTAGCCCTAATCACAAAAAAAGCTTAAGTTTATAGGAATTTAAAAACCAATAGGAGCGGGAGTATAGGATCGGATTATATAAGTTTGGTCGCGATGCTCCCATCACTTCGCTCTGCAGCTAGAAAAAAAAATCTTGTTAGGTATAAACAAATTGCGTTCATGTCGATTTGAACAGATTTTGGAAAAACAGATTGCCTTAAAATGCAGAAAATTTGCGCTGACTATTAGACTGTTCGTGCAAGCTCCAAAGATTAAACTGGTATGCCTATATTTGTAATTTATATGCGTAGTATTGAGAATAACGTCATTTTTGAAATATTGTTTAACATTTAATAATTTTTTATTTCTTTTTGACTTTTGTAACTCTGCTATTTGATTTCGTATATATGTAATTGATTATAGGGGTGGAAGCCGAATATCAAAATTCCACGTATACAGTCAGTGATACATTTTATTGAAGCAAAATTTTATCAAGCAAATTCATTAATAATTTAAAAAAAAAAAATTACGAAATATTCCTTAAAACAAATATATTTCCAAAATATAAAAATTATATTTCCAAAAACGAAAAGTCTCCCCTTCGACACATGCGGCCCTTCGAGACATTCGCCCCTTCGAGACATTCGGCCCTTCGATATATTCAGCTCTCCGTAATTTTGCCCTTCGACATTCAGCCCTTTGATATTATAAAGTCTTCAATAACTCTCGCGGGCACGCGGAAAGTCGCATCGCTCCTTCCCCTCCGTTTTGCCCTCCGAGGACCTTTAGAAAAAAGGTTCCAGGAGTGCGGGGTTCAAAAACATGTTGAGAATAAAGCAGCAGTTTTACTAGTTTATTAAGTGAATGATTCGAATTTAAACTGATTTTTGATAAAGTTCTAGAATACGGTCGATAGGGATGGAACTTGGAATGGAAATGGGATTTTAAAATGATTTTTAGTGTAAGCTCTAGAAAATGATCATTAGCGACCAAAATTCATTTAAGAACCCCAATTTCAACGTAAGTCGTAAATTTCGACACAATCGATTTAGAAATGGTCTAGTTCCATCCCTAATGACAATATTCCACAACTTTATCAAACATCATTTTAAAATCCAATTTACATCCCGTATGTCGATTTTCAACATATTCGGTTAAGAAATGGCTAGGTTTCATCCCTATCCACCTTATCCCAGACCTTATTTCAGAACTTATTTCACACCCACATGTCAAATTTCAACTAAATCGGCTAAAAAATGGCCTAGTTTCATAGCGATGGCCATATTTCAGAACTTTATCAAAAAATCACTTAAGAAATCCATTTCCTTCGCACATATTGAACTTTAACAAAATCGGTTAAGAAATGGTCAAATTCCGTCCCGATTAGCCATTTTATAGAACTTTATCGCAAACTCATTTTTGAATTTTGTCAAAAAATCATTTATTTTATTATTGCACATGTCAAATTTTAAAAATTCAAACCAGGGTTTCCTAAAAATCGGGATTATTTTATACAAAACCGCGATTTTCACAAAACTGGGATTTTAAAAATCGGGATTTCGTTACACACCCGTAAAACAATTAGTTGGATTACGTTTGCCGTGGTGAAATATATGTAACTGTCAATTTATATTTCAGATTGTAGATAACTTAGGTTAAAAGTATATTTAAAATTTAACACATGGGCTGAAAAGTTCCGGGCCTAACAAACAAACACGTTTTTTTTTTGTTCAAAATTGGCTTTATTCATCAAAGTAATCTCCATCTCCAGAGCAACACAATCATTCCAGCGCCGCTCTAACAGTTAAATACCACTTTTGTAGAACGATTTATCTTTTGCCTCAAAATAGGCTTCAGTTTCGAACGCGGTGGATCTGGGAGCAATTCGAAGTTCAATTCACGTAGTTTTGCTATTGCTTTGATTGACTTGTGACTCGGTGCGTTGTTTTAAGGAAACAAAATTTTCTTCTTTGCCATATGCAGCCGTTTCTTTGCAATTTCGGCCTTCAAACGCTCCAATAACGCTATTTAATATTCACTATTGATGGTTTTTCCTTTCTCAAGATAGTCGATGAATATTACACTACGCACATCCCAAAATATCAGGGCCAAACACTGCTCAGAATCATCAACAAGTTGTTGTTTTTTTTCAACATTGAGTAAACGCGGCACCCACTTTGAACAGAGCTTTCTCATAGTCAAATGCTCATGCAATATAAAGCCAACACGCTCTTTTGATAACTTTACGATGTCAGCTAACTCACGCATTTTCACTTTTCGATCATTCATCGAACTGCGTTCTGCGTCATCGATATCTCTACGCCCACGTTTGAAGTCAGCAAACCAACGTTTTATTGTTGTTTTCGATAGAGTGGAGTCCCTATAATACTTTTAAAGCCATTGCTTTGCTTGAACTGTATTTTTTCACATCAAGAAGCAGTGTAAAATTAAAACACGAAATTGTTTTTGGTCCATTGTTTTGAAACTAACAAAAGTAGCGTCACTCTTAGCACAATAACTCACAAACTATATGAATAGAATACAATGAAATTTTGACAGCTTTTTATAAGGTTACTACCAACTGAACAAAAAAACATTGAACAAAAAAACGTGTTTTCATTGATAGGCTGGGGACTTTTCAGCCCATGTGTTATATTCATATTTATTTTTTCGTTTCTGTCGATTTTATAAAATGAATTTTATAATTACTTAACGAATATTGAAAAACATTGGTTGTATATGTTACCACATGCAAAACAATGCTGCGGGAATCGAAGAATTCATGAATGAATTAAATGATCCCTGATAGTGATCACGATTTAGAAAGCAACAGTGATAGCGAGGAAAATTTAAATTTGAAATAGACAATGAAGATCAATTTGGTATCCTAAATATGCCTGTGATAATTTTAAACAACCACAGTGATTTAAGTGAAGTACAAAATATGAATAATCAGGATCACAATGGTATGTATATGAAATCGCGGGATCAAAATGAAATACCAAACGAATCAAGCGAAAGAAAAAGCTCTGAAAAAAATACCGTAATGCTATTTGGAAAACAGGACATTTAGACGTTTCTCCAGAAAAATACAAATTTTGGGGTGATGAATCATTTTACCTTCCACTTTGGACTTGAACTTGAAATACCTCCTCAAATATTTAATTATGTTTTTGATTCTTACTTAAAAGGCCGCATAATAATTCATTTTCTATCAATGAGAAGGAATTAGAAAAATACATTGCCGTATTCATATTAACCATTTAACAAGCTTGCGGAGATACTGGACTTACGAAGTCCGGAATACAATTCAAGAAACATTTTCAATTAATAAATTAGGCATAATTCGCAAGATTCTGCATTTCAATTGTAGCCACGCAACTGATTACCACGCACAAATGAGAATCACGGCCAATAGATAGCCTAATCGAAAATTTCAAAAAAAATCCCTGTAGAGAAGTAAATGTTACCTCAAGCAATAGATACCGACGAAACCGCACAAATGTGGCTACAAATTGTTCATTCTTAGTGGCGTTTCCGGATTTACTTATACAAATTTGATTTATTTTCGGGACAAGAAAATGAAAAACGGTTACCATTAGAACCTAACTTCAAATGTGGTCATTCGACTACTGCGGTATGTGCCGCGACACTTAAATCATCATATTGGGTACTTCGACAATTATTACACCAGCCTACCACTTGTTATCGGCAAAAAATAAATTGGCTCGTTAAAATCGGCATTCAATCAATTGGAACCATGCGTCGCGACAGACTATCATCAAATTACCAACTGAGCGGGCTATAACAGGCAAACCTCGAGGATTTATTTTAGAAAATGTTGGCGCATGGTGCAACGACACAAATGTGAGAGATTACTCTCCACATTTGCAGGCGAACTATCAACATTTGGCGCATGTAAGACTGATTATCACTAGAGAACGGTTGGACCGATTTGGCTGATTTTTTTGTTGTTGTTGTGCTCGTAATTGTTAGGACAAGGTTTGTATTGTATGAAAGAAAATTTTGGGAAAATCCACTGGAAAAGTCGAAAAGTTCGGAAAATCGTTTTTTCGCACGTATTCGAACTAGATGGCCTTTTAGAAGAGAAAAGTTGGAAATTCATAGTGGAAAACTCTAAAACTTCCGGAAAAACTTGAAGAAAATTGAATGTATTTTATAGCAGCTTAAGTTGAGAACGGCTTAACCAATTTGACTCAATCTCTTTGTGCTTCATTCGCAATTACCAGGAGATGGTTTACGAAAGAAAATTTTGGGAAAATCCACTGGAAAGGTAGGAAATTTGGGAAATCGAAAAATTATGTTTTTGTACGATTTTTTTGGGGCGCATCCGATCCAAATGGTCTTTTAGAAAAGAAAAATTGGGAAATCTTATTGGAAAATTCGGAAATTTCCGGGAAAACCCAAACAAAATTGAAAATTTTTTGGAGCGCATCAGTTGAGAACGGCTGAACCGATTTGGCTTAATATTTTTTTATTGTGTGTTGCAATTGCCTGGAAATGGTTCTAACGAAAGAAAATTTTGGGAAAATCTACCGTTAAAGGCGGAAAACTCGGCAAATCGAAAAATGATGTTTTGTGCGGGATTTCGCACATTCAATCCAGAAGGCCTTTTAGAAGAGAAAAATCGGAAAATCTGAGTGGAAAACACGGAAGCTTCTGGAAAACCCCGAAAAAATCTATATTACTAAAAATCAATTGGCGCATGTATGTCGCATGTATCACTTGAGAATGGCTCGAGCGATTTGGCTTATTTATTTTGTTGTGTTCGTAGTTATCAGGACAAGGTTTGTATGAATGAAAATTTTGCGAAAAAACACCGAAAAAGTCGGAAATTTGGATAGTATTTTTATATGAAAAAATTGCAAAGATGGCATCGACGTTCAGTAATAGTTTTCATAACAACAACAAATTCCGAATTGAGTATTGATATTTTATGCAAAATAATTAAATTTAAAGCAACAGTTCAGTGTGTTATCGGTGGTAGTAGAATCTTTGGTCTATTCGAAATTTGAATTTATTTAAGTTGGTTGTAATTTGGTGCTTTGCAAACAATGAATTGATTTCTGTAGATCTTTTCAAGCGCGGTCCATTATGACTCCGGAACAACGGATACAGTCGACTTCGACTCGCTCATTGCAAGCTTACGCACAAAACAATTTGAAACGTCGACACAAAAGACGGCTAAACGTGACAATTCGAAATGAATTTTTGGCTTTCAGAAATGATCCAACAGTTTCCACAATTGACACCGCCACTAGAGCCATTGGGATCAGGGCTTTCTGGTCAAGAACCTCGATCAAAGCATTTCTTTCATGTATATAAAAGTAAAAAGGTTCCTTCCAAATGGCATCATTTGGGGAGAATATTATCGAAGCACGATATTTTGCAAGTATGTAGACAATTTAGGCTTACTTATCATTTTAGCGACGTATGTTGGAAGCCCGATTCGCACGCACGACTACGCGTAAGATGCAATGACCTATACGTACGCCAATACGGTCGACCAAACTAATTCATTACTTTCACTCGCAACCCAAAATGGATCGAAATCACGCAGCTGTTACTAGTCGGGCAATCATCCAACGAACGCCACGACATTACAGCACAAGTATATTCAAACAGAAACTCGAGGCACTCATGGACTTCGTTGTGAAGTATCGGGACTTCGGAGACATGCGATGTTGGATGTACTCTAAGGGGGTCGAAATTGAAATGCTGAGTACTTCAAATCTGTCAAGTTCATATACGTTTGTGAGTACGTCACTAAAGGAACTGACATGGCTGTATTTTCTACTTCAGCTCCTGATACCAACGATGAATTCGCATTATAAAATGGAAAGATATGTCAGTAGCAATGAGACGGTTACGAGTATCTTTCTATTCTCAATAGACGAACGTCAGTTTATCCGAGCAATGACGAAATTTTTTACCTGACTTTGTTATTGGTTAATGATCTTGGAGCAAATTCTTTTGACCTTCTACGAAATGTTAATTAGGAGCTGTGCGCAACATATCGAAAAACCTGTCAGTGTTTACTGACAGGTTTCTCGATATGTTGCGTGTTTTTCTCATGGGTAGTTGTACGTAGCGTCCTCGAGAGTAGGAAAACCTTTCACAATGGTTGTTTAAAGTCACCGGATTATGCTGATAAACTGCAACAATA
Organism: Nephrotoma appendiculata; assembly: GCA_947310385.1. Classification (NCBI taxonomy): domain Eukaryota; kingdom Metazoa; phylum Arthropoda; class Insecta; order Diptera; family Tipulidae; genus Nephrotoma; species Nephrotoma appendiculata. The sequence goes on along the minus strand of OX371224.1, from coordinate 301,658,405 downwards.
GACGCTTTGCGTATTAATTACAGTTATTGATTTGAAAAAATAATAAAGTAAATAACATAATCTGTCAAATGAAATGCGCTTTTTTTGTCCTGGAAGTCCAGTAGACACCGATCATAATTGAAAGGTATATTATTTTGAAATATTATTAATTTTAGTTATTTTCCATTTTTTATCTTTATACGTTTATAATTACGTTAAATAAGCAACAAGAGAATTGTTATAAAATTTTAACCAATATCTGTTTTAATTAAAAGGTTAACAGTTAAAAAAATACCACAAATAAATTTTTCACTTGCGGCATTTAAACCAATTGAAACACACTGTTGAATCTATGTTGAATCAATGTCAACATGCGCAATAACACAATATTCCAAGCGGTCGATGACAAGGTATCGACACGGGTGGAATATTGTATATTGTAGCAAATTCAACAGGTTTAATGTTTCTTTCTTTTTTATATTGTACTTTTGTTGTATATAATTATTGTCGAATTCATGCGTAAGCAATATTTTATGTATAAAACCCGGTTTATTGAGGTAATAAAACTAGAATTGAATTGAATTATAACGCATAAACAACAGTTAGTTTAATTCTCAGTGAATATTTGGAACTCACCAGTGGCAACCCAAATATTCACATAAACAAACCAAAATCTAGACAGAGGTCAGATTTTTACATGGTCCTTCGAGCCGCCAAAACAACCGGCGGACAATAAAACTCACATTGTAAAGGAAATTTACATTGGGATTCAAGCTACCACAACAACCGGCAGCCAACACGTTCCACAAACATAGAGCTATAGGCCAAGATACGTCAAAGCATCAAACTCACAACAACAACGTTTGAAATTCAACGGCCAATCAACAACCGGCAAATAAACCAGTATACGCCACACGACAACAGTCCAACATCCCTGTCAATAAAAGCACAGACATGGAGCGGTTATTGCAGCAGCAAAGTGACAAGGCAGTAGAGTTGGAGCACATCATCTCGAACTACAAAAAAGATGGTGCAGCTCGGAAAACTAAAAGATATCTGGAGGCAAAAATAGCTACTCTCAAAAAGACGTACAACGAATACGTCGATGTGGATAATAAAATAAGAGAGTTCCAGCCTGAACTAGATACAAAACACCAATACTATAAAGACAGGCAAATAGTATGGGAAGGGTTCACAAAATATGTTGAGGATATGCGTCAACGCCTAAACTCATCATCATTGCCATCAACGCCAGCTCCAGACGCATCTGCCAAATTCGACTTTGCCGACGAGGAGTCAAATAACAACGACCAAGGAGGCAAAACTAATCAATCATCGGAATCATCCAGTAAGGACTACCAGCATCAGTTTGAAAATTCTAGTAAAGGGGTAGCATACAACAACCAGAAGCTGCTCAAGAAGCAAGATGTCCTGATGAGGATGATGCATAGAAAATTAGAATCAATTGAAGAAGCATTGGACAACAACAACATTACAATGGAGTTCATTAGGCTAAAAATGGCTCAATTATCGCAAGAAATGGGGGCAATTGACGATTTGCACATAAACCTCTTAGTAGAAATGGAAGAGCAAGAGCAAACAGCTCCCTACTTCCAAAACAACTACTTTGAGGCGCTCAAGGATAGAGTGGACTCAACAACATTGCGATGGCAGCGCAGCCGGAAAGAAGAAACTTCGTACCAGGCTGGAGAAGTCAAGGTACAATTGCCCAAGATAGAACTACCAACGTTTTATGGCGATTATGACCATTGGAGCTCCTTCAACGATATTTTCACCGAGCTCATCCACAACAACAATAAGCTGGCGGACACAATCAAAATGACGTACTTGAAGGCAAATCTACAAAAGGGAGCAGCCCAGTTGATCAGTCACCTCTCAACAACTGGTGACAATTACAACAAGGCCTGGGAAATACTGCAAGGAAGATACAACAACCCCAGATTATTAGCAAATAAGTATTTCAACTCATTATTAACTTTACCAACAATACACGCACCATCAGCGGCAGCAATTCGTAATTTGCATGACACTACAGTTGAAATATTACACAACATCAGCAAGTTAAAATTACACTCTCCGTTTGAAGCCCTAGTGATGTTCATTCTAGGCAAAAAACTAGATCCGGAAACCGCTAGGCTCTACGAAACATCATTAGAGAATCCGAGAGAAACTAAACGAATCAACGAATTCTTCAGCTTATAGAAAGGAGATTCCAATCGCTAGAGGCTATGGGGTTCAACAAGATGGTAAGCGCACAGCCGCAACCAATGGTACCACTGAAACGGGTACACGCTACAACCGTAGACAGCCAGTGTATAGTAAAGGGATGCCAAGGAAAGCATCTGCTGCAAGACTGCAATCAGTTCAAGCTAATGCCAATGCTAGACAGAAGCAAGTTGGTCTGTGAAACAGCTACCTGCATACGTTGTTTAACGCGACATCCAATGGGTAAGCCATGCAAATCCGCAATACGATGTATTGTGTTTCAAGGACATCACCACACTCTTCTGCATGGTAATAACAAGGCATCAACCAACATGGGGATCACACAAACTCTAGTAGTTAAACAACAAGGGCCTGTATTACTACCAACAGCAATGGTCAGAGTAGCCACAGACACTGGACATCTCACCACATTGAGGGCGTTAATTGATTCAGGGTCCCAAGCTACATTAATATCATCGAGAGCTGCCAATCTGCTAAACATCAAAAAGAGAAAAACACACGTTAACATTTCAGGCATTGGCGGTAGCGAAGCAGGAATGTGTAAGCATACAATCAACATTAAGCTTGTGCCAAGATTTGATGGAGACTTTAGCTTAGACATCGAAGCTTTAATATTTAACAAGCTAACCCAACAACTACCTGAAGCTGATATTGACACTAGAGTATGGACCCATCTTAATAACATAAAGTTAGCGGACCCATACTACAATCAAGCTCAGCCGATTGATCTCATAATTGGAGCAGATTACTATCCACTGATAATAACCAATAGTATTATCAAAGGTGACCATCGGGAACCAATGGCACAGAACACGGAGTTCGGATGGGTCGTAATTGGCAGCCTGAGTAACGTAAACACCAAAACAAGAACAACCATGGTGACAACCAAGTCAATCGAGGAACAACTAAAATTATTTATAGAGGTTGATAGCATTCCTGAAGAAAGGAGCCATACAGCGGAAGAAAATCAAGTTGAGGAGGCATTCCAATCAACATTGAGTCGAGACACAGATGGACGATTCATAGTAAAAATTCCATTTAAGGACGATCACGTCAAACTTGGCGAGTCTAGAAAAAGAGCAGTAGCCAGACTTCTCCAAATCGAAAGAAGATTCGTCAAAGATCTGGCCTACGAACAATTATATAAACAATTCATGCAAGAATAGATAGATTTGAGCCACATGGAGTTGATACAAGAAAAGCCAGAAGTGAAGCGCGGCGATAATACGTATTACATACCTCATCACGGCATTATCAAACCAGGCAGTTCAACGACCAAGCTTCGAGTAGTGTTTAATGCATCATCAAAAACAACAACTGGGGTCTCGTTAAACGACATCATGATGACCGGGCCCAAACTACAAGAGGACTTGGCCGACATACTGCTAAGGTGGAGGAAGCACAAGATTGTCATGACAGCTGACATCGAGAAAATGTTCCGTCAAATCTGGCTCAACACAAACGACCGGGACTATCACCGAGTATTATGGAGACAGGACTCTTCCGAGCCGATAAAAGCATATAGGCTAAAAACAATAACGTACGGAACTACCGCTGCCAGCTTCCTAGCGGTAAGAACATTGATTCAAGTGGCCAAGGAAGGATGCAATACTCACCCAAAAGCAGCTAAAATAATGATGAACGACTTCTATATGGACGATTTACTTACTGGCGCAGACAGCATTGACGAAGCTCTACTGTTGCTGCACACGGAGAGAAAAAATTACCAGATTTTTTAGTATTCCTTTATAGTAATCAAATTATAGCGCTCTGTACCATAATTTTAGTAAATACTTCTATTTTTATTGCGGAATTTCCTATTTCTTTGGTAATATCTGCTATATAGAAATTAATACTATAACATTAACTAAATCTTATGTGATATAGGAACCGTTGGTTAAGCTAAGGCAACTTGTTTAGGAATAATTCCTTTTTGTTAAGGAATAACTCCCATTATTTTTCACTAAATTAAAATGCATTTTTATTTTTCTCTAGTTATTACAACTTCTTCGTGAACAGTTGTGTTGTGGTTTTAGATGAGTAAAAAATGGTAAACAAAAAAATTGTGCAAATTATTTGTGTCATATTAAAAGTTTATATACTTTGTTTTTTAATGGTAAGTGAGGTAATTACTTTGATTCAAATTTATAATTATAAATAAATTATTAGAATTACACTTGCATTAAATTATTGGAAATACACTATGAATATGCTATTTATAATATGAACATGATTATTTAGATATTTTGTAGCATTATTATCCGCCATGATTTATGAGTCTGTAAAGTTATGTTGTAGTCGTATTATTTTCAATTTTTTAGAATTTGTAGAGTGTTTTTGAAACTGAGGAATGAAACTAATCTTACCAAATTGTAATTATAATCATTTCAGTAGAAAAAAAATCAGATGACTACCGTACACCCTTATCGTTGTGATACGCGACATATACGTTGTAAGTAAAAATATTTTGTGGTCAAAATTATATATACATATTTCTAACATGTGTACAATTATTATTTTATTTCAGATAATATCGTCTAGAAATGGCTAAATGTGGATGCTGCATTTCCAATGAAAATTCTCCAGAGTAACTATTTAAAACTATGTAATTCAACAATATTGTTCGCTTTCATTATAAATAATTTATTAAATATGTATTATGAAATCAAAATTGCGTTTTATTTGTTCATATGTTAGACGGGTGCTTTGCTATATTACAATGTAGAAACTTCCATAAATATCATGGATGTTCCTATTTTTCTAGGGATTCAATCCAATAAAATATGCAAATGCTGCAATATTATATTGGAAAAGATGCCAATAATATAAGAATAGTTCCCTTATCGGTGTACATATTGTCCTATAATGCATGAGGTAGAGTGCTTTGTGTATGATCATAAAGATGAATATTATAGAACAGATTCCTATTTTTATGGCAGCCGGGTTTAACATTTTTAATAAATTTTACTATATCTCGCGGTAGTCAGTCCTTATCATTAAATAGTAAGCTTTCCGATAATAGGCCACAATTCCGTGGGCTCCGATATTTTATGGAGATGTGTGCTACATTTTTTTTTCGTGCAAGATCTGCAAGCCCTCACAGTGCAAGGTGGATTCAATTTGAGAAAATGGGCATCCAACTCTCCCAAAATATTGCAAAGCCTTCCTAGAGAGCAACAGGCCAACGGAAATATTCAAATAAAATTAAATGACACCATTAAAACGTTGGGAATACTATACAACCCGGCGGAAGACATTTTTGAATTCGATATAGCCGGACTGCAACTAACCAACATCCAGCACACCAAGCGCTCATTCCTATCTGACTCTTCAAAGCTCTTTGACCCCATAGGATGGCTGTCGCCGACAACAATCATGGCCAAGATCATGATGCAGGATGTTTGGAAAATGGGAATAAGCTGGGATGAACAACTACCAGAAAGAATAAGTGCCAAATGGCAGAACTACAAGGATGACCTGAATGAGATATCAAGATTAAAAATTCCAAGATGGCTCGGTACAACGTCTAGATGCAAAACAGAGCTACACGGTCTTGCTGATGCATCAGAGCACGCCTATGCGGCAGTGGTTTATTGTAGGACAGTGGATGACAACGGTAAACCAGCAGCTCAGCTATTAATGTCCAAAACACGGGTTGCACCAAGCAAAACGAAGCTATCAATCCCTCGCCTCGAGTTAAATGCGGTCTTATTATTGGCAAAATTACTGAAACACGTTCAAGACACCATGAAGCTTGAGAACGTTAATACATACGCTTGGTCAGATTCAACAATAACACTCTGTTGGATTAAGGGAGACCCAAGCCGCTTCAAAACGTTTGTGGCAAACAGAATCTCGACGATTAAGAAGACAATACCAACAATAACTTGGCATCACGTGAAGTCTCAGGAAAATCCCGCGGACGCCGCCTCACGTGGCATAACACCCAAGCAGCTCATTGACAACAACTTATGGTGGCATGGACCAAGCTTCCTAACAACTACGCCACCGCAGTGGAATACTGAAGAACTCGTTCCGGACCCACCATCAGATTTACAAGCAGAGCTGGAAGAAAAGAGAGTGCTGGTGACGGTAATAAAAGGGTCACACATACTTGCAGAGTTATTTAACAGGCTGTCCACATTCAGTAAAATCAAGCGCACGGTCGCATATTGTCTACGATTCATAAATATTTGCCAACAAGAAAGTCGTAACAAGGGTTGGCTAACCGGTAATGAACTTAAGGCAGCAGAAACAGCAATTATAAAAATTTACCCAAGACCAAGATTTAGGGCCAAAAATCGCCTACATGAACAAGAACAGAAAGCTAGAAAAGGACAGTAAGCTAGGTTCATTAAACCCCTTCTTAGACGGCGAAGGCTTACTCCGTGTGATGGGACGTCTCCAAAACTCCAATCTGACATCCGCCAGCAAACAGCCTGCAATTCTAAGCAAAAACAACATAATTACTCAACGGATATAATTGAGGAAGCCCACCAAAACACATTACATGGTGGCGCACAGCTTACCCTTGCAATGCTGAGGCAGAAGTATTGGATCATCGATGGGAGACGAGCTGTAAAACAAGTGATACAAAAATGCATAACCTGCTTTCGCTACAAACAAAAACACATATGGAGCAACTAATGGGTAGTCTACCATCAGCAAGAGTGAGCCCGGGAAGACTGTTTTCTAAAGCGGGAATCGACTACGCAGGACCCATCCAGCTAAGAACCACCAAGGGTCGGGGTAACAAATCCTATAAAGGATACATTGCCCTATTCGTATGCATGACAACCAAGGCCGTACACATTGAGATAGTGAGCAGCCTAACAACATAGGCATTCATAGCGGCCTACAAAAGATTCGTTTCTAGACGAGGGCTTTGTACGGATATATTCTCTGACAACGGAACCTATTTTGTGGGTGCAAATTCCGTAATGAAGAAGACGTACAGTTCAGCGATGACCACATTACCTGACGACGTAGCAGCCATGTTAGCCAGTGATGAAACGACATGGCATTTCATACCACCTCATACCCCACATTTTGGCGGAATCTGGGAAGCAGGAATAAAATCCGTGATATTTCATCTTAAGAGAGTAATAGGAGATTCAACTCTAACATTCGAAGAATTAACTACTCTCACCACTCAAATCGAAGCGGTTCTCAACTCTCGGCCGCTGATCGCATTAACCAACGACACGACAGATACAACAGCGCTAACACCAGGACACTTTCTCATTGGAGACGCTCTTAAGGCGATGCCGGAAGCGACTACCAGCAGCATAGGATTAAGAACGAGATGGCACATGGTCGAAAAAATGGCGCAAGACTTTTGGAAGCGATGGTCTTCTGAATACATTCACCAACTTGAACAACGGAGCAATTGGAAAACCTCCCAGCCAAATTTGGCAATAAACGATCTAGTATTGGTAAAGGATGATCAACTACCCAACTCGCTGGAAATTGGGACGGATCACAGACACTCACGCCGGAAAAGATGACTTGGTACGAATCGTAACAGTAAAGTGTAAAGACGCGACCTACAAACGACCAATAACAAAGCTGTGCAAACTTCCTATCAACGACGATTCAAGTGAGATGTTACCTATGAAGGCCATTGCAACGCTCAGGGAAACAACCACCGGGAAGGCCAGTGCAATTCCAACTCAAAACAGCAAACTGGTATCCAGGCAACAACCTCACCGTCGAACCAAGGCGACAGGAAAAATGAACCACGTGGCACTAGCCATCCTTTCAGTGTGCTGCCTATTCGGTCTCGTGAGCAGCAACATCGAAATAAGTCCGTTCAATCATTCTATTGGAATACATTTCGAGGAATTGGGCAAGTTGGAGATTGTGGCGACAAAATGGACATTAGTTGTTCAATACAATTTATCTTCCTACTGGGAGGAAATTGAAAACTTTAAAAGAGCCCACACAGAGTTACAATCAGTTTGTAGGGAGGTGTCCGGTTTAAAATGTGACATCATACTTCAGCAACTCTTATTTCAATATAATTATTTGATAGCGGACAACGAGCTGTTATTTGAAAGTAATAAGGATTGTAAACGGATGAAGCGAGGGCTCGGTGACTCAGTGGGCCTTGTACTAGGCGACCTATTTGGAGTACTCACCCAGCGAGAAGCTGACAAGTATGAGTCTTATTTTGAACAAATTAACAGTGACGAAAATTATCTCTTGACTCTCATCAAAAATCACACAACAACTATTGTAGATAACACCATCAATTTGGTAAAACATAACACAATCCTCACCACGGCATCTATAAACAACTTAATTAAAGATCAACATCGTTTGCGGCAGGAAATGTAGCAGTTAAACGAATACAGAACGTATGAAGACAGAGTGCGATCTACGCTAATGACTATTTTTGAAATGATGCTAGTTCTAAAGAGCCTCCAGGACACGCAACAAGGCTTACTCAACGTGATTTATCATGCTCATCAAGATGTCCTGCATCCCTCCATACTCACTCCAAGTCAGTTGGAAGAAGAGTTACAATTCATTCGACAACGCGTGCCGGTAACCATTACTCTACCAGGACACGACATTCACGACCTCCACCATGTGTATGAAAGCATGCAAATCCGCAGCCGAGTAACTCAAAAAAATGTAATAATTGAAATCACGCTACCACTATCGTTCGTGTGGGACTATACACTAATAGCTGTAGTCTTAATTCCCAACATTATCCATGGAAGCACTCAGTCACAAATCATTAGCTCCACTGACTATATAGCAATGGACAATCGCCGTGAACACTTCGCATTATTAACCAGAGAAGACGTACATAAATGTCAAGTATTTAAACCTGTACATCTCTTATGCGAAGTATCACAAATTATCAACACTCCGTCAAATCAAACGTCATGTGAGGTAGCAATACTACAACGAAAGAACGAATTGGACACCGTATGCGGCACTAGGTCAACCAAAGCTAGTAATCATTGGATCAAACTTCACGCTGCCAATCAGTGGATATATGTGATACCCAACGAAATCACAATCGATGCCCATATGTGGGTCTAGAATCCAATCTTATACTATCGTAGGTTCCGGTATAGTGGAAATCGAATCCGGCTGCGTGCTCAGAGACTCGGACGTTCAATTAATTGCTGTAGGAACAGCTAAACACAATATTAATAAATTTGCTCAGCAGGCGTTTCATTTAATGCATAGGGCCAACAACCTACGGGAATTCAGTGCTGTGGTCAAAAATAAGGCAAACGAGGTGGATCAATTGAATTTACTAACCACACCAGAAACAACCGGATTGGATGATCAGCTAGAATCATTGAAAAGTGATGAACAGATTACCTTTCATCGTCAGAGTGCTCATCATATCCACCATTATGCAATGATTCACATTCTATTTGGGAGTGCTGTAGTAATAGGAGTCATCTGGGTAGCAAACAAATTAAGAGGAAGATGCATTGCAATCCACCGGCCGCCATCTCCTCTAGAGAAAGCCAACGAAAGCATGGTTTAACAGAGGTGTGACATCAGTAGGCCCGGGAATATGTTGAATCAATGTCAACATGCGCAATAACACAATATTCCAAGCGGTCGATGACAAGGTATCGACACCAGTGTTGTGCAATTGTATGTAAAAAACTATTTTATACATTTTTTACGTAAAAAATGGTAATATACTTAAATTACTGTATAAAACGTATAATATTGTATAAAATCAAATGCGTATTTTAAAACCTTAGTAAAGTCGCAAACCTTAATATACGAAACATAAATTTTTATCATATTAATACATTTAATTTTTTTCGATAAAAACTATATTAATAAAAGATGCTAAGTTAAATTAATATAAAATACGACATAAGCATAACTACAGAAGTCGTTATCCAAATATACACTTCGTAAATTCAATTTTTGAATTTATTTATATTACTTCTAATTTATTAATTATAATTAAAAGTAAAATATTTGTAGAAAAATATAAATAATTTTTTTTTTTTTGTTTCAAAGAAAATATGGTTTGTTTCTCAGCTACTAACTTATTTTTTAGAATAGAAAAACAAAATCCACAACACTATGGGATTGAAGTGTAAAACGATTGATCATCGAACTCATTCTATATTAATGCTATAATATTTTAATGTTATCTGTTACAAAAATTGTTTAGATGATTACGAGAAATCATTACCATCTTTTGACAAGATTATTTAACTTGACACAGAGACACAGAGACATCTGTAGTGCAATTTGTTCTCTATCGATTATTATATGTTCTCTATCGATAATTGCTTAAAATAAGAATTACATTGCTTAATGAGAATTAATGAAAGAATTACATTGCCAAATTTTGATTTGCCGTATTCTTATAGCTAAGGCTAAGATGAGCGATACATCGAACAAGCATAGTTTTCAACTCCAACTCATTCATACGAAATATCGTTTTCAAGCAAATTTGACTATCATTGATTCCTTGGCCGTAATAAAATCCTCTAGTTTTGGAGCTGGTGGATATAATTATATTATTTTGATATAATATAATATTTAAATTTTTATATACCTGATTTTATTTTTCGCAGTATGAAGTTGTTTATTTTAAGCAATGTAATTCTTATTTTAAACAATAATCGATAGAGAACAAATTGCACTACAGATGTCTCTGTCTGTGTCAAGTTAAATAATCTTGTCGAAAGATGTTTATGATTTCTCGTAATCATCTAAACAATTTTTGTAACCGATAACATTAAAATGTTATAGCATTAATATTGAATGAGTTTGATGATTAATCGTTTTACACTTCAATCCCATAGTGTTGTGGATTTTGTTTTTCTATTCTAAAAAATAAGTTAGTAGCTGAGAAACAAACCATATTTTCTTTGAAAAAAAAAAATTATTTATATTTTTCTACAAATATTTTACTTTTAATTATAATTAATAAATTATAAGAATTATAAATAAATTCAATTTAATTCAATTATTTAAAGTTCAATTCTCATTTTACATCATACCTATATCCAATTTTGTTATATCGATACGTCAGAATTGAGATTATGAACTAGAAGTAATTTTGAATTAGTTACGAATAGTTTTTGTATTTTACATTTTGTAAAACATTGTTATGTGTAAAATACGTATTTTACATGTAAAAAACCGAGTATATTACGTAACGTAAAAAACAGGCACAACACTGATCGACACGGGTGGAATATTGTATATTGTAGCAAATTTAACAGGTTTAATGTTTCTTTCTTTTTTATATTGTACTTTTGTTGTATATAATTATTGTCGAATTCATGCGTAAGCAATATTTTATGTATAAAACCCGGTTTATTGAGGTAATAAAACTAGAATTGAATTGAATTATAACGCATAAACAACAGTTAGTTTAATTCTCAGTGAATATTTGGAACTCACCAGTGGCAACCCAAATATTCACATAAACAAACCAAAATCTAGACAGAGGTCAGATTTTTACACACACACTTATTTCAACTTTTCAAGGTGGGTTAAAATATTTCCCCGCACCATGCATAAAAAGCTTAGCAAAAGATGGGACAGTTTTTAATCCACCTAGACCCGAAGAGTTAACAGACTAGAAATAAATGTATGAGTACAAAAACTTCATGTACAGGAAGCACCTAATTTGTAAAGTTAACTTTTTTTTATTAAATCGATAATGAAGTACATAACACGAAAACAAATACCATATCTTCCCTAAAATCGTTTCAAATTTATCAAAGTAATGTAAACTGTTTGTATATAGTATAATAACAATAAAACTGAATAATCATTGTTAAAACAATAAAACATTGTAATGAAAATTAACCAAAAATTAACATAAAATTAATGAACTGCGAGGTGGGAAACCAAACATATAACCACTTATTAATAGTCATCGGTCATGATGATTCATCATGTTCTGTATATTATATGGTTGCTATTTTTTTACTGTTCACGTCCATTAAAAATATACACATTTTTTGTAATTATTTACAAAATAATATAATAAAAATAATTTTTGGTGTTATTTAGTAAAGTTAAATTTAAATTATGTTAATAGTTTATATTTTATTTGTTTTTTTTTTGTTTTCCAAAGCAAATATTTAATTTTTATATTTTACAATTTATTTTTATAATTTATCTATCTATTAATGTTTTTTTATGTAATATTTTATTGTGACACTATAAAAATAACATAACACCAAATTAACAACGAAATTATATTTTGATAAATGAATTGAAATTAAAATTGGTTGCTAAATTAATTTTTAATATATTTTGACTTTATGCGACTAAAAGTAGTTTTGATGGGATAGTTTAAGAATCGAATTAATGTGTGATATTTAAAACTGAGTTTTCATCAACCAATTCCAATTAAATTCGCGTAAATAATATAATTTTGGAATCCTTTAAGGTATAAACAATAAAACGCGACTTCAGGATTACTAAAATTTAGCGTAAATTTTGTGCATGTACGAGAAATCACATTGACCCTCTAAATCAGTGATTCTTAACAGGGGGGCCGTAGCCCCCTGGGGGTTCGCAAGAAGTTTGAAGGGAGCCGCCAAAGTTTGCAAAATTTCCTTCAGAATATAATAAAAATAAAATTAATGTATAACCGAATATATAACGTATAACGTATTAAAAAGGAAAATAAGGAAGATAAAGTTTTCATATTTAGGTATTTTACTAGGTTTCTAGGTTCTAACCAAATTTTCGGGTATTTTTGAAAAATGAAAAATGGTAAATTTCAATAGAATTATAAAAAATGATTTATTTAAAGTATTGTCGTTCGATATCTACACATTTTTGCAATATCTTTGACAATACATGAATACCACAATGATAAAACATTGCGTCTATAAACTCATTCATTCAACCAATTTTGCCCTTCTTCGAAACTGGCCAAGTGTAGCCCTGCCAAGCAATGTGCCATGGACCGTGATCATCCGAGGGAGCCAGGTCTGACGAAGAAGGCGGTAGAGATCTCATCTCAGCATTTTGATGGTCTCCTGGACGATGGGAGTGCGATGGCATGGATCGTTGAGGTGCAATATCACTTGTTCGTGTCTCGTGTCCCATTCTAACCGTTTTTCGAGTAATGCATGGTTCAGATTGATGAGTTGTTGTCGGTAGCATTACCCATTGACAGTTGCCCTCTGTTTTAGCAGCTCATTGTACACGATTTCTTTCTGATCCCACCAAACGCAGAGCATTGCCTTCTTTTCAAAGCGATTTGACCATGCCGTCGATGTTGATGCTTCGGCAGGTGAAAGTCACGACTTTTTGCGTTTGGGTAAAAAAGATCGAATTCTCATATTTCGTAACAATTCGATGCAGGAAGCTCTTTATTTCATGCCATGAAAGAAAAATTTCGTAAGTGGCTCTTAGATTTTCCATGTGTCTCCCAGTCAACTTATGTGGCACCCATTTTCCCTCCTTTTGAATTTCTCCCATAGCATGTAAACGTTTGGAAATACCTTTGCGAGTCGTGTTTAATGCCTCTGCAAGTTCTTCTTTAGTTTGCGAATCATTTTCATCCAATTACGCTTGCAGTTCGGTATCTGCAAATGTTTTTGGTCCTCCAGAGCGCTTCTTGACCTCATTGTCGAAATCGCCACTTCTGAAGTATTTAAACCAATCTTCACAGGTAGTTTTCGATGGTGCGTTTTTTCCAGAGGTCTCCTCAAGCAAATGACGTGCTTCAGCTGCACTTTTTTCAAGTTGAAGCAGAACAGCAAAGATTCCTGCATATGCTGTTTGTTTGGCAAAAAACTCGACATTTTCGTACTTAAAACTTTTTTTTTGGCATTGTGATATGTGCTGGTCTTACCACTGGTTATCATTAACAACTGTCCACGTTATGAACTTCTGACATGAATAACAATTAGATGTTTCGCTAGCACCATCTATATGTGAAACCCGGAAAAAGTGACCGCAAAATTCGCCCGTTTTTGCATAGTCTGTAGCAAGAACGGGGAAGGTCGTACAGAGGTCCCCGTGGGCTTAAATGGATTTAGTTATACCAAAGGTAGGTTGTACTCCTGATAGTTATATATTATTTGTTCTAGGACCATACGATGCTACACACAATTATGCAACAATACTGAGAGATTGTTTTGAAAGGTACCAAGATAAGTTGTCGATAATGGAGGAAAGAGATTTTGTACTCAAAGATAGAGGGTTCTGTGACATACTCCCATTCTTAACTAACACAAAACATTTCAAAGGTTACATCCCGGGGCTTGCAAAACTTGAAACATTTGAGGCTAATATGACACGATTCATCACCAAAATTAGACGAGTCATTGAACAAGCGTTTGGTTGATTGAAAAAGAAATTCAAACAATTTGCTATTGCAGCACATAATTCTACATTAGAACACGATTGCGACTGTCTTTTGATTGCCTTCGCGCTACTAAACTCTTTCCATAAGCCAATAGTTTCCGACGGTGACAATGAGATCATAGCTCACCGGATGTTAGAAAGGTTTAATGTTGAAAATAAGTTACGAACAATTGTGGATGAGTATAACCTGTCGAGAGTGACAGTCCCATATATTGAACTGCAGTATACGCTAGTTGACATTGAGAAGAATAATGCATTATTGCGCTTCCCCGTACTGGATCTGAACGATTTATATTATATTGCTCTTGGGACATATCAAATTGAAAATGCTCGGAGCTACTAATCGCAACACCTAAAAGAAGGTATTTTTCTAGTACATAAGTTTGAGCCCCCCGTAAAGCATCCAACAGCTCGTATTCAATACGACCAGTATGACATTATAGTTCAGGATCCACTTTTGGTGAAAGGCTACATGAAATCTAGGTATTGGGGAGGAGTTAACCACCACATTTTTGTTCTTGTTGATCGGTTTAAGTCTGGAAAGGAATCTATTTCCGAATATTATTGTACTTGTGATAAAGGTGAGAGAACTGTTGGTTGTTGTAGTCATGTGATGACCATAATGTGGTATCTTGGATATGCACAATATCAAAATATACGGGTGCCGAACCCTGCACCTTGTAGTGTCTCGGTAACAATACCGAAAGCCCACAGTACGATAAATAATTAATAGGAAGGAGGCACTAACTTATGTAAAAAAACGTCGTGAGAGGCAAGGAGACTCATAGTAATCAAGCACCCCGAATCGTGAGAGGCAAGGGGACTCACAGTAATCCAGCACACCAAAGGGGGCATAACTCTACCACGTCCATGCCGTTGTTCCTGGATCACGCGAAGAGTTGAGTATCATATATTCTGAATGACTTTTCAATTATTACAGTTCAATTACTCTAACAGATAGATGAACTCTATTTAAGTCCTGGGTTCCACTTCTGCATAAGTGGAATCCAGGCCCTGGGATTACGCATTTCAGGACTCGACTTATGAAGCTCTAGATTATATATGAATACCATATTGATACTTCCTGGAACAGAGTATGATTGAAATTATTTATTTAAGAAAGAAGAGTCAGTGTTTCGAAAATTCGAGTCTTCCTCTCAAAATATTCGCGTATTATCTATTTTGCCGAGAAAGTCAGCCAAATGTTCTTCTAATAAAAACTCTAACCATAACAAGGTGGATGTAGCCATTTCTACATATTAAGAAGGAGATTTTCAGTATTACTATCTCTATTCAGAACTCTGATACTGTTTTTGACTACTTTCGACTTGTACTTTTAGCACTGGGGATTGCCCAGACTGGTTCACTGGGTAACTGGTCAGAATTCGTCAGACAAACCAATTATGGGAGTCAGGATTCCATGTCAATCAAGAAGGTCATCCATTAAGGGAATATCATTTCCTGACGGTTCTCGGCAATAGGGGTGGTTTTACCTCCATGCAGGGGGTGTGTTTCACCCAGAGCATATTTGGAAGACCATCCCTGGTGTCCTGTTGGCCGTCTAAGATTCTGTCAATTTAGAACAAGAGTTCATCGATCCTTTTCTCAGATTTCGCCTTCTAGGGTCGGTTATCACCCCTCAAGTGAGGGTAACTGGTCAGAATACGTCACACAAATCAGTTGTGGGGGTCAATATTCCATATTAATTAAAGTTTTGAATAATAGTGGCGCAAAAAGATTATTCGTTAAGATCATTTCCTGCCGTTTTCGGCAATATGGGTGGTTTCCCCCCACCCAGAGGGTGTGTTTTACCCTGAGGATATTTCGAAGACCATTTCTGATGTCACTCTTGCCATGAAATTTCAAGCATTTTTATCAAGAACTTCCCGACCGTTTTCCGATTTCTTTCTTCTGGGGGTGGTTTCCACCCCTCAAGTAGGGGTAAATTGACTCAATATTGAAAAAATCGAGTTATGCTCACCCACATTTTTATGACGGTCAATTTAAGCCCACGGGGACCTCTGTACGACCTTCCCCGTTCTTGCTACAGACTATGCAAAAACGGGCGAAAAAATTGTGTTTTTTCGGTTACTAGTTGCGAACCTAATATTTATTTCTTATTTCTTTTTAAATACAACTTTGTTGGTACAGAAGAAATAAATGCAAATATGCTAATCGTAACACCAAATTGTGAAGCATAAAAATAAAGGATTAATAAAAAAAATTACCAAGTAAATTTGAAATCGGAATTTTGGAGTAAAAAGTATACGTTCATCATGATTAAAAGTATTTTATTTTAAATATGGATCATTATTAGTTATATATTTTTCCCGTCTTTCTGGCAATTCGTGGATGCCACGCCAACAAAACGGTTCTTCTTCTGAGGCAAACCATAAGAATCGAGCCATTTTCGAACATTTTCGTAGGAAGTAGAGTGCTCCTCAGCAAGCCATGCCCCATTGATGCAAAGAAGTGATAATCGGACGGAGCCAAGTCTGGCATGGCAAGTAAGCTGCATGTGAAAGTATTTCACAATTAAGTGGTTCGAACATTTCCATGGTAAATTTTGCTTTGTGTGATGGTGTATTACTATGAAGCAAAATCACTTTGTGTTGCCTTTTATCATATTCTAGTTATTTTTCACGCAAAGCTCGATTCAAATTGATCATTTATTGTTGGTAGCGTTCAATATTTACGGTTTCGCCAGGTTTCGGCAGCTCAAAATAAATCACACTCTTCTGATCCCACCAATATACAGAGCATTGTCGATGGTTGTCTTTGATCAACCCAAGGACTTTTACGCTTTAAATTCTCAAAAAAGATCCATTTTTCATCGCCAGTCACAATTCGATGGAGAAATGACTTTCTTTTGTATCTGACGAGCAACATTTTGGAAGTGGTTTTTCGATTTTCTTAATGCCTCTCATTCAGTTTATTCGGAACCCATTTTCTCAGCTTTTGGATCTTTCTCATGGCTTTTAAACGTATGGAGACGGCTTTTCGTGACACATTCAATTGATCCACGAGTTGTTTTTGCGTTTGAGCGTCACCCTCATTCCTCATGTCTTCAAACTTTTTTTGGTGGTATTTCAGCTTCTTCGTTCCTCACGTCAAAATCACCACTTTTGAATATATTAAACAACTCATAGCATTGTGATTTATTTACCAGGAGCATACTCACTGTAAGCTTTGACAAGCATTCGAGCAGTTTTCTTCAAATGATAACAAAAAATCGTCTGTTTCCAAATCGTAATATTTAGGCACAAAACTCGACAAATGTCAAAAAAACATTGACGCCGATGACGAGGTTTGTCGAAAGGTACATTGACAGGTGGCTCTATTTATTAGTAAATGCCGGTCTCACTTTTACACACCTGATATTATAGATAACTTAATAAATATAAATTATTTATAAAAAAGAGGGCCACAAAAAAATTTCGAATAATTTCGTGGGCCGCGAGTTAAGAAAGGTTAAGAACCACTGCTCTGAATTATAGTAAATTTTCTAAATACTTGGAAAATTAAAAAAATAGAAACATTAATTTGCGATAATAAAACGTTTATTTGAGAAATTTGTGAGTAATAGTTTTTAAGTTATGAGTGAAGTTCCAAGTTACTAATTTTAAAGAAGAACCTTGATTATCTTTATAACAGTAACATATAGGATATGAGCTGTTATATAATTTTTTGTTCAGATAAGTGATTGGTCATATGCCTTTTAAAAGTTTATATAGAGCTGCTGAATGTATATGTGGTACTCCCAACAGGATTATCATCAATCTGAAGCACTGATCTTAGTGACCTAATTTATTTTATACAACTGGATTTTATGAAATTTCAATGAAATCAAAATTCCGCAAATAATTTCGAAACCCCTAAAATTCAGAGATATTTTCAACCATCGCTGTAAATAACATTATCTCAAAATGCAAAAAAAAATTACAAAATTATTTTAAATATTCGAATTTACTGCCGCTCCAAATCCTAGTTCTTCCAATTTTGAAAAGTTTTAAGTAATACAAGTCAAATTGTAGTAGTATTTGGATAAATAATTTACGTCAAGCGTTTATTCTTTATTTATCGTTACCATCTTAGACTGACGGCAATACGATTTAAAAAACATAGTAGATTATTTTAAATTTAATTAAATATATGATTGATGGTTTATTTTGTGATTTTTGTGCTAAAAGGCCGAAAAACATATTCCCGAAATAGGACCAAAGTCGAATGCTGAAAATAAAATACATAAAATACTGAAATGTTACTGAAAATTGAACTAACTGAAACACATAACCCTGAGACATTAAATAGTTACTTAATTTTAGTCTTTTAGTGAGAGTTGTGGGTTTGCTCGACGAACGAAATTCCTAAATTAACAACTTACATTGCGAACTGTTAAAATGTTGAAATACGAGTAATTGAAACTATGTTGTTATATTATTTACGACGCAATAAAATTAGACAGAAATCGCCATGTACATCTCAGACGGATTGATTGATCGCGATAAAGCTTCATACTAAAGCTTTTCTCATACACATTGGGAGATCAAAACAATTTTAGGCCGAAATCGGTCCACTGAAAGTAAGCTACTACAAAATCCGGTTATATTGAGTGGTTTGAACCTTACCAAGGCTAAACTACTTCGTTGCCGGAGAAATACAAACATTTTTGTTTAGGGGCCAGTGTTGTTTTACAGGCTGCAGAAGTACTTCAAAATAATATGAATTTGAGCTATCATTTATATTTTGATAACTTTTTTACGTCACTTAAAATATTGGAAGAGCTACGATGTAAAGGACTGAAAGGCACCGGTACCATAAGAGAAAAGTGCCTTGGGAAATGTTGCAATATACATGGATTCGAAAAATATTAAAAAATGGAGAGGGGATCATATGATTATGCAACGACACGTAGTAATGAAATAAGTTGGTAACTAAAAGTAAAACAAATTAAATTCACGGACGACTTTAATAATTCTTCTTAAGTTGGTAAAGTTTATTATTGATATCAAATTTCATTAATGAAAGCTCCTGGGTTTGATCGAATTGAAGCTGCATGCTTAACCAACTGCTGAAAGTAGTCAACTATAAAAATGATCCCGAATCCTGGTAACAATCCTACCAAAGTTCCGTCATATAGACCACTGATCTCGAATGTATTCGAAGAAATAATTATCGAAAATATTAAATCGGAACAACGAAATATCATCCCTAATCATCAATTTGGTTTTTGGCCCCGAGTAGCTATACAGAAATAAGTGTTCTTGGATA
The DNA here is from genome assembly GCA_947310385.1 of Nephrotoma appendiculata. Taxonomy (NCBI): domain Eukaryota; kingdom Metazoa; phylum Arthropoda; class Insecta; order Diptera; family Tipulidae; genus Nephrotoma; species Nephrotoma appendiculata. Next base: position 301,638,563 of record OX371224.1, on the reverse strand, counting down.
TTGCCAAGGCATTCGATAAAGTTTTGCACGGGAGTCTGCTTTATAAAACTGATTTTAAATCGTCAAAAATTTACCAACATATGAAGTCGTATTTGTAAAATCGCAGATATTAAGTCAAATATAACACCTCTAAATTCTGGCAGAAGTACCACAAGGCAGTGTGTTTGACCCAACGCTATATTTAATTCACACTGTAGATCTACCAATGTCTTCGTGAATTTGGACGTCTACTATCGCATATGCTACGGCAATCGTATGTAGCCATTATAATCCACAAAAGGAGTGAATGAAATGAAAGATAAAGGTGAATGAAGAGAAATCGACCCACGTTACATTCCCATTAAATTATCTTAAGTGTTCGCCTGTCACAATGAATGGAATACAAATCGCTCAAATAAATGGAGCAAAATACGTATAGGCATTTATCTAGACCAACGGTTAACTTATCAAATTAAAAGTGGATAAAATGCACTGAAACAACAGAAAATATTCAATCCTTGTCCTAGAATAAAAACTTCTCCTGTATTACACAACGATCAAACCAATTTAGTCGTATAGGAGTCAATTATAGCAATCAAACTCAAATTCGAATATCGAGATTGTTCAACGAACACAGCCAAAAATTCTGATTTGATCTTCTGAAATGGTTACAGGAGCACCCTGGTCTTTAAGCACCACAATCGTCAAGTACGAGGAGATTTCAAATCAAAATGTCGATCAGAAATCAAAATATCGCACCATATCCGTAATAACTGAATTCAGCCGCGAGCTAGCACAAAATCCTCGAAATATCCACCAACCACGTTCCCTGTTTGAGGCTAAGAGAAACAGTTACCATATTTGATATCATTCAAATCAATGCTAAGCTTAATCATCCATCGGCAGTGTGATATTTCTCAAGCAAGATCGAAATGTCCAGCATGTACCGCTTATCGATATAATGAAACCCCAATCGCCATCATGGAAGATAACTTGCATGATTCGAACCAATTCCAATTCGTCACAATTAAACAAAGAGTTCCTGTACTCATAGCCCTTGTCTTGAACTCGATGACCTCACAAACCTGACACACAATCAGCTCGTTGTGATTTTCTTGAACTATCATACAACCATGTGACAAGTTTGTGACGGAAATCTCGCGAGAACTTTTTCTTTCTTAAAGGCGGATGATACACAGTTACCATGCAACAACTCATTTTCACTGTGAAACTCGCGGGAGGGTGCAATCCTTAATCGTATAACCATAAACGGTGTATCAACCAAAAAAAATACTCATCTTAACAAATTGCAAGGTGTTTGCTCTACTAAACATGAAAATCAATGCTGAATAAATCAAATAACTCAATATCAATAAGGGCGAATAATGAGTCCCGAAACTTCAGTTTTACACAAACCAAGGTGTCAAAATGTTAATTTTTCGGAGCATTTGCTCCAGACGCCAAATCTTTCTCGATTGATAAAATTATAAAATCAGCCAAACATTTCAAAGTTGAGCTTCGTATCCAGCTCGCGCTAGGAGATATTTTAACGCAATCTCCACAAGGCACATTATAGATACATTTGTAAGCTAAAATGTTTATCTAGCCCTCATGTGACTGACAGGGTACCCGGGTACCTTTTGCACTTTTAAATGTCTAGCTTTGTATATACCGTAGTCACAATAAAACGTTTTAATTTTATGAGTACTTCTAGTTTAATTGATAGATTACAATCACACATCAATACGAGAAATTTGACAACTTGGACGCACGTGAGTACAAAAAGTAGTTTAGCTGTACGAATTACAGTAACAAAGGTACCCGGGTACTTTTATATATTTTACACTATATTTGAAAGAAATTAGTATGCAAATAATTATTTTTTTTGTGTTATATCGCGACCTTAGAATAACACAGTTCTAACTAACATTTTTTTCGAAATTGAGTTATATATGCAATAGTACTAATTTGTTTATGCTCTTTTCGACCGTGCGAACCGTTTCTCTCTATCTCTTTTCGTTTTCATAATAACTGATGAAACATAGTAGTAAATACCATATTTTTGTGATAAATTTCGCAAATAAAGTTTTATGTACCACTTAAAATTATATTGTTCTACAAAAAATTATATTTCGAGTAGATAGTATTTAGTGGTTCTCTTTTTTGTAGATAAAATTTTGGTTTTCTATAACATGAACTCTACATAAGTAGATAGAACTTTGATATTTGCTATTCCAGCAGATACAAATATCCGATTCCATGACATTTTCTCGAAAAACATTTTCTCGGAAAACATTTTCTCGAAAAACATTTGCTCGAACAACAATTACTCGACCGTCATTTTCTGGTAAAATTAATAACCGAAAAATTCTGTAAAAAATCGCGCGAGTTCTTGAAGAATTTTTCGGTTATTAATTTTACCAGAAAATGACGGTTGAGTTAATTGTTGTTCGAGCAATTTTACTTTTTTTTAGATTTTTTATTAAATATTTTATTTTTTTGGTTACTTATAATACAGTGTTGTATGCAATTGCAGTTAAATAATCGGTGATTTCCATAATTGAATATCGTTCAGCAACATTTTTGATTCTTTGATTTAAATCTCGATATTTTTTGTGTTTTGGAGGCATTGGAGTTCCAGCAAGAATTTGCTCGCGGGAAAATCCATTATGCCAACCTTCAACGCAGTTATTTGTTCGAGCGGAATCTTCTAGTGTTGCAGTATAAACATTCCACGATTCAATACAATACCTGGGATTGCGCCTACCAGTTTCATTTTTAGGCCGTACATCAAATCTGCCGATATAATTATCCTCAAAATAATCCAATATTTCATTAGCTTCTTCTGGGATAAGATTGTTTTCAGTTAAAGATAGGAAAGCGTTAATAACATCGGCTGGCGGCACAAATGCAACCGATAAAATCATACGAATTTTATGAGCGAATGCTGCATCCTGGTCATATTGAGCTTTTAAGCCCACCTGACATATTTTACGAGAAAATATTGTTTTACGAGAAAATCTTTTTGGAGTAAATGCTTTTCGATCAAATGTAGTTTTATACATTTGCGAGAAAATGTTCTTCGAGTAAATGTTTTTAGAGCAAATAATTTTCGAATAAATGTTTTTCTAGAATATTTTTTTCGAGTAAGTGTCGGGATACCAGGATATCCTATTAAATATTTGTTGTGAGCTAAAACCGTTCAATGTGCGATAGCATTTAGAACTTTAATTTGTTTTTGTTTTGACATTTCATTCGTTTAAGAACAATATCAGTGTACGAAAAATAGTGGTCTAATGTGGTTTATTTTTATCGGACAGTGATTTTTATTTTAATAATATTTTTTTTATACTTTATTAAAATTAAATATATTAAATATTTTAAAGTTTTTAAATAAAAATATGTCATATAGAATGGACCATACTGAAGTAATTTTTACCAAACACCAAAATGATATTCAAGTAGGAGACGAAATCGTTTTGGGGGAATCATCCTTAATAACGTTCCAAGTGGTTCGTATGCATATATTTTTATAGAAATATTTAAGTAAATTGAATGTACGTGAAATTTTAGGTACCAGCAGACATCGAGGTCATAAACGATACAGAATACCGAACAAATAATGAAACAGATGATTTAAATTCTGAAAAATCACATAAAGAAGTGGTTTTGCCTTTATCGATTGCTGATAAACCACCTGATAATATAAAACAACGCAAATATAAATTTAAATCTCGCAAACGGGCACGCAATTGTGCTAATTGGATAAGCTCTGTTAGAAAAGCCAACTATCAAGCAGGCCTTGAATACGTCATTGTGCGCGGGAAGATTATTCCGAAGAAAGCTATAAAAAACACAAAAAACTGCTTGAAGGAATGTAAATATTTATGCGCAACAAAGGTAACGGAACACGAATGACAAGTGCAATTTAATACATTTTATACCTTAGACGTACAACGGAAAATCGACTTCATATTGAAAACTACGGAGCGTCATCTGAAAGCCAGACCAACCAAAAAAACACCTTCACGCCGTAATTTTACATTTTCTTATTACATGGAAGCTGCTGGTACACTTTACACAGTATGCAAAAACTTTTATCTCGGTACTTATCACATATCACAAACTCCAGTTTACAATGCACATAAAAATAAATGCGAAGCAACTGGCACAGCGAAGATCAACATGCGAGGACGAGCACGCTCTAATAAAATTTCCGACGAAAGGATCACTGAAATAGGGAATCACATCAATTCATTTCCTGGAGTAGAATCTCATTATTGTAGGGCAAAAACGACACGTCAATATTTGGAACCAAATTTAAACGTTTCCAAAATGTATGAGCTGTATAAGGAAACAACCAGCGATCCGGTTAAAGAAACGTTTTATCGGTATATATTTTATACTAAGTTCGATATTTCATTTCACCGTCCTAAATAGATGTGGAACATGTAAGAAATATAAAGTGGCTCAAGAACAAGACTTGTTGATCGATGATATGGCCGTTGAGAAGGAACGACATTTTAAATTAAAAACTGAAATGCGGATAAGCAGAAATTGAGTGATACTGAAAAGCTGATCCCTATTTTATGCTTCGATTTGCAAAACGTGCTTAATTGCCCAAGAGCGGAAATTGGACCGTTATTTTATTATTCAAAATTGAATATATATAACTTAACTGCCAGTTTATTACTTGCAAAAAAAACGTACTGTTGTATATGGACCGAACAATGATCAGGAAGGAGTGGAAATGATATAGCTTCGGCGTTTGTAAAAATTTTAAACCGTGTGCTTTAAGATTACCCTGAGATTAATGATATCATCACGTGGAGCGATTCGTGTGTACCGCAGAATAAAAATTCAATAATATCCACAGGCGTTTTAGAAGTTTTAAAGGGTCATCCGGATTTAAATTCTGTTACTATGAAATATTCAATTGCGGGTCATGGAGCAATTCAAGAGGTCGACAAAATTCACAGCGATATAGAAAAAGTTCTATCTGTAAACGAATATTTCTCGCCAATGGGGCTCATTTGTATTTTAAAAACTGTAAATCGTAAAAAACGCACAAATTATAATGCAGATGAACCCCAGTGACTTTAAAGATTACAACTCGTATGGGAGAATGTACTATGATTTCACAACTGTGCCGTTTACTATATTCAGAGTGGTTAAATTTACCCAGCAAATCTTTGAGGTGCAATATTCATTTGACTACGACGAATCAAATTTTATTAATATAAATATCCGACGCAAGGAAAGACCAAAGAAAATAATGGCTGACAGACTCTCCGAGCCTGGAGTTCTTAAAAATAGTATTGAACTGTCGGATATTAAAAAAAACACCTTCAAGAAATGTTTGTGTATATGTGCCCAGCGGATATAAAATATTACCAAGTAATCTTAAAATTGGATGATTCTGTACCTCAATGTTCGTTGGTTGAAACTAGTCAAAGTGAAGCCGCCAAATAGAAAAAAAAAAATAATAAATTTAAAAAAACGGAAAGCCAATCCAAAGCTTGCTAACTAGGTGATAAAAAAACCGTCCTAAATAAGTTCCTATACTTTACACCAGAATTGATTAATTTGTAGCGGAATTTTAAGTTTGTTTTGTTATTACACCAAATGAATTTTAAAGGTGTTAACTTGAGTTATTTTATAATAAATGAAATATTTTATAAACAATTAAATGTGCCAGTTTCATTTAAAATATCAATGTTGCTAAGTTCTATCGACCTTACTAACTAAAATTTCTTATTAACAGTATAACATAGTTGTATATACAACATACAACTGTTTTGTTCTCCAGAGTAAAGAGCAATAGTTGCGTTACATAGTTGTAAGTGATTTCCGAGAACCGTAGATCACCGAATTTATTTATTTTTACATGATTATTTTATCGTTATCTAAAAGACAAATAAAAATAAAGCATCGCGGCATTTATTTCATACAGATATCTTTAAAAATAAAAATCTTGTGGCAATATAAATTTTCATTTGCTATTTTCTCGAAAGTACCACTAATGTAGTTAGAACTGTATCATTCTAAGGTCGCGATAGGTCAATGTATTTCATTGTTTGTATTTCTGTTTATTTATTTCATTTAATTTATGTTTATATTTTTTTTTATTTCAAAAAAACGTGTGGGTAACTGCAGCAGGGAAACTTTCGAATTTCAAAATGAAACTTGGCATACCAATTAAGCCTAATTTGTGCTAATTAGTGGTCACGGGAAAAAATTAGTGCTAGTCCAGGAGCCGAAAGAACGGGAAAAGAAAATTAAAATTTCGCTTGAAAGCGAAAAAAATAAAACCCAATTTCTAGAAAAAACCAGAAATAATTTAAGTCTAATTTTAAAACTTCACAAAAGCGGCTCCTCCAATGAAATTTGTGCTTATCATAGAAATATGATTTTTATAAATTTTCATTAATGAAATGAGAAATAACAAACTAGCCCCTAAAAGATACTAAATTGAACATACAAAATACAGATGTCTAACCATTCAATAATATTTTTGTTGAACAACAAATTAAAAATGTTCATTGCCGTCCGAAAAATATAAAAGCTGAAATTGTGCTAATCCAGAATTGGCCCAATTCCGTTGAACAACAAAGACCGTTGAATGAACAATTTTCTGACAAAAAGTGTTCTACAAACCAATATACTGTTAAAGTTAGCCTAAAGTTTCCAGGCGAAAGATAATGCAGATAGTGTCTTGAATACAGCAAAAATCAGTCATGAACTCGAATTTACAATCGGGTTATATCATTCGAGTGAAGGGGAAATTATTTCAGTTTATATAGGAATTTAAAAATCGTGTTTAACTGTAGTGTTTAACTTTCGGCTGAAATAGGCAAGACACATCTGCTGGCAACTTTCGGCTAACTTTAACAAGATCAAACCAATGAAGTTGGCACTTCTGATTGCAAATTCTCATCTAGTAAGTTCATTGCCACCCGAAAAATATAGTGGCTGAATTTGTGCTAATCCAGAATTGGTACAATTCCGTTGAACAACAAAGTTTGTTGTGTATTGCAATTGGCCCAATTACGGATTACCACAAATTCAGCCATTATATTTTTCGGATGGCAATGAACATGCCTGATAGGAATATAAAATCAGAAATGCCAACTTCATTGGTTTCTAGAACACTTTTTGTCAGAAAATCGCTCTTTCAACGGTCTTTGTTGTTCAACGGAATTGGGCCAAATCTGGATTAGCCAATATATTTTTCGGATGACAATGATCATACCTGATCGTAATATAAAATGAGAAGTGCCAACCTCATTGGTTTGTAGAACATTTTTTGTCAGAAAATTGTTCATTCAACGGTCTTTATTGTTCAACGGAATTGGGGCAATTCTGTATTACCACAAATTGAGCTACTATATATTTCGGACGGCAATGAACATGCGTGATAGGAATATGCTGTCTGAAATGCTTATGCTTTGATTTTATAATAAGTTATTTCCATTTTTAATTTGTTGTTCAACAAATCTATTATTGAACGGTTAGACATCTGTATTTTGTATGTTCAATATAGTATCTTTTAGGGGTTAGTTTGTTTTTAAAATTTATAAAAATCATATTTCCTAACCATGACCACTAATTAGCACAAATTGGGCTTAATCGGTATGCTAAGTTTCATTTTGAATTTCAAAAGTTTCCCTGCTGCAGTTACCCACACCAAAAAACTAACCAACATTTTTTTATTACTATCGATAATTTTTTCCACTAATGTGACACGTTGGATAATTTCCGTTTTTTTTACAGAATGTTCTTCAAAAACTGACATGTTTCAGCTAATGCAAAATTGTTTTTAATTTTTGTAATTTCAGCCAAATCCGTTATACTTTGCAGAATTGGAAAAAAAAAATTAAAAAACATTAGTTTCTAGAAAAATTTCATGTAGGGTACCCGGGTACCTTTGTCACTCAAATTAATATATTTTTGCTTCACTCACATAAGGGTTAGAAATAAATTTTGAGGTTAGTTTTATTTGTCCTTCAACAAACAGTAATATAGTTCGAAACTATTCATAGTCTAGAAAACTATTTTGTTTATCCATTTGCTGTCAAAATTTTTCTAAATTTTATTGTTTAGTCAGATAAATTGCTGCGAGAACGTTTGTAGAGTTTTCACAATCGCAATCTATATGTGAATGAGATAACTACACACTTTTCATGTCAGCTGCGTACAGGATCTGCGAAATCGGGAGGTAACAATTCTTGTGTTATTTCGCTAGCTTAATTTTACGTCCAATTTGTATGTAAAATTTAGCGCGAGTTGCTTATCAATCTTTAAGCTTAATACGCAGCTGACGTGAAATTAAATTTTCCATGCAAAACTTATACAAGCAAAAACGAAAAAAAAAAAAGATTTCGTTGCTAAATTTTATTTTACAGTACGCAGTTTAGCTAGTGAAATTGGTACGTTTCGTATTAAAATAAAATTAAAATAAAAATGTCTCTGCATTTAACTCTACAGATTTTTCACTGCGTTTTTATGTGCAGGTACAATAAAAAAAATCTAAATTTTTGACATTTCATCAATTATTTTTATTTGTTGTTGTGCTGTGTTTTTTCAAAAATTATATTCAAGAGTATTATTATATTACAAACTATATTTTCATGGAATATTATTCTGCTTCATTTTGGAGAACAGCGAAAATTTCATTTCAAGTCAGCTGCATACTAGCCTTTAAAGGAAAACATATTATCATCGGTGTATTTAATATGGAAGAGAGTAGAGTTAAATTTATCTTTATACTCTCCGATACCCACACAAAATGTGCAGGTAAAATTCTGATTTTGTTTGTATCCTTTACCGACCAAATGGCACAGTGGTTAAAGCTTTGGTGTTTGGATCGGGAGGTCCCAGATTCGAATCCCGCCCGATAGGGACAAGATGCAAAATAAAATTTCATCAACAGATTTCGATCTGTGGTGAAATGTAACACATCTATGACCACCTGTCGGTGTGCAAAACCTATGGGCCGACTGATCTTCTATGCCAATATAGGCTGGCATGGAGTTTGCAATTTGCAGATGGTCTTAAATCAGTCCTAAAGCCTTCGGTTCTCAAGTTGGCTCGTATACGAGTACGAGTATTCATAAAGTAAGGACGTTAAAAGCACAACCACGAAAGAGCACAGTTCGCCTTGAGCCCCAAAACAGATTGTATTGTAAATAAATAATAAAAAAAAAAAAAATCTGGGTTGACTTCCAGCAGTTCATACCACAACTATCTTCAAGAGAAAGCTTATTAGAAGAGCCGAGCTTCATCGTATTAATAAAAAGTATTTTCTGAAAAGTTTTTTTGCTTTTGCAATGGTTGGTTGAAATCTAATAATATTTTTTTGTTGTGAATTAATTTCAAAACTACCAAGAGCCGCCGAAAACTAATAATGGCAATAAACTTAAAAATTTTGTTAAATTCCTTATTAATTATTATTAGACATTTAATTACATAAATTATTCCGATTTTTATATATATTTTTTTTGGTTTGTTTTAGTTAATTACTTGTGTTAATTTATTTAATTATATTTTACTTTATAACGAATGTATGTCCTATTTTAATATAAATATAATTTAAAAATTATTAAAGCCTTTTTTAATGTCATGTTAAATTAAAAAATAATTTATAACTAAATAACCATTGAACAAATAATAATATAAAGATAATATAATTAAAATAAAGTAAATTTGTTTTATTATTTAAATTGTATAAGTTATTTGATGAATTTATATCAGGCATTATTACTTGTACTTCGGCCATTTTAAATATGCTTAACAGCGGATGGCCAGTAAATTCTATATACTGGGAATTTATATGATGGCTAATTGTTTCTAATATTGTTTGACAATATTTCTGAACGTCGCAAAAAATTATAAATTAAAATTATTTAAATATTTAGATTTAATAAAACAATAAAAAAAATATCACTTACCTTTTCTTTATATAGCACTTGACCTGGCGTACCGCGAATATCGTGCGGTAACCTCGCCGACAATATAACATTCTCATCCGTCATATTGAACAGCGTTAGCGTGCAAGATGTTCGATTTGTTATGTGCGTGTATAAATAATGTTGCAGTGACCTCACCGCATCTTGCACCCCTAAATTTGTGTGTGGACGTAACATTGATTCATCGGCTGTACTATACCCTAATAATAAATATACACCACCCGGTAGTATATATTCACCGGGTGGCGGTCGCATACATATGAAACGACCCGAATAGCATAAACAGCGACCGCGATATGCTTGATAGGCGGGCGCCGCATGATTATAATATGCTAATGGTGTACGGCATGGTATCATGGGTACACAAAGTGCGTGACATGCTAGTGATAGTGGTTCACCAGTATCGCCACATGCACACAATTCACTACATTCAGCATCATCGGATTTAATCTAGAAAGAATAATTTTTGCTACTAAATGTACCGTACACACTTAAACCGTAGGAAATATATATCTTACCCGCTTACTTTGACCTTCCGGGATGTATTGGTCATTTTGATACGGCCGCTGTACCACACAAAACCCTAAAACACAGATGTGCATTACATAACATAATAAACTATTCGTATAGATAGTTTTTTTTTTAATATACATACGTATCGGTTGTGATGTTGTGCCGCCAGGCACCCGTATCGTAAAATGGGTCGTCGATAGTGTGGTTGGTACGGTTGTACGTGTTGTTGTCGTTAATATCACGGTTGTTGTTTTAATTTCCATCTCCGTGTTAGCATCGTGATTAAGTTTTCCGCTATCAACCACAATATTTCCATTTTTCATCGCATCATCACCATCGCCATCACCTCCACTACCATCATTATTACCCGTCAAGTGTATTAAAATTTTCTCTTCCAAATCGTTATTATTGTTGTTGTTGTTGTTGTTGCTGCTGCTAATGGTATCATCATTGTTGTTATTGGAAAAGTTTTCATAATTTAAATTCTTATTTCCATCATCGATTTCATTTCCGTTTTGCATTAGGGTTTCTGGTATTGAATCCGGATTAAAATCTATATAATTTGTATCAAAGTCAAAGGATGATGATGGTGGACGATGATTCTGTAAAAAAAACATATTAAAATTTTAGAAAATATGGATTTTGTTGTTGAACAAAAAGTTTTTCCATTTAAATATTCTGTTTTTAATTACCGGTGATGTAATTGATGGTGCTATAGTGGTGGTTGTTAATATTCCTAATTCGGCGAGACGTTTCATATGAAAATCACGTTGAGCCTCCACTGCGGATTAGATACATACGAAAAGATTAAAACGGAAATTAAACGTCAAGTCGACCGAATATTTAAATTGTTTGATATTATGGTATACTAACTCACCCACACATGGATTTAACCATAGCAATTTTTGCCAACCCAGACAATTATAATGCTGTTGCTGTTCCATGCCATGGCATGAGCATGATGTACGTAATGGTGTTCCGAGTGTACCCACCACCGCCTGTCGACACGAGCTAATTTTACCGGCACACTTATTGGTCGTGCTATCAAAAGCGCAACCTTGCTCAAATATTTCCAGCTTTTTACTGTTGTGCAAATTACAGAGAAGAAACAATAGTGTGTTGTAAATATATGTATATAAATATGAATGCTAATAATAATTAAAAATTACAACTACAACAAAAAAGTTTAAATTGAATCGTGTTGAACCGAAAAAACCGCACACAATAATGAGTTTTCATTATAAAATGAAAACAAATTTTTAGAATGTTTAATTACATTTTGGTTTTTAGTTGTGTGTTAGCTTTGTGTGTGTATGATACGGCTTGTCGATATGAAAGAAAAACTTTTGAGAAACCAAAATAAAAAACACTTTTTTTTTTCAATTTTTAACACTCGCAAGGTGCTTAATATACGAAATTGTATAACAAGTTTTGTTTGTGGTTTTAGTAATCAAAAAGTTTCGCTTCAATTACCTGCAATATGCATCTTCACGACAACTCTCAACGATTGAATTGCACGACGGTGGATGTGGGTAATTTATACCATTATGAATATGATAATTATCTGGAGCACGTTTTGCGCATATTGGATGTAATTTTTCTTGTGCCAGCATACATTTGTCATGATGTGTTGTTGTTTTCCTGAAAGAATAAGCACAAACAAAAAATAAATTTTTATGTGTTATTATGCCACACATCCCAGTTTTAAGGAAGATAAATTACCGGCATATACAAAATGCAATGTCTAAACTTAAATCGTCATATAAGTTACGAAAAAACTTTTGTAATGCATCCATGCATGTGTTACGATTGCATCGGTACAGTTCACAGTGTGACGTTACCGCATGTAAAAATGTTGAGCAGGTTGAATCTTCGCGGCACGTTTCCAATGCGACATGGCATGTACTTTGGTACGGTATAAGCATGATTTCGTTGGATTCGATTTCTTGAGGCGGTGGTGGTGGCGGGATCATATATTCGTCTGGAAAAGAAACAATTGTCATTTTAACAATAAATGATGTATTTATAGGAGGCACTACTTAGCAACTTAAATTTTATTATTTTGTTCAATAGAAATAGATAACAATTCGTAATCGTTTATAGAAAAATTGCCTTCTATTAGGAATTCTGTTATACTCTCTGGTCTGTATATACATATTTTTGTGACACCTGCCACGCATTCGAAATCAAAATCCAAAAAAAATGGACTAAAAACTCAAGGTAGGTAATGAAGATTTCGGTAATGTTGACAACAAAAAAAAGATATTACGCTACCCGCCGCAAGTGGCAGCATTATCGCTAAAGTGAAATTATTTTGTAATGTAATTACAAGAGGAAATTTTATTCATTTTGTATCTCTTTTTTTTTACTAATTAAAACATCTCAGCGGAATAAAGTATTAAAAGTGATCCTTAAAATGACAAATTGATTGATGTCCGAAGTAAACAAATTCGGTAAATAAAATCTTGAAATTTAACAATATTTACGTCCCTTAAGCTAGCAGAACCCATATAACAGAACATAACAAAATAGTACGGATAATTATAGGGTTATTAAATGCCCCATTAAAAAATTTTGGGCTCACCCCTTCCAACTAAAACGCGGGTTCTGCTAGCTTAAGAAAAAGTTAGCAGAACCCATTTCAAAAAATGATTTAAAAACAATTGGAAAATAAACGGTTAATTTTAGGCTAATTAAATGCCCTATTTAAATTTTTTTATTCTGCTCGATCTAGAAAATGCAAAAGGCTTTATCATTTCAAAGCTAGCAAAACCCAAATCGAAAATCGGACCAAAACCGAAATTATAATGCAAAACAAGATCTATTGATAAGCAAATCATTTTAGGCTCACTATGGGCTGTTTAAATGCCCCATTAAAAAATTTTGGGCTCCTCTCGTTTTTGACCAGACTTCAGGTCATTTAATCTAAAGCCAGCAGAACCCAAATCGAAAATCGGACCAAAACTGAAATTAGAATGCAAAACCAGATCTATTGATAAGCAAATAATTTTAGGCTCACTAGAAGCTATTCAAATGTTACATTAAACAATTTTGGGCTCCACCCGTTTTTGACCAGACTTCAGGTCATTTAATCTAAAGACAGCGGAACCCAAATCGAAAATCGGACCAAAACCGAAATTAGAACGCAAAACAAGATCTATTGATAAGCAAATAATTTTAGGCTCGCTATGGGCTATTCAAATTCCTCATTCCTCGTATTTCGGTATTGGTCCGATTTACGATTTGGGTTCTGCTGGCTTTCGATTAAATGACCTGAAGTCTGGTCAACAACGGGAGAAGCCCAAAATTTTTTAATGGGGCATTTGAATAGCCCATAGTGAGCATAAAATTATTTGCTTATCAATAGATCTTGTTTTGCATTCTAATTTCAGTTTTGGTCCGATTTTCGATTTGGGTTCTAGTTGCTTTCAATTAAATGACCTGAAGTCTGGTCAACAACGGGTAGAGCCCAAAATTTTTTAATAGGGCATTTAAATAGCCCATAGTGAGCCTAAAATTCTTTGCTTATCTATAGATCTTGTTTTGCATTCTAATTTCGGTTTTGGTCCGATTTTAGATTTGGGTTCTGCTGGCTTTAGATTAAATGACCTGAAGTCTGGTCAAAAACGGGTGGAGCCCAAAATTTTTTAATGAGGTATTTGAATAGCCTATAGTGAGCCTAAAGTTATTTGCTTATCAATAGATCTTGTTTTGCGTTCTAATTTCGGTTTTGGTCCGATTTTCGATTTGGGTTCTGCTGGCATTAGATTAAATGACCTGAAGTCTGGTCAAAAACGAGAGGAGCCCAAAATTTTTTAATGGGGTATTTGAATAGTCCATAATAAGCCTAAAATGATTTGCTTATCAATAGATCTTGTTTTGCATTCTAATTTCGGTTTTGGTCCGATTTTCGATTTGGGTCTTGCTAGATTTGAAATGATAAATCCTTTTGCATTTTCTAGATCGAGCAGAATAAAAAAATTTAAATAGGGCATTTAACTAGCCTAAAATTAACCGTTTATTTTCCAATTGTTTTTGAATCAGTTTTTGATATGGGTTCTGCTAACTTTTTCTTGAGCTAGCAGAACCCGCGTTTTAATTGGAAGGGGTGGAGCCCAAAATGTTTTAATGCGGTATTTAATTAGCCTATAATTAGCCTATAATTATCCGTACTATCTTGTAATGTTCTGCTATATGGGTTCTGCTAGCTTAAGGGACGTCAATATCGTCTTTCCACCATCTCTTAACGAATTACGATGAAATTTGTATAGTAGTATTAATAAGAGATTTTAAAGTAAGTTTTCAGATAAATTCTACGATCTGTTCGTGTTGGACTATACGATCATTGCATAACCAACCCTTGTGAAAAATAGTATCTGTATACATTCTACACGATATAAATAATTTATAACTATTTTGCTGCCCGGTAACACAATTGTGTGGTTACGGCAAAAGTACCATGTCAAAAATGTATTTTTGTATGTTTTTGTAACCAACTTCCACAATTTTTGCATTCCTTTCATACTTATTCTCGTCCGAAAAAAACACTATAACCAGACACACAATTGTGTAGGTTGTACTTCAAATCAAGCGAAATTTTTTTTCGAAAACGCCAGTACATACTAAGGTTTTATATTCACCCAATTGTGTGGTTTGGACTAAAATTGAGCCAATTGTTTTTTTTTGGTTGTTAAGGGATAAACTGGAGGAAACTCGGCTATTTCTTAATTAATAATTGTGAAATTTGAATCACATACAGGCACATTTCGGAAAAAAAATTTAGATTAGAATTTTCTCTATAGTTTTTTGATTTTCTGCGGCCATATAAGTTATTTCCGCCGTTTTGGCCACTATCTTTCATTAGTAATTAAAACTTCCAGTTGTTTTTCTATAAGATAAGCCAAATTGAGACTACGTGAAAATTTTGGGGACAATTGATGGATTAGGATTTTCACTATATTTTTTTAAGTTGTATAATAAGTTGTGTTGGTTACTGTAGTGGAAGTTTTTGTGATATTGGTGAAAAACTGAAAATAAGGCAATAGAAAATCAAAAAATCAATGCGAAAATTCTAATTCACAAATTTCCCCCAAATTTTCCATGTAGTATTTTATCATCTGGGTCAATAACAAGCTACTTCCAGAGATTAGGTTATAATACTATTTTATAGGTTGAATGGGCCTAACTGTAGAGAAAATTTTCCGGTATAAGGTTTTTCCGGGCGGAGAAAATGTGACATTGTTTATAGCAATTTTCCACTATGAATCAGGAGTATCTTATCAATCTGAGTCAATAACAAGTCTCTTCCAGAGATTAGGGAAAAATACCACTATATAGGTCGGATTTGCCAATTATAGAGAACATTTTCCGATATAAGGTTTATACTGATAAAATACTCAAAATTTACGGTGAAAAATTGCTATTAACAATTTTTGTTATTTTTATTTTTTTATTATTCATTCTCATACAATAACAATGGCGGATTATCCAGTTAATTTAATGTTTCTTTATAGATAATCCAAGTTGTTATAGTTGTTATACATAAATATACAAAAGTTACATAAAATTTATATAGATATATAAAGGAGATTTAGTTACAAAATAATAAAATATTTGATTTAAAATAATTTTTAATATTTTTTTAAAACTGTAAGTAGGTTTCAGATTCGTTTATAAATTCAGGTACTTGATTATAAATAAATGGGCCCATAAACATGATTGATTTTATTCCAAATTCAGTTATAATATGATGCGAATCAATTCTATTACAATTTCGAGTTGGATACACATGATACACTGAATTAAAGTTTATATTAGACATAAATCAAGATACAATTTACTCTTTTATACATATAAAGGGTTAATTGAAACTTATATTAACTTATTTATGGACAACATCATAATATCATCTTTACTATATAATAACGTAGTGGAAAATAGAATTGGCAATCTGTATACTGCTTTTACACTTTTGTTTTGCATAACTTGCAATTTCTTTAGCCTGGTTAAGGTAGCTGTTCCGTATACGATAAGGCCATAACTAAGTCGGGAAAGAGTAAACGAAAAATAAATCATAAGCAATACTCTAGTAGGAACAAGTAAAGATAATTGTCTGGTTAATCCAACAAGTGGAGCAATTTTCTTACTTGTGATATTGGTGTGATCATCCCAAAACATATGTTTGTCACGTATATAACTCCCAAATGTTTGAATTAACTAACTTTCTCAATTTTAATCTTTCTAAGTTCAAATAGATGTAAACTAAACATCGACTTATATGGGGAATGACATACCATATATTTGGTTTTAGATATATTGAGAGCTATTTAATTGGATTAAAAATATTTGAAAAGCTTCGAATTTCTCAACCAAAAAAAATGGCTTAATTTAAGTCCAACCTACACAAATGTGTAAGTAGAAACCATAGTATGTAATGGAGTTCTTGATAAAAAATTTCGCTTGATTTGAAGTAAAACCAACACAATTGTGTGTATAGATATAATGTTTTTTTTCGAACAAAAATAAGTTAAAAAGGAATCCACAAATGTGTAAGTTGGTTGAAAATACATACAAAAATAAATTTTTGACATGGTAGTTTTGCCCTACTTGCACAATTGTGTTACCGGGCAGCAAAAGGGATATAATATACGTAACAGAGAATAATATAATGCATTTCAGTTATAAATTTTGATTTGAAACGTTAAAAGGCAAAAATTATAAGGACAAAAGTGAAATTTGTCACATATTTTTTTTTATTTTGAGGTAAAAGTGAAAAGTTTCATAATACATACATATTATTATTCCAAAAATTATGTCGACATTTTTATAAATGGCTAGGTCATCAATCGCAGGTCATCAATCGAACAACAATTACGAAACCCTAATCAATATTATCAATTGTAGAGCCCAATAGTACGATAATGCAATATGGCTGGAAAATATTCTGGAGTCGAAGCTTGTTTAAAACAATTAAGTCCATTAGCAGACTTTGTACCATGTGCCGCGCATTCTGTCAATTAGTTGGTACTTGTGTGTGGAGCAGCTAGTTTCAAAAATACAGTTTATTATTTCCGGTTATCACAAGAGCTGAACAATTTTTTTGCTGCATCAACCCACGATGAAACTTATTACAGACGTTAGTACAATCAAAAATACCTTAAAAAGTCTATCAAGAACACGCTGGTCAGCTCATGATGACGCTTGGAAGAGCCTAATTTGTTCGTGGAGTAAAATAGTACAAGTTTTAACCGGTATAGAGAATGATTTAGAAAAAAATGTGTCTATAAATGAATCCAAGGGCATCCAATTGAATTTGGAGCGGTTAGAAACTGGATTTTTCACCATTTTATGTATATTTGTACTAGAGAAATTTAATGTAACCAATAAACTTCTTCAAAGTAGTAAAATTAATATTGCTAATGTTGCTGAATTGTATAATTCTTTAATACAACTGATGAAATCTTCGAAAATTGATTTTGAAAACTTTGTGCAAAAGGAGAAATCCCTGTCAAAGCATAAGTTTTTCGGAAAAATTAGGGGAACACTGGGTTTAGTATTTAAAAGTTGTATAGGTAAAAATCGAAGTAAAAACCCTCTCTCCTAAGATGCTTTTAAGAGGTTACATATTTTGGGGAGATGTTTTCACTTTGTACTAGACCCAATCCAACTATAAAACTTGAGTTTTCCGGAAAAATTAGGGGAACACTGGGTTTTTTATTCAAAGTTGTATAGGTTAAAATCGAAGTATAAACCCTCTGTCCTATGATACTTCTAAGAGTTAACCACTTTTGGAGTATATGTTTTCACTTTGTACTTCACCCAATCCAACTAGAAAACGCGAGTTTTCCGGAAAAATTAGGGGAATACTGGGTTTAGTATTTAAAAGTTGTATAGATCAAAATCGAACTAAAAACCATCTGTCCTAAGATACTTCTAAGAGGTAAACACTCTTGGAGTAGATGTTTTTACTTTTTACTAGACCCATATTAACTAGAAAACGTGAGTTTTCCAGAAAAATTAGGGGAAAACTGGGTTTAGTATTTAAAAGATGTATAGATCAAAATCGAAGTAAAAACCTTCTGTCCTAAGATACTTCTAAGAGGTAACAAATTTTGAGGTAAATGTTTTCACGTTGCACTAGACCAAATCCAACTAGAAAACGTAAGTTTTTCGGAAAAATTATGGGAAAACTGGGTTTCGTATTCAAAGTTGTATAGATAAAAATCGAAGTAAAAAACCCTCTATCCTAAGATACTTCTAAAAGGTTACAACTTTCAGAGTAGATGTTTTCACTTTGTACTAGACCCATTCCAACTAAAAAACATAAGTTTTCCGGCCAAAATTAGAGGAACCATGGTTTTTGTATTTAAAAGTTGTATAGGTTAAAATCGAAGTAGAAACCCTCTGTCCTAAGATACTTCTAAGAGGTTACAAATTTTGAAGTAATTGTTTTTACTTTGTTCTAGAATCGAACCAACTAGAAAACGTGGGTTTTCCGGAAAAATTAGGGGAACACTGGGTTTAGTATTCAAAGTTGTGTAGGTAAAAATCGAAGTAAAAATCCTGGATCCTAAGATACTTCTAAGAAATAACAACTCTTGGGGTAGATGTTTTTACTTTGTACTAGGCCTAATCCAACTAGTAAACATAAATTTTCCGGAAAAATTAGGGGAACACTGGGTTTTGTATTTAAAAGTTGTATAGCTAAAAATCGAAGTAAAAAGGCTTTGTCCTAAGATGCTTCTAACAGGTTACCACTTTTAGAGCAGATAATTCCACTTTGTACTAGACCCAATCCGACTAGAAAACATGAGTTTTCCGTAAAAATTAGGGGAACACTGGGTTTAGTATTTAAAAGTTGTATAGATCAAAATCGAAGTAAAAACCTTCTGTCCTAAGATACTTCTAAGAGGTTACAACTTTTAAGGCTAATGTTTTCACTTTGTACTAGACGTAATCCAACTAGGAAACATAAGTTTTCCGGACAAAATTAAGGAAACACTGGGTTTAGTATTCAAAGTTGTATAGGTAAAAATCGAAGTAGAAACCCTCTGTCCTAAGATACTTCTAAGAGGTTACAACTTTTGAGGCCAAAGTTTTCACTTTGTACTAGACCCAATGCAACTATAAAACGTGAGTTTTCCGGAAAAATTAGGGGAACACTGGGTTTAGCATTTAAAAGTTGTATAGATAAAAATCGAAGTAAAACCGCTCTGTTCTAAAATACTTCTAAGAGTTAACAATTTTTAGGGTAGAAGTTTTCATTTTGTACTAGACCCAATCTTGTAAAATTTTATTTTTATATTTTTTCAATTGATTTTGTTACTTGCGTCTGAAACGCGTCTGAAATATTTTGAAATAAAGTAGAGTTACAAATGTTTTGGTTTATTTAAAGCGGAAAAATATTATAGCCTACGGGCGGCAAAATCGTAAATCCGGCTTTGTTCACAGCCATATCATAGTGCTATGAAAAAGGCCACCCAAGAGGTTGCTCGAGCTTATTTATATGTTTGACCAATTATAAATGTGAATAAAATATTTTCATTTCCTTTATCCATTTATCTTAATACGGATATAGTCAGATCAAATTAAAAATCTTGAACGAGACTTTGAGTATAAGGAAAGTACGTAAGAGTAATAATTAGTCGATTGAGCTGGACAAGGAAATACTTTTTATGAAATACAAGCAATCTGATTTAATTAGAAATGCTTCAAAATTTTCTAAAAGAACCGCATGTATATTCCAAATCACAAAACTACAACAAGGATTATTTAATTAAATTATTTATACAGCAAATTTTATTTGAAGACAATCCAATTAACAATATTTTATATATATTTTTGCAATCTACACAGACCCATTAATTAAACAAAAACGACAAACGAAACTCTCATAAATACTTTAATTAAATTTTCCAGTTATATCGCTATTTATTTCACGGCAATTAAATTGATAATAAAATTTTATTGTTGATAATTGAAACAATTTCATTATTGTGGCAATAAATAATAGATAGTATTGTTGTGTATAATTTGTTAAGTTGCAAGTATTTAATACTTTCTACAACATTTAACAGGATATTCCGATATCAATTTGATTTCCTCAGCCAGATCATTTCCACGTCGACAACAAATAAACTGAACGATTACACAAATAGTCTTATTGTTGTACGCCAAATGTGCGGTTAATTTTAAATCGACTTACTTATATAGAAAAACAAACCAAACCATTGAATGTTACTTATCTATACACAAAAGAGGAGGCTTTATAAAATTAGATTACGCTTTCATCTAAAATTAGACGAATTTCCTTCGTCTTGTGTATATTTGTTGTTTTTATGTCGTTATTACAGCTTTATGTATATGGTATATAAAACATTTATATAATATCGTTGTCTATTTTTATCTTATTATTGTTACATAATCGTTTTCTTAAAAAAAAATTCTTCCGAAATTCATTTGAAACGATGTTGTGTTATATCCATAGATAGATAGCTCGATAGATATATAATCATGATGTTATCGACAAAAAAGCTTTTGGGTATAAAATACAATACATATAAGATATCGATAATCCATAAAGCACACAAAGAACTCTACAGTTTCTTAATGTCATTATTATTATTGTTATGATATAGACAGAGAAAATCATAAACGTAAAACGAAACTTTAAAAAGCTTCGAATAAAATAAATTGGGTGAACATAAAATACATATACTTGATACACAGCTACACACACACATCCAATCAAATGAGATAGTCTAATGTAGTCAACTAAATACGATTATTTAAATAATTGATTTGAGAATAAAACTAAAAAATACAAAAAGTTTGATCTGATTTGATTACAACCATAAAACATGGTATCTCACATTGGCCCTATATACATAATGTACATTCGTACGAGTACGTGTACCTATATATACAGTACATAATACACCAAATGATACATATTTTAAAAGGTATATCTGTAACAAACAAACACAAATACCTGATAAGCTCGCTGTAAAAAAAAAGCTTTACTCTTTATTTATAAATTGAAAACTATTGAAGTGTTTTTGTTGTTGGATGCTGTGCTGGTAAATTCATTTAGATAATGAAAATTTATATTTTTGTTGTTCGTTCTACAGTTGTATCTTGTATGCTACAAAAGCTCACGTTAAATAGCTCTTTGGATTTTTAAAATTGACAACAACAGCAACAAAATGCCAAATTTCTTCTCGTGTAATAAAACAGAAGCTAACGAGCGATTTTGGATGAGAATTGAAATTAGAAATTTTTATTTTATAAGTAATTTATGATAAGCCAGCTGAAATGAATATATGATAATATTACCAGAATTAAGTTAATTGAAGTGTTTAAGACAAGTGCTGGTAAATATTATAATGCTTGTGATTTAAAAATCTCTTTAAAGTCTGTTTTCGCATCCAAACATAGCTATTTCGATTCTGAAATAATCCTTTTTATTTCACGTCTGGAACTTAAGTATTTTATGCTCCCATGTAAATTATTTTTTGTTTTGGTAGGAATCACACAGAAGATTACGGTTTGAGTTGCTGAGAATAGTTTTGATGTTGTTATTCGATCTTTCGTTGGAGAATCCAGTAGAATTCGGGATCCGTTTTTGCGCCAGAATCTTTCATATCTGGATGCGGCGAAAACGTATAATTACATTTTAGAATCACAGCACCCCAGTATTCCTGAATCCGATTGTGTAGTGTCCCAACGAACGTTTTTGTTTGGTCTGGCCATCATATGTTTGATTGCAAAGCTTTTGAAATTTCACCTTTTAATTTGGTAAATAAAATCAAATTATTATTTAAATTAATTTCCGAAATGTTATTTTTATCAGCGTACTTCTTATCATCACGAGCAATTATCATAAGGACTTATTACATACCGTAGTACTAAGTATTAACGAAACCGCTAAAAACTTTGTGAAAATATTGTGCTTCAGATCAAAGTGAATTGTAGTGAATTATCGTGAATAATGCCGCCAATAGAGATCGCCATGAAACGTCGTTCTAATATTAAGGGTTTGATGACAAAATTATCCAATTACGCCCGAACATGTAAGGGCATGGAGGCATCCCAATTGAATCTTGAACAATTGTAGGTCCGATTATGTCGTGTAGAGGTTTATTATCAGAATTTTGCGAAGCCGAGAATGCGATCAACGCACTGGATCATCAAGATGAAATCCATCAAGCTGACTTCGGGGGAAAAATATTACTCTACTGTCGCAGATTTAAACAAGCTAATTCGGAAAGCAAACTTGGTTGCCGGAAATATATCATTCGAATTTAACGATATACTCAAGCAAAACAAACAGAAAGCGCAAATAAAGTCAAATTACCAAAGATCAGTATAGCCCATTTCATGGTATAGTAATACAGAGTGACAATCATTTTATGATTTGTTTTCGTCAACGATCCATGAAAACTCAAATTTAAATTTAGCACAGAAATTTTAATATTTAAATAGATTTGTGAGAGATGAAGCCGCTAACCATTTAAAACATCTCCCCATTTCCAACACAAATTACATCGAAGCGCTAAATAAATTGAAATACCGGTACGATAGGAAAAAATAGACAGTGCAGTTATTCATTAAAAGTTTTATTGACCTACCACAGAAAATTAATGGATACAGCACATGAACTTATTCGAGGATTAAAGGCTATTGGCCCTGAAGCCGAATCTAGAGATCTGTGGCTAGTTTTCCTACTGACCCCAAAATTCGATGAGGAAATAAATGACAAATGGGCTACCGAGATATCAAATATTGAGTTCCCAACCTGTCAATCACTAATCGACTGTTTGATGAAAAGAGCAGATGCTCTGGATTCAGTGAAAGGCTTCGCTCGAAAACCAGTGGCGCAGAAGAAATCATTCCCAATCAACCACTACCAACCAGCAGCTTAAATTCAACCAATACATCTTCGGTAGCTGATCTGTAACCGTGAGCATGCAAGATACAAGTCGCAACTATGTCAGGTTTTACTCGCTCAATGATAATTTGCTGACGGGGCCGATTCTTCAGAATTTATTAAGTGATATCCTGTTACGTTTCCGTGTCTACAGGGTAGTATTTACCACAGACGCTGAGAAAATGTATCAGCAGATATGGGTACATTCAAGCGGAGTAAATACCGAGCACAATAATAAGGCATTTTAAACTGAAGACATTAACATATGGTATGTCCTCAGTATCCTATTTAGCAACAAGAGTCATCCACCAAATTGCCGAAGATAATCATAACCAATATCCGGAAGTAGTACAATTATTACAAAGAGACACGTATATAGCCTATTTGTTAACTGGAGCACATTCAACTTCTGAAGCAATCAAATAAGCAGAACAAATTTCACATCTAATGTGTCAAGCTGGACTCAACCTCCGTAAATGGTCGTCAAATTCACCAGAATTATTAGACAAGATGAATGCATATGAGTCGTGCCTATCAGATCTAAGAATAATGGTGTTGGGATTGCAATGGCAGCCTTCAGAAGATCAACTCACCTATCATATCACTCTAGAAGGTGTTATTCCACTACGAAGCGTGCAATACTATCTAAAGCTAGTCAGACTTTGGATTCTCTTTGCCAGCGTTGTGCGTCTACTGAAATTTTGGAATTTTCGACGTCATGGCGTCGATAATACATCGACAATTGCTTTTGATGTCGACAATGTAGACAATTGGCGTAGAATATGTCGAAAATGTAGATAATTGGTATGTAGAATATTATATTGGTTTATGTTGTACTTGTATTTTATAATAAAATATTAGTACATATTATTGTATATTAAAATAAGGAATGGCGCTTGTTATAAGTTGGCCGTATGCACTAGCATTCCCCGTATTAATGCACAATGCACTAGCATTCCCCGTATTAATTTTGTACTTAAGACCAAGTTAAATTGTTGATAAATTCAGAATAAAATAAATTGATGATTGGTTGGCTATTAAGCATTTTGATCCACTATATATTACAAGTTCAATCTGAGTTTCCTGTATGCCTCAAGCACAATCGAATTACGATACGATGCTCTAGGCCTACAAATATATGCTTGTGCCTAAAACTTGTTACGACTGTGCAGTCATAAACATTTTTACTTTATATAACCTGTTATGATTGTACGGTGGTCACCTTTTTTTCTTATATACCCTTTGTTCCATGTTGATCGGTTGGGTTTGTGTCTTTGCTTCATTCCATCGGTTGATTGTTGTTGTCTGAACGCACTCCGTGTTGTTTTGGGTTTTTATGCACCTTTTTGTGGGATGGCGCGATGGAGGAAAAAATGATGGAGCGAGACCAACGTGCATCGGGTGTGTGCGAAGCAATGCGCTCTAGAGGAATATTTTTTCGGAGAAGAAAAAAGATTCTTCTAGAACGTTTTGGCGTTCGTTGTGCGGTGCGCGGAAATTTTTGAGTTAGAGTTTAGAATTTGTTTTAAACGTAAAGTCTGGTTTGTAATTTCGTCGAAAATAATTTTTTTTTTCTAATGTGGAAAAAAACTCGAGAAATTTTTTTTGAAAACACAGTCGAGGAGTTCGATTGTGATTCTATTGTATAAAGTAATTTATTTTTACAAATAAAACTTGAATTTTTAAAACTTTATCGGATATTTATACCAAAATTATAATAAAAGAGAGCGTATAAAGAAGCCGTTTTGGAGATATCTACAAGAGTTGTGTGTCGCGTGCTCGGGTTGCATATTGGTCTCGCAACTTCAGTTTCTTTCGGCGTTTTTTTTTCGTAATATATGACATAGAATACTTGTTTAGAAGAAGAACATTTTGAGCATTCACTCGGAAAATGAAAAAATAAACAAGGTTAGTTTAAACGAATATCGAAATTATCTGAAAGAAATGATACTGTGTAGTACCCGAGCCTCCTAAATATAAGAGTTGTAACATTCCGCCATTTTTTTCCATGAGCTTTCTATAGAGGGGAAGCTTTTTGTTCTTTTTCATACCAATCAGTGTATTTTAATATTTTTTTAGAAGCTTTTTTGTATATAAAAACATTAATGCTTCGTTTCAATTTTTAATTTCAATATTAAGGAAAAGCATATTTTAAAATTGAGTCATATTATGTCGAATTAACGCAAAAATATTTATAATTTTATTTTTTTTTATTGTAGAAATAAGAATGTGTTTATATGTGTATGTAAGAAATTAGTATAGAGTGTTCCATCAAAAATTTCAGCATTTCTTTCCCAAAACAAACGTTCGTTACAAAATGCTTTTTGAGTAGCTATGTAATATGGGGGTTATTGTGTTCTGGATTCTATTAAAATATTGTTGATGAATAAACTTCGAAAACTGTTTTTTCGTTATTTGTTAAAAATTTCATCGCAACAAAATTGCAGGCTATACTGTTTCATCCTGTAGTATAAACAAACCGGAGCTTCATAAAAAAACCTTATATTATAGAGCTTTTCGCAATTAACAAACCAATCAAAAGATGTCGCTAAGTATAAATCAATGCTAAATATTAAAACCTAAATGTTTGTTAACTAAAATTTAACAATTTATTATGAACACTGCCTGGTTCAACAGATTATTGAGATCTTCTGAAACTGAAAATAACCGAATGCGAGCGAATTGAAAAAAAAAAGAAAAAATTGGAAAAATGTGACATTTTTCTATTATTGTTTTTCAGCGCGCAGCAACTACGATGATAAATATATTGCGATGAAAAGCTTTGTTTATGCCAACCGTATTATAAATAAAAATTATATTTGTTTTGAGTTTTATTAATTATGTTAAACTATTATATTAAAGATTTTGCGCTTAACTTACAATAATAATGTTTTATTTTCGTAAATAGTTATTTAATTTTTTTACGCTTTTCTGTAATTTCCAGTATATTTATTACAGAGACATCTGTAAACGGATTTTCAAATTACAGAAAGCTCGGTTTTGTAATCGGATAAAATTGAAGAAGAATCCGCGGCACCACCCTTTAATATCTTACTTTATAAACCTACACAACTAAATGGAAAGCTCATTTTTATAGAAAATTAATAAATTTATGCTCCGCTTTAGTTTAAATTTACCAAATAAATACTACATTATGATGGCTGATTTTCAAATATGTGTTCTTTGAATAGTTTATTAAAAATATAAAATTAAAATATAGATGATTTGTTTAATTTTTTATTCATAAATTCATGTTCAAAAATTTTCCAATTACCACGGTTTCTTATAGTACTGCAATAAAAGCTTCCCGTCTATTGAAAGCTCTCTTTTTAATATTACGGCTCTTCAAAATCATAGATTGCTCTGGTAGTACTGATTCGATAGCATACTTTTGTTTAAATTGTTTCGAAACAACAACCCTAACGCCAAGTATTACGTGTTTTTCATGTGGAAGAAGTGTACACGAAAGCTGCATCCAATTTATTAATCTAAAAGATAATATTTGTATATGCTGTAAAGCTTAACCACATTTAGTGATAAAAAAATAAAAAAAAATAAAAAAATAAATAAATTAAGCGTATTATTTTCAGTAAAGGAGTTTGGCTCCGAACTTTCCTTTGTGGTTGTAATCTTGACGTGGTAGGAAGGATTATTTACCTTTTTTTGATAGTTCACAGAAAAAGAGTATTGCAAATAGCAACCATATCAAAAATGTACATAACTTCATTTCAAAACAGCTTGAGAAATATAATTCTGTAAATTGTATCGTATTGCGAATTAAGTCAACTACAAACACTTAATCCCTATAAATTTGCAAGAGATGGTGAATGGAGATTTTCGGTTAGTCTAGAATATTATAAACTTAAAATAACACTAAGTATTTTGCAGGGGTTTTCCCAGGATATCGAAAAAATTTCACTTACAGACGATAATTTATCATATTCTGAATTGAGCATAATTAACACCCTTAGTCCCTACAAGTTTTCAACAAATGGTAATTTTCGTTTAACTTCGATCCATATCATCTCGAAAGTATTCTTAGTATATGGTGGAGTTTTTTTGGGACATAGAAAAATTTTAAAGAAAATCGCTTGCAACGTAATGGACCCCGCACAAATCTTATGGAAATTGGGTCCCGGTCAAATTCGCTGAATTTTTGATATGTGATAAAATTCATCATACTGGTCAATTGTCTCAATGGCCACAAAGCTCAAAAATGGATAGTTTGGCCAGTACAGAGCTTTAAAGCCCCGAGTATCCTCCACGGATTTATGTACGAGTATATGCGCACCGTGTATAGACTTTTGAAATAGCCTATTTCATTTTATTTATTATCTGGGTTTATATCATCTTTGAACTTATCGAAGTTAAAAAAAAGAACGATAAAACATAAAAAACAAGTTTTATTATAGCATATTGACGGCTATTTGACAGCTGCCAACTGTCAATTTTGAAAATCTAACAACAGATCTGAATTCAGCAACCTCAAAAATATAAACCTAGATAATAAAAAAAATGAAATAGGCTATTTCAAAAGTCTATACACACTGCGCATATACATAAATCCGTGGAGGATACTCGATAAGGAGATAATTGACCAGTATGATGAACTTTATCACATATCAAAAGTTCAGCAAATTTGACCGGGACCCAATTTCCATAAGATTTGTGCGGGATCCTTTGTGGAGGTTCAAATACCAAATTTTACTTGCACATAAACAATAAAAAACCTATAAGAAGCGGTTTGACTTATCGTTTGACTTATCGATATTAGGGGTCATCATATGTACAAATATTTAAAATATTACCATGGCTATTTCAAATGTCGAACGGTTATTAGAGAGACCGTGTCTTAAATGACCGACTCCTAAGACCAACCATTTGGTACTTTCAGCAGCAAGTAAATATCTGGACTTTTTCAGAAACCACAGTGTTATGGAACTTGTGATTGTTTTAATGACAAATTTTTCATTGAAATTTTCTGCAACAATCGTTCTTAATATTGTCTGTTATTTATATGGCAGACCAAAGGGATCAACTACTTATCATTTTTAGCAATTTTGTTAGTTTTTCTAAAAATCGTACAACGGTCCTTAATAGAGCCCGACTTCGATTTTTAAATTCTCTAATTGAGTTTCGCGTCCAGGTGTGTTTGTGTGTCTTGCGTGTGTCTTCGACAATAAGTTTTATTAAAATTTGTAAGTCATGAGATTTGTATGTATGGCTTGTAAAATGCCAACTTGAATGAAATTAATTTCTTGATCTATTAAGATGAAACTCGGTTTATTTGATTTAATGTGATTCCATATTAGTTCTCGGTGTGGTACTGAGAAGTGGTTAATTAAAATGGAACCAAGCCACTTTTCAACCAATTTGGATCAAAAAGAGTTCACATGATAAAGATAAGTATTATCAACATAAGTGCTAAATTTTATTCTGGAAATGGCCAATTTAAATAAAACTAACCGATTTCTAAGCAAATTAGAATGTAACTAACCCAGTTGGAAATGTGCCAATATCCATGTGAATTATTTTTCACGAAAACATATGTTTCTATTTTTTACCCGTTTTTCGAAATGTGTATGAAAAAGTGATAGCAATCTTGGTTATAGAACTACAGGTCGTTTGATTTTACCGGAGAAATTAAATTCATTCTCATGGTGTCACTATTTAGCCGCTACTACATATAATAATTTCGTAAAATTGTTTGAACCAAGTGAAATTAATCGCCATTGTCGAAAAGACGTAAAAACTCCTCACTAAAATCCCAAACGATTGAAGTTTCTTTAACGGAAACTAAGTTAATTTGCGAGAAACGCAAAGCGTAAAAATTGACAATAAAACAGACATTTTTATCGCTGATGCTTCAATCTTCCTAATCTGCCATGATCTATGATTGTATATAGTACGTATCCACTATCTAAAGCCAAAAGAAGTCTTATTGATACTGATAGTATGTTGAGCTTTGGTTTATCTCAAATCAGTAATCTTAAATACGTTTAAACTGGCAAATCGGTTTGGTTTTTTGATTTGATGTTAACAATTGGACAGCCACGCAGAAGCTTAATGTTGACTATTACCATCCATCGTTAGTAATCACAGTTTGCTAGCAAAATTTACTCTGTTCCTTGCAAATTTGCAAACTTGCTTTTTCTAGCAGCCTTTTTGAGGTCTACGTGAATTATTCTTAATATTCATCCTCGGTATCCATTATAACTTCGATTCAGGTCAGCATCTAAGAATGCGGGTGCTTGTGTACAAAAAATTTATCGGCGGCCCCTCAAGGTAAAGAAAACCAACTTACTGGGAAATAAAAATCAAGCAATTAAGTTTTATTATTTTTAAATTTCATAACATTAACTTAATTTACTTGAAACAAGCTCTTCTAGCTTATTTAGGGACAATTCAGATATAATATCATCCACATTCAAATTGTCAACCATCTGATGTTCTATTGATATTAAAGCTAAACTTCCAAGTTGCTCCTCTAACAACGTTGATCTTAGATAATTTTTAACTTTTAGAATGATCTTTTTTAGGACGCTGGTAATGTTAATCAAATGCATAAAACTAGGTTGGGACCGACCCGTCGACTGCGTCTTGTTTTACAAGACAGTGGCTGGCGCTCGAAGTGTTACAAACTTCACGCTGCTGTAGCAACCAAACACCTATAGACGCTCATTTTTTGACAAACGTCAGTCTGTTACGTTGTTTACAAGCATACCAAAAGCATATCGGTTAACATCGCAGCAAAAAACCGAAATTGAATTCAAATGCAACAGTGGTATTGCTTTGTATTTGGCTTTAAAATTGCAACCAGCCATTGTTAAGGGGCCATTACAGTTATATTTGTGTATCGGACCAGTACACGTTACACGTGGGTATTCAAAAACAGCAACATCGCAGCTTAATTGGCGAAAAATCTCAATGTGTCAAAGTGGAAATAAAATATCATTAGCAGCTGCATCAGTAATGGTTTTGGCCGGGGCAACTGTCACAGGACGCTCACCACTCATTTCCATTGGGCGTAAAGGTAAATAAACAAATCTCAGACCACATTCGTGCAGCGCGTGAAGCCTTCTCCGACAGACCCGATGCTATTATACGCGTGACTACATCGAAAAATAACATATTTTTTCTTAAATTTGACAGGTTTTTACGATATACTGAAGTTTTGAAATAAAAACAGCAAAATTGACAAATTTACAGCATTTTTAATTGGTAAAACATTATAGTATATAAATTAAGCGGCCCCTGTATATAAATTAAGAATATTTTCGGGTTACCTGCACAATTTGAATTTTTGTTCGTTTGAAAGTTCCAAGTATAAATCTTTACAGTTATGCAGTAACGACCCATCTGATTGTTTTCCAATATCGTAAATGAATCCAAACATATCATTATGTCCTCGAAGAGCTTCGTATCTTTCGGAAATAGTTGTTAAAGCTTGATCCAGAATGCAAAATGAAAAATTAATGTTAAAAATTGGTTCATCTATGCTTTAATAATTAAAATTTCGGGTTTTTCGGCTTATTTTTTTTATCACTAATAGCAGGGGAAGCAGAATACATGTCCAATTCATTAGCTAGATCATTTGCAACACGAAAAGATTTTCAAACCCGTTATCGTTTCTATATTTTCGTCAAAAAATTGGTTAAGACATGTTTTCATATGAGTGGCTATGTATTTAAGCAATAATTTGCTAACTTTATAGTAAAAATTGATTCCAATTTACTATATGAATTGTGGAACATAGAAATTGGCAATTGCATATTTTTAATAATAAGCACTGTGCCATTATGATGTGTTTTGAAATCTATTTCTTCCTTGTTATTTGAAATGTCAATAAGAGCGTCCTAAATTTGCATAATATGATACCTTAAAGGTTTTATGGTATCAATTCCACTGTTATATTGCTTGAGCGACTGTCATATTGTTTTGTTCGATGTTATATTGTTTGAGCGATGACTATTCAAGATCTACTACAGTTTAAGGACTATGATGGGAATAATACTAATAGGTCAGTCGACCTCTACTCGAGTTCAGTCCATGCAAGATGGGTTAGATTCAAACCACAATATCCACATAAATAAATACATAAATTGCATTGAGGAAGGGCAACATAGAGTGTGTCCTTTGTTTTGCAACTACTACTCTGTCATCATTCAAGGACTACCCTATGTCCAAAAACTTAGTTTGCCTCTTTACTTTGAATGTTTGAAGTTTTTTCGGAGATACTCGGAGCTTTAAAGCTCTGTACCGGCCAAACTATCCATTTTTGAGCTTTGTGGCCATTGAGATAATTGACCAGTATGATGAACTCTATCACATATCAAAAATTCAGCGAGTTTGACCGGGACCCAATTTCCATAAGATTTATGCGGGGTCCTTTATCGTATTGCGAATTGAACATACCAAACACCATTAGCCCCTATAACTTATCAAGGGATGATGATTTTCGATTAGATTGGATCTATATTAACCCGAAAGTACACTTACTATTTGGTGGGCGGTTTAAAGGATTTTCTGTATTAATAAAACCCTGTAAAGCATTAATGTAAACTTTTTTACATAATTTTATATCAATTATAATTTACTCGTTTATACGAAGTTTTACGCATACATTGGCTGATTTAAATTTGTAGGAATGTTTAGGAAATACTTCACTATTAAGAACATCCCCCGAGAATGTTATTATGTGCCTCATTCAGCAGCAGGGTTCGTCGTCCAGTAGGCATGGGACGTGGCATTATTCAATGAAATGATCAACCAATATTCTGAAAATAAATTTGAGAATGTAACCTATTTGAGGCGGTCAAATCTCCGCCCCCGGTACATGGGATACATGGGGGCACCAGCGAAGTAAAAAATAAACGTTAGGGTGAATATTCGTAATGAGCTGCTAATGTTGCATTCAAATCACACATGTAAACACAAAATAAAAACTAAACGTAAGTTAGGATAGCATTAAGTTTCTATCAAAAATTTTCTATTTTAAATCCAAAAGAGCCTACATTTTTTGCAAATTTATTTAATTAAAGTTTTTTTTTTTGTAAATGCTGTGTTCTATTCCAAATATTTACAAGAAATAAAAATCTCTTATGGAAGTTGGCACTTCTGGATGAAAAGCTGTTTGAAGTGTCACTCCGATCAGTTTATCCGTCTGGGCTGTCCAGAGCCAAACTTTTGTTTCAAATCAGTTTTTTGACAAAAAATCATAATTTTCGCTTAAATTTTTGAAAACTGACATGTACAAATATTGTTGCAAAAAATTTTACTTACATATAATCGTTTAGTTCGAAGTCGTTTTCTCGATAGAATATCATTTATCGACCTTTCAAAATATTTGCAAACAAACAACAAAGTTTCTATGGAAGGCCGATTTTAGCGAAAACATTTCATACCGAACATTCAATCTGTCTGGGCTGTGGAGAACCAAAACACAAAACACAATTTTTTCAAAACTAAATTATTTACTTCAGCTATATCGTGGATGGTAAATCCGTAAAAAACTCGAGACCAACATTTTTCATGGTTGTTATACATAATTTATTTCAGTATGTAAAAAATGGTAAATTTGGTAAAGCTAATGATAGTAAGTAGGTAAAACATTAAATTAATTGAAATATATATTAGAATATATTATTGAGACTGTGTAGACATTCTTTGGACCAACGATATGATTGATTGACGATATATTAGAGAAATAACAAATTTAAAGCAATAATAGTTGAAGAGCTCAATTTTCGTTTCCATTTGAATGCTTATTAGTTGCCTACAATGGGATAGAGTTGAGGTTTATTCATATCAAAAAACTTGATATCAACATATTTTGAAATAATTCGGTGCGCTAGAATAATTCCACAATTTTCGAAATTAAACTACCAAGAAATTTATTTACAATTACACCAATTACTTTTGGTTCAAAAAAATGTATATTCAACAATAAAATCACCATTTATTTTACTCGATAAAACTGTCCAATTAATTTTATACCTTAAAACTATATTTCACATTAAATTTCTAATTCTCGTTCATTGTTTGAGCCATGATGAAAAACGACAACAGT
The DNA here is from genome assembly GCA_947310385.1 of Nephrotoma appendiculata. NCBI lineage: Eukaryota > Metazoa > Arthropoda > Insecta > Diptera > Tipulidae > Nephrotoma > Nephrotoma appendiculata. Next base: position 301,605,106 of record OX371224.1, on the reverse strand, counting down.
ATAAATTAACCATAACCAATATTTCACAAGGCTGTAAAATTCATATAATTACAAACAATTTACAACCATAACTTTTAGGTAAATAATAATAAATGGAAAACATTAAATTGGTCTTGTAACGATATTATGTAATTATACCAATTCGTTCGTATACCTTCATGTACTATATATATAGTAAGTACTTGGTATATCTAAAAATTACAATTTATTTGTTTTAATTAAACTCGGACGAGGAGTCATCCATATAAAAAGCATATAGCGTTAAATGGATATCAATTACATGTCATGTTACAATATTTATTGTGTATAGGATACAACCAACATATAAATTCGAAACCAGTAACTGTCATGTAGATGGAACGAGTTAACTATTAACAATTACATTTATAGAAAAAAAAGAATTCCCACGACCGACAGACAGACAGCGTTCTAATAAACTTATGAAACACTTTATTTAGACGCATAAAAAGCACTCTGGCACGATTTAAATAATTTTCTGCAAATTTATCATACTTTATTAGATAAATTCCATGTAATACATCAAATCGGCAAATATTTCTTTTTTATATCTGAGTAATAAACGATGTTATTTGTTAACATGCATACGAACATAAATATGTAAATCACTTTTTTGTGTGTGCGTTCTGTGTCGCCTATATCCAGCATATAATGTCATAAAAATATGTATGTCCTGCGGTTATTATAAGCTTTATATAGAGCACGTCGAATTGAATAATAATACGACGACTGGATGATTATAAAAGTCCTTCGATACATGGGGAGCGAGGAAAATGACTTTAACACGTCATTTTTGACACTTTTCCAATATATATACTTATAAATCGAAAAAGATAATGTTATGTTTTCGAATTTTCGTTACCAGAGGACTTTTAAAATTTTTATTTATTTTGTCGTATTATGTATACCAGAGAAGAATATTGAAAGAAGTAACATCACAAAACAAAAAACAAATCTGTCGTGCTTTTTCATTTATTTTTGGTATGGTTTGATTTTCATGTTAACATTCCACCGACGGAAAAAACTACTTTGTCAAACCGACCAAAAAAAAATACTGGAAATTATTCATATTTTATCATAAACCACGAACGTATCAAAATTTATAAGCGTATATATGGATAAAAATGTCATGGGAGAAATTTATGTTGATATTACAAGGTTCGGTTTATAGTTACATATTACTACCTATACGAGTTTATATTGGGCTTACAGGTACACCAAGTATGTGGTTTATACGGTAAGGATATAGAGAAATGAAGGTGAAAAATTATATCATCAATAGCATCATGCCTCATGGCAATATTATTATCATGCTGGTAGGAACGATGCGTTTATGTTATCAATCCACTGGATTATATTAGGTGTTCTATACTGGCGTTTCATGACAGATGTTATAGAGTTTTAAGATAAAACAGAATTATTTTTAATACATCGTTTATCAGTATATGATGTAAACAATATATTTATCGTTGCCGTTATATATTAAGTAATCATTATCATAATCGCTTTTGATACCCGACACAATCTTAACAGATGCATTTGTATACAGTATAGAAAGATCGAGACCAAAACACAGTGAATCAACCTACCGAGGCAACCGAGAATAACTGAGAATCTGTCAGTTTTTCCATAACATAGAAGATTTTACTTGCAATGTTTTCTCAATATACCAAATTTCTAGAAACTGTCGCGTGTTTTGTGACAAATTTTTATAATGTTATTAATTTTTTTTTTGTGAGTATAACAGTTTTTTTGTTTTTTTCATGAAAACTCAACCAAGCCCTTTGCACCATTAAGGTCTATTGTGATTACCCTGAGTAGTTCTATGTTGATAATTGGAAGTTTCGATCCTTGATAAACGCCATCTATTGGTTTAGTTATTTCCTTAAACATTTAAATTGTTCTATTGGAACAACTTGTTTAGGTATATAATTTTTTTAATGGCCATATTGCAGATATGGCCCTTGAACTACATGCCAGGGAATAAATAATTGATTGAACTTTGGGTTTACATTTTTGTTCAGTAATAAAAATGTTTATTTAATTAGTATTAACTTAAGCTTTGTTATTTAATTGTTTTGATTTATTTTTGCCCACCTTGCATAAGTTTTATTTAGTATATCTTAAAATATTTCCCTATCCCTTTTTAGCTAGCAAGTGTTTTCTAATTAATGTTGAAGAAAAACTACATTTTATTTATTTCAGATTGCTCAATGGATATTTGGACGTTCCCATTATTACCGGCAGAGGATTTAACCGATTTATTCCCCATTGCACAAATGTAAAATTGTAAATCTCGAAAACTGTTAACAGAACGGAAGATAGCCAATGTTTGTGCCATACTTGCTTACAAATTTTATACGAAAAATTTCCGAACTAATGTTCATTTGTTTAGTGCTTAAATTTATAGCAAGATTATGATTCCTGAGCTATTATTATTTGAAATTACTCCTGATTATAATAAGTTTTCAATAACTTCAGTCAGCAGAATAAGAACCTTCGTCGAAGATTCAATATTGTGTCAATTTGATTTGTTGGTATTAAGCCAAATATCTCTCAACTAATGAACTTTACTCGTATTTTCTTTCTGGAAATGATTCTTCATCAATACCACAAATTTATTACAACTTTTTAGGGTTCCGAGCGTTTACCGAGTACTGCAGATTCATTGCCTATTAATAAAATTAAACAAGAGTTACGCAATTTAATTAAAGTTCTAAGTGCAAAGAAAATCTAAGAGCAATATTTATCATCCACTCTACCTGAAGAATATGTGCGACCGGCCAATATTCCAGAAAATTAAATATCCAGACTAGAAATACCACACACTACCTCAAACTTAAAATTTGCCTGCATTATACAATATATTGTAATTATTAGTCTAATAAATAATCTATGTTTTGTTCTAGGATGTTAATGTTTATCTATTTACAACTGGATCAATAATTCTGGAGCAGCATCAAAACCAGAATAATAGCTTGCCTGATCTGACGAGAAAAATATTGATAAAAGACTGTATTGAGTTTTATATCTGAAACAAAATTGTTATGCACCGCAGTGATTTTTCGCAATTACCATCATGTTTAATCCTTAATTCAGAGATTCAGGTTTGCTAACCAAATACCATGTGCGCTTCCCATAAAAAAAAAAAAAAAAAAAAAAATATTTCAATTTCTCCCCCCATTAGGAGCCATACTATTCTGACTTTGGAAAATACCCGTCAGCATGTCGATTCTGGTTTTCCTTAGGAATAGGAAAAGGAAAAAATATTTGCCATTTTTCTAGCAGTTTTGAATTTTTTCCTAAACGTTTATTCTGGCAATACGGAATAGGAAATTTATTTTTCCTATTTATAGCAGTTTTGACATTTAAAATTCTTTACTTATTTGAAGTACGGAAAAAAATCCTATTCATTTATTGCAGGAGTTAACGAGATAATATTTGAATTAGTAATTTTAAGAATTAAATAATATTAAAATGTGATTTATGTTAAAATTATTTAATAAATTAAAATAAATATTACATGATATTTAAAAATTAATAATTTAAATAAAAAACTTAAAGTTTACTGAAATATTATTAAAGAACCAAGTTAACTCCCATGAAAATGCAGCCTTCGCTTAAGATTTTATCTAAATCATCGAAGATACATCTAGAATCTTTATATTCAAAAATGCAGAAACGCTTTAATAATTGTGAAGTTATCCATAACAGTATAAAATTCTATCTTAAAACGTTATATAATTGCGTGTTATGTACCTTCATTTGAAAAGTTTTGCATCACTAAAATATCAGATAATTTTTTAAAATAGAGCTGATTCGTTCCGTAAACATTATGGCTAAATCCGTCATATCTTGAAGGCTCTCAATCATATAATAAATTATTTACCGTTTGTTGTTACTATATATGAGGCCGTTTTGCAAAACTTGTTATATCCATTTTTAATAAAAAGCAAGATGACCGACCCATTGGTTTAATTGAGGTTTAAAACTGACATTATTTGCAAAAGTCTATATCCAACAATCTTTTTTTTTTTTTTTTTCAAAACTCGTTATATCCTAAATTGCTCTTATTTCATTTGAATTATGAATATTTTAATTACTTATTATTTGATGTAAGGTAACTTTAACAATAAAAATAGTTAAACATCGAATGAAATACAATGTTTCTTTTATTTTTCATTCTGCAAAACTCTCCATATTTAAAGGGGTAACTTGCAAAACTTTGTATATCCGAATTCTGCAAAACTCGTTTTATCCAAATTAAATTACTATTTTCAGATATTAACATCCCGATTCTGAAGCACAGTCACTGACTGAAAAATGGTCTTAGGTAAGACTTTTTGTCTTCGTTTTGAGTTTACTCTTAATTATGAGACATTTCGTATTCTGCGTATAGTCTGAGAGCAATAAGAGCAACAAATTTGTCTTATGCAAGACTTTTTTTAAGATCAATGCCAACTAAGATTATGCGCAGAATACGAAAAATGTCGTAATTAAGCCAAAACTCAAAACAAAGACAAAAAGTCTTACCTAAGACCATTTTTTAGTCAGTGACTGTGCTTCAGAATTGGTGTGTAAATAATGTTGAGCATAATTCTCTTTCTTTGTGGCATATCAAGAATTGAAACATTGTCGATGTAAACACTTGTTCAATAAAAGTAAGAAAAATAAAAGAGTTGTAAGTTTTTTGCATTTTCTCCAATTTCAATTGTCTTGAATACACCAAATAACGGCCTCATATGTATATATTATACGCAAATTACTTTGGCAAATAAAAACGTAATACGTAACGTTTAGCCACTTTTAAATGGTATTAGCGCCTTGTCGTTGAGTACTAAAACTAAAAATAAAAATTCCTAATATTTTTTTCCTGAGTATGCCAGAATAAACTATAGGAAATATTGTATAGGAAAAAACTGCAATATTTTTTTATTCTTAAGTAGAAAAAAAATTCCAAATTCCTATGGTAGCCAGAATCGACATGCAGGCCGCTTATTTAATCCGTATAGAAATTCAGCAGCAAAACTTCGAGCTTCTGGAATATTTATAAGGGAAAAACGGGTTCGAGTACCAAAAATAAATTTGGAGCAAGGTATGTTAAATTAAAAGTAATTATTTTAAGATTGTAACAAATTTGTTGGTTTCTTTTTATTTGTTACAAGTAACAAAACTTGAAGTTGTTGCTGAAACGGTTGAGGACGAAGACAAGATTTGGTTAAAAGTGTTCTCTACGCCTTTTGAGGCGGTGCTCGAGGAGGAAAACATCTCATACTAGGTTATTACCCATAGGAGATAAAATGATTAAAAAGATAACTGAAGCTAGGCCAAAATATACTACTGCAGATGGCGCACAATTGGTAAATACAATTATTTCATTAAACTTAAATTTGATTAAGTATTGTGGTTTATGCAGATTAATATTGATTTCGAATACCTGCAACTTGGCAAAATGGGTGGCCGAATTTAGAAGTGGGAAAATTTCGCTGCAAACATCTTTTTAGATAAAATAAACATTATTATTAAAAGCTTTGCACGGATTACTTGTTCCAACTGATCAGGTGACCTTTATTTTTGCAGTTTCATTACTAACGATCGTGAGAAAGACAATTATTTTAAAAAGAGAGTTTAAATTCTTGGATTTCACCTCCAAGTGAGTAACAGCCAATAGCGTTTGGGGAAATTATTTGAGAAAATCTGGTTAGACAACAAAAAGTTTAACGATTAATGTTGCTCTAATTTTAGGTTATTCTAATCACCGAAATTACCTGAGGGGTGGTATCGAAAGGCCAACAATTTAATTAGCAAAAAAATATCCCAAAATGCCATCCCGAAAATAGTAATCCAAACAGCAAAATCTCAAAACCCATAATAGTAAAAATATATTTACCAAAAAAAAAATTGCTGGAATACAAAATCTCAAAAAAAATATCGATTTGAAAATCCCAAAATTTTTCGAAAATAGAACCAAATGAGCCAGAATCTGCGATTTCAAAAAACTAAATCATTAGATAATTTTTATTAAGATATTTTTTTAAAATATAAAATATATATATATTACTATTATGTAGACTTATATTTCATTTGGTTTCATACGGTACAAAACGCGATATTTTAAAAATTTTAAATCCGAAAATCGACAGGAGCGGGAATTAAGGATCGGGTTATATCAGGCAAGTCGCTACTCTCCCGCCTCTTCGCTCCTTAGTTACAATTTTTTTCACTTTATAGGAATTTAAAAATCGATAGGTGCGGGAGTATAGGGCCCGATTATAGCAGGCGGGTCGCTGCGCTCCCGTCGCTTCGTAATGCACATTCTGTACTATATCGCTTTTTGAAATATCGCGTTTTGAAATAACTCCTTTTGAGCGGGTCCCATTTCATTTTCATATTTTCATTTAACAGACATAAATATAAAATTAAATGCAAATTTTGGATTTTTTTTTTTCAGATTAATTTTTTCGCCCAAACAATCAAAAATTTACAAAAGGTGATTTGAGATATTTTTGCGGAATATTTATTTTTGTCAAATTGGAATTTGAGAAATAGCATACTAGTAAATTTTTGATATAGTCAAAAACATTATTTTGGTAATAAAATTGTCGGGAATACGATAATATCCCAATCACCCAAAATAAAATCAAAGTGGTTTAAAATAACTCAAAAATCCAAAAACAATAAATAAAATAACACAGAAATTGAAACAAAACGCCACGATAACCAAAGTTGATTGATGTAACATAATAATAATAATGAAAACAGAAGAATACAACCAAAACATAGCTAGATAAATTCATCAGAAACAACAGACAATCGGAAAATTATGCGCAACACAATTTAACACAATCATAAAAGTGCGACAAACAATTGTTATAAATGAATTCAGAGAAGTTTATTGTAATACAAACAATTTTACACGGAAACAATTCTACACTGAACAATTCATCGAAAAATCAAATTTTGTCTAAACAAAAATGCGTATTATTTTATTTAAAATACGAACAAATGTGTAATTTTTATAAAAATTTTGATGTTAGGATTGTATTTTAACAGTTTTTCGGCAGTACAAGTAATTTTTCCGGGAAAATTTGCAATTTTTCTAGGAATATTTTGAAATATTTTCATTTTTTTTTACTTAGTTTAAAATAAAATTTGACACTTGAAGAATTGTATAAATTGGGGAAAACGAGGGTTTGAGGGCAGCCCCATCCTCTAAGGTATACAACGAATTAAAATTACATTAATTTTTTTTTTTATATTTACCAAAGTTGATTTTTTTAACATTTGTGGCACTATCAGAAGAAGCGATACGAAATAAAAAAAATAAAAAAAATAAATAAAATTAAAAAGTTTCCGAAAAATCGAAAAATTTTCCTCCCCTCCAAAAAACTGATAGTAACTTTACAGTGGAAAATTTTGTTTCGATGAATTATGTGTTTTCGATGAATTGTGTATCGCATAATTGTTTGTCGCAGTATTTTCGGGGAATCGAAACAACAATATTGTAAAACTTCAAGTAGATCGAACCAAAGAATTTAATACAAAAATGAAATACATACAGCACCCAACATAAGAGAGAAAACTAATTAAAGAACTCGGGTTACAATTTTATTTTTTCTGGTTGGATAGGATAGGTTTGCAAGGAAGCGATTGCAATAAGTTACCAGGGCTCCTATACTATTAACAACGACCGACTTCTATGTATGCTTTGATTGTTAAATTTATAGCAACTCGGTATTCGAACGCTTTGGTTACTAAACGATTTAGCTAGTATTATTAGTATTGAGTGAGGACAAAAATTATGAGTTGTGTGGAAGTGCGGAGGATGTTGAACATCTGTTACTGGCTTGTGCAACATACAACCAATACAGTTCCAAGTTCAAAATCCTTCGGAATGCAAGAAATATAAGTGAATTAATGAATGAAGGAGGTTTAGCTTACAACGAAATGTATAAATTTATTAGAATAAGTGCGGAATAATTATTTAATAATAAAATAAGTAATAGATGACAAATGTTTGTAGGGACTACCAAGTTTTCTTAATAAAAATATTAAAATTATGTAGTTATGATTTATGCCGCCCCGGTGGCAAAGTGGTCAGCATGCTTGTTCCAGCCATGGGAGGTTCCGGGTTCGATTCCTGGCGGTGACAAGGAAAAAATTTCACGGCTGGTTTAGGATCAATAAATTAGTCACTCATTATCCATATTATAAGGCCAGAGAGAAAGAGAGAGAGAGAGAAAAAGAGGGAGAGTTATGATTGTTGGCAACATGGCTCTTTTCTATGGAGTCAATCCTGATAAAAAAAACCTAGTATTATTCAATTGTCCGTTTTTGACTGTCTTCGACCACAGTGCAAATAAAAAAAGAAAGGAGTTAATCTATTGTGGTCAACTCCTGACATTCTTTTACAAAAAAATTACATATATGTTGAATACACCACTATTCCTGCTTAAATTAGAGAAAAACAACAGGAGTAACCTTTGTTGAAAATTTCACTACAGAAGTTAATAAAACTCGTACGGATGCGGTCATTTCCGTTACACAGATGTCCACCACACTTCGCAAGAATCTCCCAATTTATACAGAAAGCATTAGTATGAAGTTTGATTACGAATAGTTAATCCACCTGCACTGTAGAAATGCCAAATTTTGGTGAGTTAGTTAATTAGTTGTTTCGATCGACATCTTCAGAAAAATTTTTTAAATTAATTATCCAAATTTTTTTCTGCAACATAATCTAAATTTTTTATTTGTTTTAATCTTTTTTTCGTAAATGCTATATACTTTTTAAAATATTTATTTGCAAAAAACGAAAAAGCTTCGATTTTATCGATAAATCACTGGAAGCTCCCAGTTTATGAAAAGAGCTTAAGTATGAAGATGCGTAAAACAACTCGCACAAGGTCAAAATCGTCATTTCCACCTAAATTTCGGAAATATCATTTTAGCCAACAACGTTGCTGAACATTTAATTTAGAATCTTTTAAATATAGTTGTTTATCTATGGACCCTGCTGTTCCTGTAAATTTCACTGAATTCTCGCAACTTAAAAAAAAAGCTTATGACTGAAGGTTTACCCCGATTAGCCTATCCGTCTTGGTTGTAAAAAACCAACATCATTTAGTTTACAGCACAAAGACAAACAAACACAACTAATTTTTTAAAAACCATGTTTTTTGACTTTGGCTATATAGCAAATGATAAATCTGCAAAATTCTGAATGTTAAATTGTATATTATTACTATTCTTTATTTTTATACGTAAAAATAGTAAAACATCGGCCAGAATGATTTTTACAAAAATGAAATAAATGTTTTTAAATTTCACAAAGTGACTACAATAATTTCTGATATCGAGATAATTCAGTTCCGCAGAGTAATTTTTTTTTAATTCCAGTTTAACGTTTAAATATTTTTATTTTAGTTAAGAGGGATATGTGCGAGCTAGGAAGAGGCTAAATGATCGGTATATGTGAAAAATTTCTTTTTTAGTTTTTTCCTTGGATTTTGAGAATTTGAAAAGTTCGTTTAATGGTTTCCGTTGGAGCGCTGGTTGCCAGGACCCCGAATATTTAAAAAAATAATTCTATCGAATAATTTTACAGCATCGTTTTGACCCTTTGGGTTTGGTTTCTCCGGCAACAATATCAATGAAAATACTTTTCCAAAAACTATGGATTCAAACATCGGCAGGGATGATGAAGTTCAAGCCGACATTAGTTAGCAATGAATCCAAATATAACAATTTGCCAAAACAGCCATCAAAATTCCGCGACATTATTTTATCTCTTCAACAACGAAATCAATTCAAATCCACGCCTTTTATGATGCAGCGGAGATGACATATGCTGCTGTCGTAAACTTCACTCGCTCCAATGAAATACATTTTAATTTCATGATTCGAGCTATGTGGGACCTTTACATTGATGAAACTGATCAAATCTAACACTTAAATGCTTGGACTGACTCCAAAATTTTCTTGGCGTGGTTGTTTATATAGCACATCCCAAACTATGGAGTTGAACTGGTTCTTAGAGATCAGTGGTACTATATAGCGAAAATATTGAGAATGTTGCATTGAGATGATTAGTCCAAAATTGTTGTCAAAATTTAATCTTTTTTCGACGACCCAAAAACAAACTTGGCTGATTAGCAATCTAATACATAAACAGGGACAATGTGTGAAGAACGTCGAGCAGCAGCAAGAACAAAGGTAAAAAAACGGATTAGAATTTTTTTTTTTATCCAAGACTGTAATTCATTGATTTGATTCAAAAGGCTGAATCAATTATCATCAAGGAAGTTCAACGCAAAAGAATCTACGTCGACATTCAAGCACCAAGCAACGGTGGGATAATTGTAGATAAAGACAGAATATTGAGGGCAGGAAAATCTCTATCGAATCTAAAGTAGGAATTTAACATAAAACATCAAGATATATCACCCAAAATTCATAGAATAACCTGATTGACAATATTCGAAACGCATTAACTCAATCTTCATTTAGAGCCAACGTTGCTGTCAAGTTTCCTGAACCAACGTTGTTGGATCGATCATGGTTGTAATGCAGTTCGTAATTTTTATCAGGAATATATCAAATGCATTCAGCAGAGAAAAAAAAGTAAGCACACAGTACATGGGCGATTTACCAAAGCAACATTTGATTTCATGTCGTCCTTTCATTCTTACTTGTGTGTACTATGCTGCTCTAATTAATATTAGAGCAAAACATGGTCTAAGTCAAATTCCAGTGGGTAAGGCATTCATCGCACTTTTTGCATGCTTCACAACCAAGACAGTTCATATAGAATTGGATATCGGACAGGTACAGTGAAGTATTCATCGCTATTTTAGATCCTTTCATAAGGTGGAGTAGGATTCCTGCTGTGGTAGTAAGCGACTATTGCACAATTTTTTTTCATTCGTGATTAATCATTCAACCAAGCTAGGGCCTTTCGTTTCCGAGGACTTGAGGAATCAAACAACAAAACCATTAAGTACCACTTCAGTCGAGACACGCGAGCTATATATTATTTCATTTGAGGAACTGAATCGAACCACTACCTCAGCAATTATTGTAATCTTTTGAGATCTCAATAAATTGCAAATGATGGTGCAAGTTCTAAAAAAAGTTTGTGGTCAAGGCCATTTGAAATAAAACAGGAACCCACCTTTATAATATTCCATATTTTGTTTAGCATAAAATATGATATAATATTTTACGCATAAGTACTTATATACATCTATATAACTAAATATCATGTTGTAAACGACCCTAAATCCCAAAAGCTCATATAGTATAGTACGTAGCAAGCAAAGCACATAAAATTCATAAATTTAAACCAATAAATTATAGTGTTAAGTCATTTTTAGTGTTTTATGTTCGGGTATATTTACAGCCCTAATTCATTATTATATGTATGTATTTATAAATTTTAGTAAATTAATTTTATCGATTATCAACTGACTGTTATTTGCTTGTTACAAGGCGCCAGTACATAAATTGTACATAATATAATAAATATGTATATATAGCCACTATACACAAACTAAATCTGTCCCCAATGAAAATGAAACTAAATAAAAAAATGATATAAACAATTTTATAGTAGAACATGGAACTGGAAACAATTTATTAGGTATTTGTGTATGTATATATAGTTGTCTGTTATCCTCCTCTCACCAGGGTAAAATTCATCAGGTAGATTTAATATATTTGGGCTATGCAACAAACCTAACAAAAATCATTCTTTGTGGGTTTTCAAAAAATTCTTATAAAACTGTAAATTTTTATGTACCTAGCTACCTAGATAGATTCCCAATTTTAATATTTCAAGTTACGCTAGACTAGACAAACATAAATGTTTGATTTGCATACAAAAAGATTTATATAAATTTTCATTTTGCTAGTTATTTTTGCAGTGTAGACTCTCTAAAGATTTTCTTTTGTGTAAAATATTTATCAGTAGGTAAATTTCCTTTATGTACTTTTTGTGATGAGGATGTTAATAAAATGAAATTATACACAATGGATATCTATACTGTTTGCATACCAATTAGGTTTGGTAGGCTAAAAAAAATATACAGGTTATTTTCTAGAAACTGACGACAGGTGAGTGGAAAATATGAAACAAATTGCCTAGTTTTAAAATACAATTTATTTAAAAAAAGAACAAATCTATTTCTCAATTTTTTAAAGTGGTATAATTACATCATGATGAAACGAAAAATGTTTCTAAAAAACCGACTTTAATATTTTCAAATAAAATGGGACCGACCCAGTTCACTTTATATTCAAAGGATATCTTACTCTAATTAAATAATCGATCTGTTACTTAGTTTTAATAAGTCAAAAAATCAGATTCTGAAAATATTCCTGCAAAACCTGTTCAATCAACGAAGTAGTTCGTTGTTGAAATTTGTTGGAAGAAGGATTGAAGAGCCGCCGATTTAAGGAGCAATTAAATCGGATTTGCTTTCTTAGTTCAGCCAAAAATATAAGGTTGAACTTAAACTGTTATCTTAAACTGTTTAAGATTTAAAATTTTACCAATATTTACAGAAATAAATGTTTATATATACTTAAATTGAAAAATTTTATGTATTGGGATATTCTGTGTGTAATTTAAGTCCGCATTATAAATTTCGGAAAATTAAATGTATTCAATTAGATGCAATTCGATTCGAATAGATTGGTATACTAATAAAATTTACAAAATCCGGTGAAGCGTTACTTGGTTTTCCGAATTTCACGACATCTGTATCGAAACGCTTTATCGGCCAACGCAATTTACCAGCTATACTCAAAAGTAATAGAATCTTTTGATTAACTTACATTAACAATAATCATTATAAAGAGGTTTTACTCTCTAAAAATAATCCTAAATAACAACATTTTGTACGCTCTCTGGGAATATTACAATTAAGTATCAAACAAAACACACACAGTAGTATCTGCGTCGAACGAGATTCTAAAGTGGCCCATTGTGAACACACTTACCTATTATGTGATCTGTATAATAATCTTTGTAAAAACATAATTCCCTAAAGTCCACTAAATTCTGTGTTATATGTCACAATTAGAGAGATTGCCTTCTCTAACTCTCTCTTCCCGAAATCCCGAAATCCGGATCCCGAAATTTCTTGATCCCGAAATCGCAGGATTATTCTCTAAAATTTTTGGATATTTTTGTACCTAATACTAATGTGCAAAATAGAAAACGTATGGTGGACGTTATAAAAAGGTCAGATAAAATTGAAGATCGTGAAGGAAATTTGCCAATTTCAAGAGAGAAAGTACTGAATTTAGCTCTGGAAAAAGGTTCCACAAAACTCCACAAGAAAAATTCCAGCCAAAATAGAAATCTAGGTTTCCAAATTACAGAAGGAAATGTCCTTATTTAAAGATGGAAGATCCAAAGGTGACAACCTCCAAAAAGTTTATTAAATTTACTTACAATAAAACCAACAAATGTGGAGTGCAAAAGAGCTTTTTCAGCCAATGGTATCATAAAATCAAAAATTCGAAATCGGATTAGCATTTTATCGCTTATCATATAATTTATGATTAATGCTTTGATTAATGCTTTAATTTATCATATAAATACCTAAATGAATTTTTTATTACTGAATAAAATGTATAGTTTATATAATTGTTTATTTTTAAATTGATTTGTTTTCAGGGAAAATTTGGTTTTATTGAATCAAGGGATTCCCCGAAATTAAGTTTTTCAATTCCAATTCCTAGGATTCAAAAATTCCGGTATTTTTGACATATCTATAGTTACAATTACAATCAAGTGTAACATTTCCAAAAAATTTGAAAAAGCTAAATAATTTTTTAATAACTAAGCGGTTAAAAGGCCGCTTCTTCGTTTTATCGAAAAATCAAATAGAAATTGCTTTGCAAAAGCTCAATAACATTGGAAATCGATCTATTACTAAGTTTAAAATATAAAAGAGTATTTGACAGACCTAAAAAAAATCTAATCAAAGCTTTTATTTAAGTTTTATAAACCAACTTTAAAGTTGATTATAATTCGACTATAGTATAGAATTAAAGTGGCACTTGCAAGACGGTGTTGCCAATATACATATATGACAATACCTTATGCAATCGAACTGAACTTTGTTTATTTAACGTTAATGATCAGATGGACCCCAGTGGACTTTAAATTGTAAAATATAAAACTTTTCGCCATAGAAATCGTTTAACCGACAGGGTTAGCCTCAAATAATGTTTTATGCAAGTAATAGAATAAAAAGCAATTGAATTTATTTATATTTGTATGTATTAGTTAAAACAGATCTAAGGAAACTAAACGCATTTCTGTTCAATGAGGTCCAAAATAATTTTGAAACTGAAATTTCACCTCAAGGCACTTGGTGCTTTCGCTCAAAACAAAAAATTCAAACAAAAATGGAGCGTAACACCTCCAGTTGTGACAAGAATACCAAATTTTCGAATAATACGAGAAAAGGAAGGCGTAACCGTTCAAACGGCACAAAACTTTACTATAGTCAACTACGCGCGTTTCTAGTAATTTTAATAGACCTGATCAAAAGTGCATCGTATTTGGTATGAGACCAGATTTACGCATTAATTGGTATTTTGATGTACCAGGAGTTCACAAAAACTGGGACGTACGGTTGGACTACCTAAACTGTTTAGATAATCGACCATGTGACCGGACTGTGATGCCTCTAAAGCGTGTGCAGCAGTTGTTATGATACCTACGGTTCAATAATTTTCAAACTAGAGTAGAACGGTTAAAATTAGATAAATTAGCGCCGTTTCGTGATGTCTAGAATATGATTTTGGCAAACCTCAGACAACCGTATAAACCATCAGGATATTTGATCATTGATGAATCCTTAACCTAGAAATACGGCATAAAAATATTTTGGTTGTGCGATTCAAAAATGCTTACCCTATGAGCGCTGAAATTTATGTTGGAAAACGACCGGATGAGTCACGTGCCAGAGATTATGTATTAAATCTTGCCCATAAGATATCTGCTCCTTATGTTAACAAAGAGAATACAATTACAATGAACAACTTTTTACCAGTTGCGTGTTGGCAAAATAATTGCTGCAACAAAAGACTACAATAACTGGCACAGTTCGTAAGTGTGAACCGAACTTACAAAAAGAACTTACTGGAAAATTATAATTAAAATAACGGGAGCTCAATTCTTCAAAGTATTGTTGTGCCAACCATTTGACTCTAGTCAGATATAAACCCAAGTCAAACAAACACGTCTGTCTATTGGAAATATTGCTTAATGATGCTAGCATTGACACTGAATTTCGGCAACCAAACATCATTCTGGACTACAACAAAACAAAAGGCGGTGTTGATACCTTAGACACATGCAAAAGGAAAACCAAACGGTGGCCAATGGTTTTATTTTTTAATATGATTGACCTTGCGAGAATAGCAGCATTTAATTTGCATAAGTGCCAATCCCCAGCTATTCGAAAAGAGGAAAGCCTCAGAAAGGAAACTATTTCTAAAACAATTGGCCCTGGAATTGGCACAGGCAAATATTTTGAAGCGGCTGTTCAACCCGAAAGCGTTAACAAAAAATAAAATTGTAATAAATCAAATAGGATATATAAAGTCTTACACGTAGAACGAGTTACAGTGAAAGATAAAACAGCGACATCAGCAGATAAACGCCCAAGATGTTATCTTTGCCCCCGATCCACTGATACTAAGACCAGATCCAGATGTCATTCATGTAATAAACCATCTTGTGCAAATCACACTAACACCTCGATTCTGAAGCACAGTCACTAACTGAAAAATGGTATTAGGTAAGACTTTTTGTCTTTGTTTTGAGTTTACTCTTCGTTATGAGACTTTTCGTACTCTGTGAGTAGTCTGTGACCAATAAGACCACCAAATTTGTATATCTTATGTAAGGCTTTTGACTTTGTGTTGAGTTTTGTCTTAGTTATGACACTTTTTGTATTCTGCGCTGTAACGGAATTAAACCTAATTCCGTTATCAACCCATCCCAACAAAATCTGCTTCCTCATCGGCATGACCTCAAAGATAATATCTTCAACTTCATCCCATTTAAGCAAACGTCATGCCGGCTTTCTTCATTTCTGCGTTGCATTTATTTATAGTGGTATCATATGATTCATTCACCTTGGAATTTTTTATATGTGCCACAGTTAAGTAAACGGAAATGTTGCCCATGTACATAGTAAATGTACTTGTTTTATTAAATAGGGAAATAACAACGTCCGATGCAATCATTCTTCAACGGATGTTTTAAAAGTAAAAAAATATTTTCGCGTGGTTAGATTTAGCAAAATCGATGTCACGTTGGTGTACAATTTTCGTAGGAACTTTTATGATGAGATCGCAAAAAATTTCCTACCAACCTCAAAAAGTAAGTACAATTTTTCTTGTTTGGGGACAGTCAGTTTTTAGAGAAGCCAGCGTTACGTCGGTTTTTTTTGTTGCTTTGTAAGTTTTAAGTTTGAGACGTAGAGTTTTTCTTCTCTTAGACTTCTCTTTAGAATGTTGTTATGTTTAATTTTTAGGTTTAAGTTTTTGTTTTGATTTTTTTTTTTGGTATTGTGTAAATCTAATTTTTAGTGTGGAAACATAAAATTGGTGATTGTGAGACTAACTGTGATCGTGTTTTTTTTGTTGAGTTTTTTTTTTGTTGGACTTAATTGTAGCGTAGAGCTGTGTTGAAAGTGGTAAGTAGTAAAGAAGTGCTGGCGTTTTATTAACCAACAAAATAATAATAGTGAGGTTGCTGCCGACGGAAGGTAAGAAGAAATTGTTGACACCAAGCGGCTCTTTTCTTTTACCGACCTAGTTAGCATTCCACTGTTAACCGCATTCTTATACTAACATTTTTATCAATAAGGGCCTATGGACCAAATTAATTTTAAATTAGTTAGGCTAGGGTGAAATGTCTAACAAGACATTCCTATGCATATACAACCACGGTTAAGGCCGCCCACGTAATGGGCTGATAGGCTAACCCACTACTTCGGGGTCCAATACCCCAATTTCTACCCTTCCCCAGTTTATTCGTTTTTTTTTTCTTTTTCTATTAAATGCGGTAATCTAGGTTGTTGTATTGGGTGCTCCAAAACCACATCGTTCCCCTCTATTAAGCTATTAGCGGCAAATCTATGAAACCGGGTCGGCTTTAACTATTGCTAAGGTAAACCAGTTTCAAGTATATTACGAGTACTAACCATTAATTAATTCGAAATTTAATAAGTTATACCATTTAGAGTTCGGTACAAGCCGAGTTGCTACATTTAATTGAAATACTAATTTGGATTTAGATACTGAAGAAAATTAGATTATTGGAGGTCAATTACTTAAGAAAGCGTTCGACGGTGAAAAATTATGGCTATCGACGTTGCCGTGTGTATGTGCTTAAGTATACAAGGACGCAGTACACTTTGAATTAATGAGTGATCTTACCACAGAAGCCTTTGTAGCAAGCAGCCATAAAGCATTTTGTGTCGCGTCGCGGTTTATATTTGGATGTACAAAAAATTTATTATCTGACCTTTCTTATTTTTTATCAAAAATTTTTAATGCTATTTCCAATTTACTTTTAGAAGATTTAGATAACTTGGCATTTGATTCCGCCAGCAGCTCCACACTTTGGCAGCCTCTGGAAGGCCTCAGCTGCATCTATCTACAACCTTAGAGGAGTGGTTGGCATTACTATTTTAACTATGGAGGAAATGTTAACACTCATCATTCAAAATGAAGCGGTTCTGAATTCAAGACCGATCAATTACATTTTTTCGAAAATATTTGCACCGCACTGATACCAGTATACCAGAATAATGCAATTGTGCATTGCATTAAACACGATGCTTTATCTAAATATAGAGGAACCAAACAAAAATTATCTTTCTCTACAGAAAAACCCACCATACTTTAAGTGTCAGCAATTTTAACTTATCTAAACAAACTCGGATATTTTGAGGAAAGTTTATTTCAAATATACTCTGACTTACTAATCTGGGTGTTAAAGCAAAATTTTTTTTTAAAATTGTAGGTTAGTTTACCGAAACATTATCCCTAAGCTTCCAAAGATAGTTTAATATATTTTGTATACAGTCCCTGTTATAGTAGTTTTAAATAAATATTTATTTTAACGATAAACAGTTTCAAAACTTAGTAATGTGTAAATCCTCTCATAGTTAATTATGCCAAAGGATCAAACTATAATATGCGGTTTAGCCAAAACCATTATTAACAGATAATTTATTTCAAACATTAAAATAATATTTTCCAACTCGTAACTTTACCATATTACCATTTTCGTCTACAATTCCTCCACTACATTACTTTTGTGTGCGGATATAAACTACTATACCATAATTTCCATTATTTCACCAGCTGTAATCAAACCAAAAATATTCTGTTTCCATATTTTGTGTCCTTTCCATCTGTGCTTACTATAAATGGGGTATACTCGTCGTGTAGTATGAGAGGGCGGCGATGATAATAAAATATTCTGGTTTATGTTCGGAAATAAATTCGTACGAAAAAAAAAATCTGTGCATTCTTCCAAATAAATATTGTTCTCTTCCTGGAAAAAAATATTGCATTCAAATTTAACAGAACCAGGAGATGCAAAAACAAAACGAAAAAAAAAAAAAAAGATTTGGTACAGAACTTTTACAGACACAACAAAATAAAGTTAACACCATGCAACATTATGCTGGTTGTTGTGTTATATGTATTACTATTTTGTTACAACATAAATCATAAAATTATAAGAGATTCATTGTACTGTTAAATATTTTTTTTTTTTTAATTTTTGGACAGTTTTTAATAAAATAATTATGATGTTGTCCAGTGAACATTTTATAATTTTTCAGTTTTCAATTTTGGACAAAACTGTTACATGTATAAAAGGAAAATAATTTGCTATCTGAATTAAAATAAAACATAAACTGGAAAACTGGTGTTACATGACAGATGAGAATATTTTTCGTGTTCTGATACCTGTTTTGAGATTCCATTTGGTTATTTTTGCATTATGGTGATTTAAAATTCGTACTTATTTCTTTGCGGATAAAGATTTTTGTTTTTTCCTTGAAATTTGCTCAATGTTAGTGTAATTTGGATTTTAAAGCACTTATAATTTCTTCCTGAATTATGGTAATGCAGGAAAAGTTATTGCATATTCGAGATAAATAACCTTCAGCTATGACAATTTGGTTTAAAACCTTCTAACAAGTTTCAATGCAATTTTAATATTCCTTTTATTTTCGACATAAATATTTGGTCTAATTTTCAATAATAAATTATTTATACTTAAAATAGTGTTCAAATTTTGAAATTTATTTCCCAAGTTCACAATGATTAATTAATTAATAAATATTTGTTAATCAAATTTGATTGGTTTTGTAAATTAAAATTTTAAAACATATTTTGAGTAACGTCCGTAAATTAATTGACGCCAAGTTCGAATTAGAGTCAAAATAATTTATCTCTACCTTTTCGGTTGCATTTTGTAGTAACGTGTGAATAACTACTCTACGTTCTCTACGAACCGAATGCGTTTGGTACTTATGATTTCTGAAACCTTTGACACATTTATTCAATTTCATTTTGATTATATTTAAATTAGAATTGGCATTTAATCAAACGATCTAGCATTGTGTTTAAACTTTAAATAGTTTTATTAAAATTTTAAAGAAACCAGAAGGTTCGTCCCAGTTGGGTTTATTCAAAATCATCATTTAAAAATCATTTTAGAATCACTTCCTCATTTACACACCCAATTACTTCGTAATCGGTTATTAAATGATCAAGAATTGTTTCAGTTGGCTAAATTGCACAACTAAGAACCACCCCTTATACCAAATTTAACCATATCCGAACTTTAATTATTAACAAAAATAAAATAACTCATCGAGATCGCTTCTAGTTAGCACTAAACAATTTCCTCGCTAATTTTTATTCAAAAATTCGAGCCGAATTAAATTTTAAAAGCGAGGGTTCCACTAGGAGGGGGCATCATCGAAAGAATCTCCAATAATTTTGTCCTTCTAACTGAACGTCATCAAATCGACGGACTTAAATATTTATTTATGAAATTTCATCATAATAGTTTGAATTAAGAAACAAAATTAAAAATTGCGGTAAATTGAATTATCCCAGATACAGCGGAGTGCCCGATTACTTATGAAACTGAAGGAGTTAATTCTGCAAGTGTTGTCGTGAATTTGAATTCTAAAACAGATCTTAAAGCTTTCAGGAAAATTTTCATGATTCCATTAAAACAATAATTAAAGCGTGTAGATTTTTCAATCTTAAGAGAGAGTTATATGAATCGTATGAGCTGTATAATGATCATCACTTTAAAATTATCACGGATCATAAACCGTTAATCTGGCTGTGTAACTTAAAAAATCCATCGCTTGATAAGTTGGCGAATAAGATTAGACGATTTCGATTATGAAGTTGTTCATAAATCTAAAAATATATATCTTTCGATGCCTTAAGCAAATTTAAGTACAGATACGTATTCCAAAACAGAAATGAACGAAATGACACGATCACAGACTGGGCGATCTAACCAATCAATCAAATTCTAGAAACTGAACTTTTGCTATAATCCTAGTTCGAGGAGGTCATCAATGTGTATTTCGTAATTCAGGAGGTCATCAATGTGTATTTCGCACGGCAGAACTTACTTACAGCATTTTTTAATAGTTTGCCTTTGAGGATAAGGGGTGAAGTATACCTCAGATAATTTTTGGATTTTACCGGTTTCTACATTAAAAAATGTTGAAATTTTATTTTTGCCATACTAATAAATAATCTGTATTATTCTCAGTTGTGAAAAGTCGTTGGATAAATTTTTGCTGAGGAATTTTTCTATGTTATGTCTTCCTTTCAAAAATTCTAGCAAAATTTTAACTATTTTTATAAATACATATAGTCTTAACTTATTAACTGAAATAATTTGGAACAAATAATATTTCATAGAAAATTTTATGATTTTGCTCGGTATCTATTGCAATGCAGGTTCTCTGATTTGAGAAAAAAATTAAAAAATATAGATTGAACCTTGAAAAAAATATTCTAATCAAAATTACTCGAAAACTCCTCATATATCGCCATATATTAGTGAAACCTGAAAAATCTCTCAATAATTTTCATCACCGTTTGAAATGAGAAAAGAAATATGAAAAAGGAAGAGCAGCCCTACTGAAAGATCCTTACTGTTTTTTTTTCTGAAATTAGGATTCATTTGCAATCGTTTTCCTGTACATTTATGTAAAACTCAATTCAGAAATTTTTCAACAAAGTCATTTGATGTAAAAAAAATTAAAAATAATCCGCCAATCAGGAGGACTGTCTAAATAAATCTTTCCGAATCTTTCCAAAAAAGAGTAGATCTCTCTCACAACCGATTTTGAGAATTGGAAAAGGCCTTTTCAGCATTTTCCATTTGGGTGACGTATGGTAAAAAAATAAAATTGCAAATATAACATTATGAAACTACTACTGTATAACACTTAACACCATAAACAGGGTTTTCCCGAAATCCAGAGCAATCATAATAGATACTTTTGAGTTGAGAAAAAGCAATTAAAAATATGAACCCGGTCGAAGACTAACGGCCATAGGTATGATTTACGTAGAACCATCTGCGTATTGCATAGTTCCATGCAGTACTGACACAAAAAATATGTAGGTCGATAAAGTTAAGGGGATTTGTTCTTCCAAAACACATAACAAACTTGAAAATGATAAATTATTTTTTTAATCTTTCTTAAATATAAATTATCTCCTATCCAATCAACACAAACACTTTAGTGATAAAAACATACGTACCACAGAGTGCTACATCAAAGAAACATGAACTGGTCACATAGAATTATCACTTTATATATCTCTCCTTGTGGAAAGAGCAGAAATAATGCCAATACAAACTAATTTTGTGACTAAGAGCAAGGACACAATATTTGGAGAACGCTAACAAGTGAGAATCCCGTAACTCACAAAATCGAAACACTAATATTACCGAGAACGGAACAAGATCTAGCCGAAATAATGAGTCATTGTCGGAATTACATATTTGTCATTTTGTAGTAACTCTGCACAAATAAGTGCAACAAGGAACACCAGTCGCAAAACACACTACATGACAAAAAAAGCACTGTAAACAAACGAAATTATAGGTCGCACTCAAACTTCACATCAACATAGAGGACAGTCGTGCCAACTTAGCGACAAAAAATTTTACAATCCCTTGAGTGGGATTTTTGAAGTAAAACTTCTTTAGGCACGCTTGACTTGGGGACTAAGCTGGCAAATGCGTTACGAAAAGTGTAATCGAACGAGGCGAACGAAACAATAGACGCAAAACGAAATCATTTTCCTTTAGTATCAGGATGTGCCATGACAATTCATAAATCCCTAGGTGGAACATTAGTTGATACCATTTTATTTTAATCATTGGTTAAAAAATTTGATAACAAGAAAATAGGAAAATTGGAAAATTGGTAAATGGAAAATTGGGAAAATTGGAAAAATTGGAAAATTGGAAATTTCGAAATTTGTAAAATTGGAAATTTTGAAAATTTGTAAATTGGAAAATTGGAAAATTTTAAAATTGGAAAATTAGAAAATTGGAAAACAGGTTAATGGAAAATTGGAAAATAGGAATATATGAAAATATGAAAATATGAAAATATGAAAATATGAAAATATGAAAATATGAAAATATGAAAATATGAAAATATGAAAATATGAAAATATGAAAATATGAAAATATGAAAATATGAAAATATGAAAATATGAAAATATGAAAATATGAAAATATGAAAATATGAAAATATGAAAATATGAAAATATGAAAATATGAAAATATGAAAATATGAAAATATGAAAATATGAAAATATGAAAATATGAAAATATGAAAATATGAAAATATGAAATTATGAAAATATGAAAATATGAAAATATGAAAATATGAAAATATGAAAATATGAAAATATGAAAATATGAAAATATGAAAATATGAAAATATGAAAATATGAAAATATGAAAATATGAAAATATGAAAATATGAAAATATGAAAATATGAAAATATGAAAATATGAAAATATGAAAATATGAAAATATGAAAATATGAAAATATGAAAATATGAAAATATGAAAATATGAAAATATGAAAATATGAAAATATGAAAATATGAAAATATGAAAATATGAAAATATGAAAATATGAAAATATGAAAATATGAAAATATGAAAATATGAAAATATGAAAATATGAAAATATGAAAATATGAAAATATGAAAATATGAAAATATGAAAATATGAAAATATGAAAATATGAAAATATGAAAATATGAAAATATGAAAATATGAAAATATGAAAATATGAAAATATGAAAATATGAAAATATGAAAATATGAAAATATGAAAATATGAAAATATGAAAATATGAAAATATGAAAATATGAAAATATGAAAATATGAAAATATGAAAATATGAAAATATGAAAATATGAAAATATGAAAATATGAAAATATGAAAATATGAAAATATGAAAATATGAAAATATGAAAATATGAAAATATGAAAATATGAAAATATGAAAATATGAAAATATGAAAATATGAAAATATGAAAATATGAAAATATGAAAATATGAAAATATGAAAATATGAAAATATGAAAATATGAAAATATGAAAATATGAAAATATGAAAATATGAAAATATGAAAATATGAAAATATGAAAATATGAAAATATGAAAATATGAAAATATGAAAATATGAAAATATGAAAATACGAAAATATGAAAATATGAAAATATGAAAATATGAAAATATGAAAATATGAAAATATGAAAATATGAAAATATGAAAATATGAAAATATGAAAATATGAAAATATGAAAATATGAAAATATGAAAATATGAAAATATGAAAATATGAAAATATGAAAATATGAAAATATGAAAATATGAAAATATGAAAATATGAAAATATGAAAATATGAAAATATGAAAATATGAAAATATGAAAATATGAAAATATGAAAATATGAAAATATGAAAATATGAAAATATGAAAATATGAAAATATGAAAATATGAAAATATGAAAATATGAAAATATGAAAATATGAAAATATGAAAATATGAAAATATGAAAATATGAAAATATGGAAATATGAAAATATGAAAATATGAAAATATGAAAATATGAAAATATGATGATATGAAAATATCAAAATATGAAAATTGGAAAATTGGTAAATTGGAAAACTGGTAAATTGGAAAATTCAAAAATTGGAAAATTCGAAAATTGGAAAATTGGACAATTGGAAAATTGGAAAATTGAAAAATTGAAAAATTGAAAAATTGAAAAATTGAAAAATTGAAAAATTGAAAAATTGAAAAATTGCAAAATAGGAAAATAAAAAATATGAAAATAGGAAATTTTGAAAGTTGGTAAATTGGAAAATTGGAAAATTTGTAAATTGGAAAATTGAAAAACAGGAAAATTGGAAAGTCATAATATAGACTTCTATGTCACTGACTGACTCACTCGAGAACGCACAGGGTGACCAAAAATTTTTTTTTTCTATATTATAACATCTATGTCACTCACTAACTTACTCACTCCAGAACGCACAGGGTGACCAAAAAAAATACGTCCGTGTGATATATTTTATATATGTATTTTTTCTATATTATAGCTCCATTTCACACGAGGTATCGCAGAAACCGATTCTTTCTTCGTTTCTTTCCCCGATTGCCTATGATACAGGTTTTAATGCGACTTAAACATATTTTCGATGAAACCACATGATGTACTGTGGTTATACATAAATGAAATAAAAAATATTTCAAGGTCATTTTTACTATGCGAAGAGATTTCAAAAATGGTTTTTTTGTCCATTTTGTGACACATACATAAACATTGTCTATTACGACTAGTTGGCCTTGAAAAAGTTACCAAGTTACAAGGTTACCTCTTGTGGCATCAGACATAAACGGCTAGGTGACACTCGAGAACGCAAAGGGTGACCAATTTTTTTTCCAATATTATAATTTTTCTATATTATATTATAAATATTAAATATATATTAGAAGTTTTACTTCAGTAGTGTGGTCTAAAGCACACTTAATTTTTTTTATTTACCAAAATTCCCGTTTCACTGTTGACAGAATGTAAGCTATATAGAAGAGTTATTAAAGAAACTTAAACGCAAAAATAAATAATAATTTCGGCGCAAATTGACCAATGAATGCTAATTGTTCCAATTGCGTGCTTTTAAGATTTGATAGATTGGGCTCCGTTCAAAGTCGGTCATGAACTTGTGACTAATTTCTGAACTAAATGAACATAATCGCGACATCATTATTGCGATATAAAACTTAATTATTTATTATTTGTGATAGTCCGTTGACTAAGTATAGTTGCATACGTTCGAATTAGAATTACTTAAATTTCTAAATTTAATTTTCTAATATAACTGATTTAGTGCAAAAATTAAGGATTGTAAAGCAGCCACTGTGGTTGAGGTTGAAAGCGGCCAGGGGAGTGTCGACATCGTAAATTATTTATTATATATTTTATAACTAGCCGACCCGGCAAACTTTGTACCGCCTCAAAATCAAGTGGCAGCAAGGCTTTCGTTTTATTGAATTGATTCGAAATAATTTGCGTAGTATTGTTGCACTACTTTCTTTTAAATTATTTGCTGGGTGGGTTGCAATAGGGTCGATTCTCTTCAGTAAAGCATCTTGTGATATACGACATTTTTTGTTTTATTGTCAGGTGCGAGAACGAACAAAGCGGATGGTATGTCGACACGTAAACATGCTACGTACAATTGGCCGTGAGAGAAACATTCATTTTCTAGATACAGGCCACAAACACTCAAGGATGGGCCTTGTGATTTGTTGATCGTCATGGCGAATGCAAGACGAATTGGAAATTGAATTCGTTTAAACTCGAATGGCATATCGGTTGGGAACATCAGAATTCTCGAAATGAGAAGTTCTTCACCTTTGAAATTTTTATGAGTTTTCGCAAAACCAAACGCGTTCCGTTACATAGTTTTGGTTGATGCAGTTTTCGTCGCATACAAATTACCGCACCACCTTTCAGTTGTAAATTGTGCGGTGGCAAGCCAGCCAGATCCAATGAGTTTAAAACTTCAGTTGGATAGTTAGTTGCTTCGTCTTTGTTTGTCACACAGTCGATAGATTTGAACGAATGAAGTGGACCGACGATTAGATTTTGAATTGTGAAATTTAAGTGATCCACATCTTTATTCTTTGCCGGAAGAATTACTCGTTCACTCACCCAATTGTGATTTTTGTGGTTAGTAATGAGATTCGGGAACACTTTGTTGATGAGCTCGTCCTTCGTTGAGACAAAATTGTAAAAGTTCTGAGGAAACGAAATCAATTCGTTCGATTCGTCGACCGGAACAAGGCCATTACCGATAGTAAGCAATTGATTGGAGAAATCTTCAGCAGATGAATCGTTTAACCACAGAAAATCAAATTAAATTTTTCGTTCGAGCTAAAAAATGATAACAAAATATATTTCTGATAATTCCAATGTCATCGTTGTATCTGCCATTTTTCATTAAACTAAAAAGAACTCGCAGTTCAAATTTTTACGTTAACTTACTGGAGGAAATAACTCTTTTAGGTTGTCTTTGGTTTAACAATGCAACTCGCATGTTTGCGCCACGCAGACTCGATGATTTGAGGCAAGTGTTTATTTCATCGACAGCGGTCGATCTTGGAATGACTGGTATTTTTTGACCGAAATCGCCCGACAGTAAAATCGTTGCGCCTCCAAAATATCTTGGGTTATTGCGTAGATCTTTCTTGGTTCGATTGAGTGCTTCCAATGCGCATTTGTGCGCCATTGTTCATTCATAATCGATGATGATTTTACTTGCTACCAAAACTTTTGTCATTGCTGAGTGTTTAGCAATGTTGCAAGCCGGATTTAAAGCAGATTGAAGGTTTAACGACAATTTCAACAATGAGCAACTACTGCAGCAATATTGGATCTCAAACGAACAGTGGCCAAAATCAATGACATGAAGAATGCCTTCCCAGTTCCACCGGGTGCATCGACGAAAAATAATCCACCATTTCCATTGTGAATTATATAGATAAGTAGATGAAATAAAAAAAATTGGATAAAAAATAAAATAAAAATTTGCATGCAGCCTCCAGTCGGATTCGAATCCAGTACCTTGCGGCCCAAGCGCCGAAGCTTTAATCACTGCACCATTCGTCACATACAAAGTACACATACAAAATTCATATAAAAAAAAAGGTTTTTTATTAGATTTTTGGGGTTTTCCTTTTGAGTTTTTCTGACTTTTCTTTTCTCCCTAAACCACTACTGTATTGAGACGAACAAAATAAAAAAAAAATCATCGAAATAAATGAATCCATTCTCTAGATATCATTATAAAAGCCTTCCATACAAAATGTATGAGAAAATGAATTTTCTTGATAAATTTTTATTCGGTCAATAGTTATTATGCTATTCGGAGCGAAAACAAATCGAACAAAACAAAGATCATAAAAATCGGTCCTGCCGTTCTTGAGGTATAAAATGGTGTAACTAACCCGATTTTGTTTTATTTTATCACAAATTCATTTCGGCATGATTTACAGCTCTCGCGCACATATATATACAGGCCCCCTACCACCCGTAAACCACAATATCATATTGCACGATAAGTTTATATAGTGCTTCAATCAAAATTGGCTGAAAATATATCCCCCAGTTATCACAATAAAGCAGACAGTTTTTTTCGCAGCAAATTGAGAACAAGAAATGTATAAAAAATTTAAAATAGCTAAGCGAGCTTTTTTATCACACTCGCACGATTTAACGGATATCGGTAATAACATATAGTATATTCTACTTACTTTGATCATCTCCATTGCTGTTCCCGCTGCTCGCATCAATCACATAATTATTCAATGTTGGTATGATTCCGCTATTCAAGCTCGTCTGCACCGCCGTAATATTATACGGAAATACGATTTGATTTTCGATACTCTCTCCATTTGCGTAATACGAGCTGGTTGACGGTAGCAGTGGCGTTTCGATTGGTGTCATTGTTTCATCCAGCATTATAATACTGTTACCGAGTGATCGAGCTGTAATTTAAAAATAAAAATAAAAAAGCATGAGACGACAAATTTTATTTTAAGTACGCGGCTGAAAATTAAATAAACACTAGTGAATTATATTACCAAAATATCTATTACATTTATCAAGCAAAAAGCGGAAATTTTATAGAAAAATTAATTTTCTTACCTTTCAATATTATATACATTATAAATACATTTTGGTACGCAATCGAGCTTTCAACTATATAATATATAATTGTAACGTGCGAAATAAAAAATTGACTCACCTGGCACCGTAACATATTCTGCATGAATCAAGCAATCCGATGCGTGTCACAAAAACATTAAGAATTGTGGTAAAGACTGTTTATCGCGAGCAATTAATATTTTTTTCGACTGTTTCAATTAGATGCCAACTTATTTATTCGTTACGTATATTTTACTTATCACATACCACACCACACACAACAGCAAGCAAAAATGTGTTAGCGTGTTTTTAATATTTATCCATTTTTTATCAACATTTTCTTTTTTTGGTATGAAATATATTTTCATTCCTGTTCAAATCTTATGATATACGGTGTGTTGTTGTGTAAGAATTTTAATATTGAGCATTTTTTTTGTTGGTTTTTTGGTTGGATCGTTGAAGGGTATAAATTTTCACGGTTGATTTTATTCGTACGTCTGTTTATATTGGCATGAATATGGTTTATTAAGTGATTAGTATTTAAAAAAAAAAAATTTATCGATTTTTGTATTGTGCCGACTATATACTCTGGTGTATGTATTATAGCCAGAATTATAGTATGTCGAGTAATTATCTTACAATGTCAGCCAACCATTAAAAATATTAAAAATATCTAGCTAATTAGTTATATTTCAAATAAGTATAAATCATTTTTATGAATTTTTCTTCGTACCATAATAAAATTCAAATTTATTATTTTTATGGCACAAAACCATAATTTATTATATATATATTTGGTTCTTACGTTCGCTCTCGATTGTTGCCTTTTATCCGCTTCATTCATTCGTTACTCCTATTCGTAATGGTTTCCTTTGTGTAAGGACAAACAGGGTTTTATCTTTTAGACTCCGTCTTTCTATGCAAACCTAGTTGGCATTCAAAATTTCAGATAAATTACGATTGGGTAAGTATATTATCGTTTTAAGTCCTGATTTACAAACATGTTTTCAAGAAAAAATAAACATCGCGTTGATGCAAATCGTGCTGTGCAGTTGGTGAATGGAATAGTAAACAGTTAATACACGAAGTTACTGAAATCCTTATAAAAATGATGAAAAATGACCCTGTTTTGAAGTCAGCCCAAATTTTTTTTATCTTGATAGTAAGAATTGTCTTGACAGCTAGTCGAATACACTCAGCCCAAAATCTCAATTTTCATAGTTAAAGGAACCTTTATATTCGTGTATAATAAATGTGAAACAGCCATGAAGCAATTTTTACTTTTTTCAAATAGTTAATGAAAATGTTATTTTTAAGTAACAATAATATATAAAATATGATTGGTTATTACCACACAAATGTTGCCCCATAAAAACTAATTGGTTCGACAAAGAATTTATGATTTTTGCTGTTGATCTCACTGTAATTTTCGGATTATTCTGGATTCAGCCATCACGATTTAAAAGTTTCAGATGGTTGCAATAGGATCCTCATACTGAGAATGGCTCATATTCAGGTGCACCAAGAAGAGCCATAATAACTTAGTGGAGGTTGAGATTTTATGGATACTAGCCAAAATATTATGTAAAGATATATTTTGTACATAGTTTTGAGAGTTCTCTCTTCGTCAGCTATTTTTGAAGAGAGAACTCTCGAAACTATAGTACACTACGAAATAAAAATTAAAAATAAAATAAATAAATAAATTATCACATAAAGAAAAATATTCTCATTTTTACCACGCTTATATCAGCTCACTCTGTGTATCTGTTTAAATCGTCAAATTTTGTAATCAATTTTTCAACAACTTGCGATAGTCCAATTGAGCTGAAATTTTGCATGCAGGCTTAACTCCGATGACAATACAAGAATCTAACATTTTTGGACATTAAATATCAATAAATATATTCTGGCATAGTATATTTATTGATATTTAAACTGTAAGTAGTGAAGACACAAACCAATTTGAAAAGCTATAATATATTTATCATACATAAAAACCGAAATCTTTTTCAAAGTTCTGCCATCTAACTAAAAAGTATGAAAACTTTTCAATTACAGTTGAACGATCAATTTTTAATAAATTTATTCATATACGTATACAGTTTGTTTGAATATTTAGTCATCGCGGTGTTACTGTTTATATTCATATAAAAAATATGACGTAAACGTTTATGTTGTTGTAATTTGCATGTAAAAATTGTTTGGATGGAAAATTGTTTGGATGCTTAGATTTTACACCACTACTATTAGTCGAGGCAATGAAGCAAAAAGATAGGAAAATTTTTAGGACAGCACGTAGAGGGTTGCGGTTTATTGCATTCGGTTGCAAAAACGATTTAGATCATAATTCCTACCTAGGTTCTACCCTGTAGAAACCTCTGAATGCATTGCTGCAGCCACAAATGCAGCCAAAACATGCACTTTTTGGGAGGCTTTTCCGCCAATTTTATAACTTCGTAAAAAAGAGGCA
Source organism: Nephrotoma appendiculata (assembly GCA_947310385.1). Classification (NCBI taxonomy): domain Eukaryota; kingdom Metazoa; phylum Arthropoda; class Insecta; order Diptera; family Tipulidae; genus Nephrotoma; species Nephrotoma appendiculata. The sequence continues at coordinate 301,574,260 of OX371224.1, read as the reverse complement.
AAACCGGCTCAATTTGGCTACTCGGGGGTTTTTGGGGTCGCTGATCACGATTATGATGTTCAAATCGACCCCCCGTACACCTGGGAGTCAGGAACGCCGATGAACGTCATCTCCGTGGAACACTTCAGGAATTTCGTGCGCCGAAGGGCAGGTCCCACGGACACCTGGTGCTCCCTGACCTGGCCCTGAACGTCATATCCGTGGATTTGTTTCGAGATTCATGCGCGGAAGGGCAGAAACTCGGTATCTGGGGGTTTTTTGGGTCGCCGAACCCAGGTAGGGTATCGGCGATGACCCCACGGACATGGCCCTGAACGTCATCTTCGTGGCTTTTCCTTACAGAAAGGAACAAGACAAATTGAAAATCGTTACGGGGGGTTTTTTGGGCCGCTGAACCCAGTTATACATCGGTGAAAACCCCACGGGCAACTGGTGCACCTGACCTGGCCCTGAACGTCATTTTCCTGGCTTTTCCTTACAGAATGGAATCAGACAAACTGAAAATCGTTACGGGGGTTTTTTGGGTCGCTGAATTCGAATATGGCATCGGTGAACACCCTACCGGCACCTGGAGTGTCAGAAGGTATAGTTATTTTGCCAACTACATTCGCGAATCTCGATAGTAATCAATTATCGATTAATGTCGAGAGTTTTACCAAGCCGCGAAAAACGAAACCAAGAAACGAAAAAGAATGAGTCGCGTTTTAGGAGTTAAAAGAGACACAGTCTCTTACAAAAATAATATAGTGATAGTGCCGCGAACAATCGTTCACACCAACCATTTTGTGAACAAAATTTATAATAATACTTTATAACAAAATGATAAATAATTTATATAATAAATAAATAGTTATCATAAACAAAAGATAGTGAGTGTTATTAATTATAAAATAAAACACGGTAACGCCACTATAAACCTCACTCCGGACGTCATCTCTATGGCTTCCCCTAACAGCATCCAACAAGACAAACTGAAATTCCTCATACAGGTTTTTTGCGTCGTTAATTTATCTCCCTGTAAATAAAGATGGAGGAAAGGAAGAGAATGAATACCAAGTCCATGTTCATGTAATTGACATTTCGAAACTTTTTATTGAACTCAAATCAAGTATAATCCACCCGTGACTCAACCTCATCTCATTAATCTTCAACTTCGATTTTCAAGACCGTAACTAAATATCAAATTCTGCATCAAGTGACACATCGTTAATCTGTTCATTTTCTTCGTCATCCACTGACCCATTCGTCAGTAGTGCATCTTCCTCGTCTAAGGCCTCTCTCTCTGCTGCAATTACGCTTTTGACTGAAGATCTTTCAGTATTGGTGCTAGTTGAGCCTTCACAATTTTTACAGGCAAGATTGCAAGGCAGGCCTTGCTTCCTACAACTGCAGGTCATGAGATTACACTGTCCTACGCATCCACAAAATATGAGTTCCATAATATTGAGGGGGGCGCAGGTTTTTGCGTCATTTGGACAGGGACCAGTGTATCAGCTTGATGGTTCCACCCCCACTCTGTTGGGTCCATGGTCACCTGATCTCCATGCAACCAATCTTGCACTTGAAAATAGATCCTTTTCAAGTGTTGCTGAATTGCGTCTACTGTGGGGAGAATCTTAGCTAAATTAACTTTCCCCCTCACTTGGGCTTGTCCTCCTCAGGAACATTCGACTTCCTGAATGCAGGTGGAGCACCGTACATTGCCTGGATTAGCTGCGCCCCATTCTTAAAAATTTCTTCGCTTGCCAAACCAGCTTCCTTGAACTTCGCAGCATGAACTTCAAGGTCTGGGAATTTCTAGAAAGTCTTGAAAAATTTTGTTTTCCCTTGGTAATATGTTGCAGATATTGTATCGCATTCCGTTATCGCGTGGAGCAACAAAATATTTTTTGCAACAACAGGAATATGAGACAAGCTGCTTAAAGAGTATATTTCTTCAGCTTTATTGACCCTTGGGGGTTTTTGTAGAAATATTTCATTATCTGCCGTGCAGAGTGCGGTCAATAATGCGGCAATGTCTATGTCTTCGCTGACAATGACTACCTTTGTCGATGAGTCTCTGGATTTTTGCAAAGCTGTCGTTACCATTGTACGATCAGCGTCCGCTGCACATTGCTCAGAAACTATCCCAGCTGTGGTTAGTTTAGCCCTAGGCATTTTTATAATGTTATTTTTATTATTTTTATTTTGTAAAAATTTATCCTGTTGGATTTGTAATTTTGTATACCGTAAACTCACACAAAAGCATTCAATAAACGGTATACACAGACGAGAATATTAAGAGATATTTTCTCCCCACTCCAGGCGCCTCCACCTTGTAGCCTTTTTACAGCGGCAGATCACCTTTCTCGAGAGCCCCAGGGGAGAGTTACTCATGAATAAATTTATGAACTGGTGGGACGATTTGCAGTTTGTCTGATTTCATTCTGTAAGGAAAAGCCTCAAAGAAGACGTTCAGAGCCAGGTCAATGCGCTCCAGGTATCCGTGGGGTCTTCGCCGATGCCATATCTAGGGTCAGCGACCCAAAAAAAACCCGGAACAATTTTCAGTTGGTCTGATTCTATTCTGTAAGGAAAAGCCAGGAAAATGACGTCCAGGGCCAGGTCAGGCGCACCAGGTGCCCGTGGGGTCTTCCCCGATGTCATTGCTGGGTTCAGCGGCCCAAAAAACCCCCCATTACGATTTTCAATTTGTCTTGTTTCTTTCTATAAGGAAAAGCCACGGAGATGACGTTCAGGGCCACGTCAGGCGCACCAGGTGTCCGTAGTGTCTTCGCCGATACAATATCCGGGGTTCAGCGGCCCAAAAAAACCCCCGTAACCATTTTCAATTTTTCTGATTCCATTCTGTAAGGAAAAGCCACGAAGATGACGTTCAGGGCCAGGTCAGGCGCACCAGGTGTCCGTGGCGTCTTCGCCGATACCATATCTGGGTTCAGCGACCCAAAAAAACCCCAGATACCGAGTTTCTGAAGAAACCCACGGGGATGACGTTCAGGGCCAGGTCAGGTGCACCAGGTGTCCGTGGGGTCTTCGCCGATGCCATATCTGGTTGCAGCGAGCCAAAAAACCCCCCTTACGATTTTCAATTATCCGATTCCATTCTCTAAGGAAAAGCCACGAAGATGACGTTCAGGGCCAGGTCAGGCGCACCAGGTGTCCGTGGGGTCATCGCCGATACTATATCGGGGTTTGGCGACCCAATAAACCCCCAGATACCGAGTTTCTTTCCTAACGCGCATGAATCTCGAAAGAAATCCATGGAGATGACGTTCAGGGCCAGGTCAGGGCGCACCAGGTGTCCGTGGGGTCTTCGCCGATGCCATATCTGGGTTCAGCGCACGAAATTCCTGAAGTGTTCCACGGAGATGACGTTCATCGGCGTTCCTGACCCCCAAATGTCCGGGAGGTCGATTTGAACATCATAATCGTGATCAGCGACCCCAAAAACCCCCGAGTAGCCAAATTGGGGCGGTTTTGTCTCTTTTTTACGAAGTTATAAAATTTGCGGAAAGGCCTCCCAAAAAGTGCATTCTTTGGCTGCATTTGTGGCTGCAGCAATGCATTCAGAGGCAACTCTCTACGTGCTGTCCTAAAATCTTTTAGATCTCTTTAAATCTCTACGTGCTGTCCTTCCTATCTTTGGCGTTTTTAGTGCTTCATTGCCTCGACTATATGCCACTACTAAGTTGTCTGTAAAATAAAAAGTGTAAAATAAAATATATTTAAAAAAAAACTTTTTAAAAACCACGCTTATATTTAAAGGCTCTAAAATTTTGATGAATCAATGTTAATTCCAGCATGTTGAAACTCGATATTTAGCTCGGCACTGGTCTTTGTAGGATTTATAATGCTATTTCTCAGCAACATTTTGTAGTCCCTTGGAGAGGTCTTTTGATTACGCCTACATTTACCCTTTCGTTTCGGTGATGTAGACACATTTTTTAATGAAAGCGGTACACACTTATTAACGGATGTCAAGCTCATTTGGCACTCTTGGACGATTTGCCTCTGAGTCATAGACGTGTATTTACTCAGTGTGATAATTTTTTCACGAATTTTAGCCGTTAAATCCATTATTAAATATAGAACTCTTGATTTCTTATGATCGACTGAAAATTACGTATAAGAAATGTTTATTTCATAACAAACGAAAGTCGTAGTATAATAGACAGCAAATGCATAGTAATATAAACACTGATTGTTAACCTTGAATATTAACAAAAAGAAACTATTTATTTTGAATTTACAGTTGCTTATTTCCAGTATTCATTATGATTTTATTAAAATATTGCTATGTTCGCATTAATTTGCACAATATTGTAGATATCGAAGCGGCAAAATTTTGAATTTCATAAATAACGGGAAGGATGGAGTCAATCTTGGTTTAAAGTTAATTATTCTCAACACTGCTTTCTGAACGGACATCAACGGTCTAATATTGGATAGGTAAATTCCGCCCCAACATCTAACTCGATATCTCAAATGTGAGTCAACTAGTGCATAATATATGCATTTTAGGAATTCCGGACTACAAATATTCCGAAGATAGTAAAAAGTTCTGAGTTTCATCCGTAATTTACTTTTTAAATTGCTCACATGCTCCTTGAAATTTAGTTGAGAGTCCAAATGCAAACCGAGATATTTAAAAGAGTATACGGTTTCAATTGGAATGCAAAGGGGGTCACAATTGGTATGATTGCAAGATAACGAATGATAAATTAAACATGAATTTAATTCAGACGTTGTGCCACCTATGGAAAAATTCATAAGTTTAGACTTGCAACTCAGTACCATATTATGCACAAAGAACCACTTTTTCAACAAGACGACGTCTTGCTTAATATCATGTTTGTTTGACCGTATTTTGGTCAAATCACAAATTTGATAGTTGACAATTACTTAATATGTTTTTCGCTTGCTGCTGGTCAGGGCTGGACAGAAACACGTTGACTGTTGTGTAAGAACTAATATTTATTCCATAATTCATTTGATTTATATACAAAAAAGATCATTTATAAAACTATTGATTATGCAAAAAATGTAAAATTAAATGTAAATGCCCTAGTCAATATGAAAACCGATATACATATTCCGTGTCATCAGTATTAACGGATGTATATGTATATCGAAAAATTGATATATTCAATGTCATAATTTGATATAAGTGTTGTTGTTATAACAATGTTCTAGGGAATCTTTATTAAAACCAGATTTAAGTTATGCCATATGATCTGCGAACGCGATGATTTTGCCACGTAAATCCAGGCTGAAAATTAAATTACAATGGATTAGAAAGAGTGCAATTGCCCCAGAACTGATCCTTATGGAACTCCAACATTAACTAGTTTCTGATCACTAAACTTCCCATTAACACAAACAGTTTGCTTACGATTGACAATTTACGATTTAAACAAATTCAAATCGACACCTCGTATACCTTTATTTTATAGCTTTGATAATAAAACACTATGATTAACAGTGTCGGAAGCTTTAGAAATATCAAGGAATAAAGATGAGGATTTTAAATTATCATTCAAATTCCGGTGCAGCGGCGACAGGAATGCTATTAAGGCTTTTTTCGTTGAAGAATTACTAATAAAACCATACTGTCGTACGTCAAGAAAACTAATTTTATCAAGATAATCTAACAATCTATGTTTAATTATTTTTTCATAGATTTCAGAAAAAGTACTCAAAAGAGTAATAGGGCCGTAGTTATTCTTATCCAACTGAGAACCTTTTTTGAAAAGCGTTTTTACAACACCAACTTTAAGTAGTTCCGGAAAAACCCCTTCTGACAAACAAGAATTAAAAATAAAAGTCAACACATGAACCAGACTACTAATTATATTTTTGATTACTTTATGTGAAACTTTCGTGAAACTTCGATTGACTTCGTCAATCCACATGTGGCCAATGTTTGAATTTGCGCCTTAATGGCCATTGCAAGGTCAAACGGATAGAAAATTGTAAGGGCTTGAACTAAATTGGTACGTGTGAAGGTTTTATTGAAATGCATTTCAGCAATACATTCTCGCATCTTAAACGGAGATTATGTTATTAAAATCCAGACAACTCGAGTGAATTTAAGGATTTAGTGGCAATGGCATCAATTTGCCGGGCAATGTTTGTTATATGTGTTTGAAAATTAATTTGACTAACATTATCATTTTTAGCTGGCAAAATCGCTCGTTCACTGAGCCGTATGGCCAAACCGATAATATCGAATTGTTTTTCTCACTATATAATTATTAATTAAACCTACTGCCAATGGCATACCCAAATTTATGATTGGCGTCTTTTTGAAATGAGAATGCAAAAATCCTCGATCAAAATCAATGCCTGGGTTGTATAATTCTTGTGTGTGGTCCATCTGTGGATCTTCATTTGTTTCCCGAATTTTTTGTAGTTTATTTTCACCCAGGTGATTTTTATATTTATCTCATAGATTCCATGATTGTGTCGGCAAGCATTTCGTTAACAAAATGGCGAAATTAATTGATGGATTATGATCTGGTAAAGAAGCAAATGCGGCGTCTGCAAGCGTAATGTTCCACTGATTGTCGTCACTTGAATTGGGTGAACAGTGACGATCAGCCAAATATATTTGTTTTTTAAATACCAGAAAATGCAGGAACAGAGGAACCGAAATAAAACTCTTGCATTTATTAAAAAACTCACTCTGTATAAATAATAATAAAGCTCGAGCTATGCAATTAGCTGGAAACTAGGAGCTCTATGCACAAGCTGAGCTGCAAAAGTTGTTACTGGCTGGCTACTGCCAACCTGCAGATTTCACTAAGCGCATGCAGAGGCCTCCACGGTGATTTTTGCCGGCTACGTTCTCAGGGAGAAGTGCGAAGGGTCGTGGGGTTTGAGGCATGCATGGCTCCTGGCTTACACCGTGATTAATACAGATAATTTAAAAAAAATTAAACCGCAAATAATAATAATAAACCCGGAGTTCCGCCGAAATTCGTCGGCCGGAACCTGAGGAACGAACAACTCAAAAATTATCAATGGGAGAGAGGTGCCTTGGTGCGCGCATCCATCCGAACTCAAACAAGGTCGAGCCTTGGTTACGAAACTGGATGCGGGCACCAAGAGACCGCAATCAACACTGCACCGACACAGAGGGAGTATCCGCTCCCATCATACCGACCGAAAAAAAATTTCATATTTCATTTTATTTACAGTAAAACAAAAAACACCATAGGAAACAACTTCCCGAAAAAAGAAAAAGGAGGGAACGAGAGAGAGAGCGAGAGAGAGAACAGCAATGCACATCGAGCGTGCACCCGCTGTGCGGCGCTCGATTACAAAATTTTTCAGAATTATAATATAAAAGAAATGTTTAAATATATATAAAATAAAATCAAAAAATTAAAATAAAGATAAAAAAAATCGTACCTGACCTTCACCAAGGTCGCCCAGTAAGGTGTTGATGGCCGCGTCCTTGTCCGCCAAAATGGGATGCGGTATCTCACCGAAAAAAATATCGCGAATAGCCGGCTGGCTACCCGTCGTTGTTGCGGGGCCTCTCCCCGATACCAATAAAACAAATAGCCGGCTGGCTACCCGTCGTTGTTGCGGGGCCTCTCCCCGATACCAATAAAACAAATAGCCGGTTGGCTACTCATCGTTGTTGCGGGGCCTCTCCCCGATACCAATAAAATAAATAGCTGGTTGGCTACTCGTCGTTGTTGCGGGCCTCTCCCCGATACCACGGTAACCTACAGCTGGCCTCAACTGGCCGCCGATACCGTAAAACACACGTTGGGCGTTGGCTCGCCCAAAACCGTTTATAACGTGGTATAAAAATATTTGACCTCGTCTGGCCGACCGATATATTGGGCGTTGGCTCGCCCACCGTAAATACCGTAAATAAAAGTGAGTGGCCTCACCTGGCCACCTGTACAAAATTTTGCGGTGCGTTGTCTCGCAAATGACTTCAAACGGCCACCCGTAAAAAATGTTGCGGCAGTACCTTGCCGATATTCAACGAACTTATTATTATAGGCAATTACTGTAAACGTGCCGCGTCCTTGCCGGAATAAATTTTTCTTGTTACTACCCCACTGATCCTGATTTTGTCAGTATTCCTGGTATACGAGACTTAAAAATCGCGAACCACGATAAACTACTTAAACTTTCTAATGTTCACCACAAATTACTCGATTAAAATTTATTTCATTAAACACCAAAAAAAATTGTATTTTCAAAAAAAAACACAACTTCTAATTATTAGAAATATAATTTATTTTATTTATACTCAGAATGGATAACAATCGTACTGTATTTCCCAATCCATTTTTTTCAATTTTATTAATTTTCCTTTCATTTCAACTTCAAATTAGATAGGCATAATTTTTATTTCCCAATGAAAAACAAAATTTAAATATTTTACAACCGATCAGCACTTTTCAATATCAACTTGACAATTTTTTTTTTTCAAAACAAAAAAACTAAACTTGGTCATCCATTTATCTTTACAAAAACCAAAACTTGAATGCCACACAAAAAAAAACATTCGAGCGTCGCACAGCTCGTAAAACGTTTTAGAAGAAAATGCATCTCTCTTCTCTGTCTCTCCCTTATACCAAACCTTCGTTGGTACAAAAGAGAGACATACAAGAAAAAACATTTTTTTCAAAACGTTTTACTTTGCACACACTCGATGCGCATTGTTCTCTCTTTCTCTCCCATTTTCGTTCCGTTGCCAACATAACAGAAGAAAACACGCAAGAATCCATCCACCAAGAAACCACGTTTAGACAACAAAAACCCGGACGCAAGAAACCGTGGAGAATAGAAACAAATTTACAAAAATGTCTTGTTAAGACAACACAGTCGTAACAAAGTTTGCGCAGGTTAAAGGTATCAACAACATACAAAATATTTGGCATCTCTAAGATCCAGTGAGATACTAGAGATGTCCCAGTCTCGATGTCAACAGCAAATAGATTATAAGATGTCGTAGAGCCATAGAAATCGCTTGAGTGGTACAAGCCTGAAGACGCACTGTTGCTGAAATGCCAGCGCATAGACGTGATTCATTCACAAGAAAGACATGAGGTATCTTCGAAGCTGTCTTCGAGTTCGATGTGACTCTTGATTATGTGAGCCTAAGGCATTAAAGATCAAGTTTATGAACAAGAATTTCCGGTTCTGCCAGGTGGTGATCCTCCTGTCGTAATTTGTGAACAACTCACGGTACCAGCACAGGGTACCAGCATAGTCGCAAAATGCGTTCACGTACATACGTAGATGGGCGGACTGACCTGTTTATAACAAACACATGTTACCCCATATAATCTGAAACTACCCAAGATCGAATGTCCGTGCAAAAATCAACGGATAGGCGTATGAATAAACAGTTAAAGTTTTTAAAGTAAAAGTTCAAAAGATGCTTACTCTTTTTACAAAAAGCAATCAAAGAAACGCGATGCTCTTTGTCGCGCGCTGTCCTGCTCATTCATCTGCTTTGTTTACAGAAAATTTTGCGTCCCAACCGATAGCTTAATAATGGCTTAAATTTCAATTCCACAGGCACAAGAACAGCTTCAATATACGGTGAGCAAGAATATGATTCACGGTCCCTGTGGTGCACAAAATCAGTCATCACCGTACATGATGGAAGGCAAGTGGACTAAAAAGTACCCCATAGAGAATTGGTATTTTCTGTACAGGCATAGATCAGTAGATGTTAAAGGCCGTGTAGTGACTTTTAAAGTTCAACACCGTATCCAGGAAGTCATAGTGAACAACAATTGTATAGTCCATTATTCCTCTCTTCTGTCAAAAATATTTAATTTTGCCATCAATATAGCGGGCAGTATGTAGCCCTGATGAGGACAAAATGATAAAGATTTCCAGAAAGAAGCTGGGCGGGTGAACTGCTGTGTCCATGTCACTGAAACAATGCCGCGGCTGCTGCCTTAATAAAGAAAAGCTTACAACATAATCTTACATCGTGATGAGAATGCTAAAAGTTATCTTTTCATTTTTTAGGCACCGATAGGGATAAGCAAAACCTTTTTAACCAATTTGCTCCTGTCAAAAATCTGGAGAGATCAAAATGAGGCAATCGCTATTACTTCAATATTACTGGCATTTCAAAAACATTACTGAACGGTTGGATGACAGCATTTTCAGTATTTGAAACAACAAGCAATATAAATAAAAACAGTAGCGAAACACACGCTTATAAGAGTACTCACTCAGTTTAGAACTCAGCTGACATAGTCGATGTTTGAAACACTTTGGAGCTGTCTGGGGTGCCATCACTTAAAACTTAAAGTTGCTGTGCTTGTCGGAGACAAGGAGCTGTGCTTATCGGATACCTTTTGATTCAAGCACCTGCGACTCTTGTTGCATTTTCTATGACACAACAGGGGTTTATTTGGCCACACCTTGCTTCTCACATGGTTAATTCTACGTAGGTTGCTTGTGCCATAAATTAATAAAATGAAAATAAACAACAAAAATATAAACAAGTGACTTCAAGATATTTCTGAGTTAAAGGATTTCGACTTTGTAATTTTCAGGTAATCGAAGCCTATCAATAACTATCTGATGTACAAAATTTTTATTTCGTTTTAATGAATTCGATTCCTTTTTAGTAATTTTAAGTTCAACTGTTCATACGATGATTTAATTCACAATAAACAGTCAATATGATAAAAAGTGTTACCGACCAAACGGCACAGTGGTCATCAGATTACGTTCTGTGATGAAAATGAACTCAACTATGATCCCTCCTGCCCGGAGTATAGAACTCATCGCCTGATCCATCTTCCATGCCAGTATACTAGCGACTGGCATGGAACTATGCAATGGGTCTATGAAAATTGGACCTATAGCCCTACGTCTTCGAATTGGCTGGGAAACGGCAAAAAATAGGGACGGAGAAGATAAACTGCGAAAGAGTTGGAAAAGCCAGAACAGAGATAAACAGGAGTAAATGCGACTAACTGTATTAGGGTTCAGTGCCGACATGATGATTGGATCAAATGTTCATAATTAATTATGCCCTTTTACGAGGACTTGTCGTAGAAACGTGCGAAAATGCAATTCCATTACCTTACGTAATATTAAAGATTTTGTAATTTTGATTTATAAAATATTAAAAAAAACAGAATCCACTTACCTGTGAGGTGACCGACTGTTGCTACAAAAACTAAATGAATAGCATGCCTTATTTTCTAGTGCTTTTTGTGCAAAATACTAAACTACATAATAAAAAAGTAATAGTATTTACAAAAAAAAAAAAAATTGTAACCGCTAAGAAGGGCAATGATATTCTATAATTTGCTTCCACTTAATATAGATCGCGACGTACATGTGGGTATTTCCCACATGAATTATTAAAACGTTTAGTATTGTATATGGTGAAAAATACGTCACTCTCAAATTTTATGACTTTCATGTAACGAATGCGTAGTCTTAATAAAACAAATTTTTTGTAAAACATGATTTTTTCTGTTACTGTTGTTGTTGTCGTTACCAATATAGGGTGTACAATTTAAATAAAAACTGATGCATAAAAAGGAAAATAATTTTCCGATAATTATAAAACAGGGATTGTTCATTTCGGTCATTTTGAAAATAAATGAACAAGGATTATAAAAAAATATTAAATTGAACTTAATTTTTTTTATTTTCTTTCAAATTGTTACTCTCATTTATTTTTATTATATTAAAAATATAATTACGAATTATTTGATTTTCTTTAAAAATCTGTCCACGAGCGGCTCTACTTGGTTTTTTGAATGAATTACAAAATAAAGCAAATTTATAAAAACATAAAGGAACAAATAATTCATAGGCACCAATTTGAAGATATTCGGACAGTCAAAATTTAGATATTACATAATCTTCACTATTTGAATAGTTTTTAAATTTTAAATACCTTTCTCTTAAAGGTATATGTACACGTGAAAGTAGCGAGTTCCTTTTATTGTTTTCCATTTCTCGAATCAATTTTTAACATGTATAAGTCTGAACAAAACCCAAAAATCATCAAAGTTTCAGTCCATTTCAAAAATTCTTCTGCATTGGTTATTTTACGAGCTCGTAAAACTGGATCTGTGGCCCTATTCTGGCTTTCCCTGGGAATTGGGAATTGGGAAAAATATTTTCATAGCATTTTTGTCTAAATTGTATTTTTCTGGCCTACTGAGGGAACATGTTTGGTGTTAATATTTTCGAAACAAAGTTATATGGGAAAATATTTTTCCCTATAAAAATTTTGTGGAACAAAAGTTTCCCAATTCACTTTGTTTTGAAAATTTTTGCACTAAACTTATTGTTTCAGTAGGCCAGAAAAATATAATTTTGACAAAAATGCTATGAAAATATTTTTCCCAATTCTCTATTCCCAGGGAAAGCCAGAATAAGGCCACTGGACGAATGAAAACCCAATGCTGCATTTTGTACTATAAACGCATAATTTTCTGCTAAGTTATAAGAAACAAATTTTAGGAGCCCAAGGCTGGGATCTTGTACCATCACTAAATTCGATTTTCGCTGGTATTTTCTCCGTTTTTTAAAATCATTTCGTGAACTCGATTAGGAATCGAGTCGTACAGCGATTTCAAGTAGGTTTATAGGTTTCAGTAATTACTATCGCACACTTTGGCCAATTATGGCCTATTGTGACATGCCAAATTATTAACCCATTCACCCTATTCATACAACTACAGTATACCACCTACACATTGCAAGCTCCATGTCAACCTGTACATTGATGTGGATAGTGGGGGTTGGCGTAAATTCTGCACTACATCAGAGTGTCTTAATTGTATTTATTAACATCACTGATCGTAATAGATGGCGAAAATTTGGTTTGCATCTAGCCTCTGATGTAATTCGAACCCAGTACCTTACGGTCCTACATAAGACTACTCTCTGACTATTCTTATAACTTATATCATTCTTTCACAAGAAAGATGAGGCTTATATGATACTTATATACACCTTATATGTCACTTATTTTAACCTTATATGCCCAAAAAGTTCGCCAGAAGACTCTTAAAAGTTTAATATAAGATGCATTTTAACTCTTATATGACGCTCATAAATTTCAAAATTGTTGGTTGGGTAGTGCCGAAGCTTTAACCACGGCACCACTTGTCTAGTGCGATTCCAAGTAATTTAAAGAAATTTCACTCCAAGCTCATTTTATTGCTTATTAAAATTCGTCCCTAAACGTCGACCCTAAACGTTTTCTATAATGATCAGATTTAGTGAGTATGGGGTAAGGTAAAATTGCAATATTTTAGGCTTCAATCCAGATTTTTACAAGACGCACATTATATGCATCAGGACTTTATCGTGTCAAAATATTCATTGTAATGGTCCGAAAAATTCAGAAAATCCTGGAAAATTATTTTCCGGAATTGCTTTGTAGGATATTATAGTCATCCTACCTTTTGGGAAAACTAAATCAATAGTTCCATAGCACGAAATAGCGTGCTAGACAATACTATCGCCTTCTCAGCTGTGAAGCCGGTTCAAAAACGTTTAGTTCTTTCTTAAATCGTGAAAATGATTATTGTAGAAATCTGGCCTATCTAAATTAATTTTTTTTCAACACTATGAACCTCACATTATGCCATTCATTATTCCACGTGATATGCGCCCTAAAAAATTTTAACCGATTTTCCTTTCGCACAGCATTGGCGATTTTTTTTACAGTTCTGTAATTTTAATGTGCTTAACACACTTACTAATACATCGAACAGTACTTACATTTATCGTTATACCGGTTCTTGCTTTGATTTTCGCAAAAAAGTATGCGGAATTGTAGGCTCCCCAAACGATAGCACGTTTCTATTGCGGTAATGTATAGCTTCTGCTGTTCGGCCTTTCAAGTGTTTGCCTTAGTTTTTAATATTATTAAGGTAATTATTAAAACCCGATTTGCGTCTGCCGATTTTACTTGCAACCACGCGGCTCATAAGGTATTTTTAGATTTTTTCTAAGCATCAACTTTAGCTATTAAAACCTCACTTAACGTTTTTCCTCGACGCATGACTTCAAATAAAATCAAAGTAATTTTATTGTTGATGTCACTTCACTGTAAGAGTTAAAAACTGACTAAACAAAAACTGATAGAGTTAACTGACTAATCAAAATTCATAAAAATAACGGGTTTTCTCTCAGAGATGAACGAATGTCATTAACTGTTTTGTAATTGGCTTCTCTTCCCAAAAACTCATAAAACAAAAGAAGAAAGGAAATAATCAATTGGAAAAAATGAAAAAATTATGTGTAACCTATTCATGTGACGCGGAGTATTTATACAAGATCATTATTTTTCTCAAAATTTGACACCCTGTATCCTTAACGACAACTGCACTATAAAAAATCATATTACACCAGGTTTTTTAATCAATATCTACTATCCTGTCAAAATATAAAAAAATATAAAATTTAAACCCAACTTCCGGCCCCATACATCAAATTTGTGATTTGACGTATTTTTCACCATATATACAAAAATCAATTAACTGTCTAAAATGAAATTATAAAAACGCCAACTTAAATTTAATTACAAAGCACTTAATAATTACTATCATTTGTAATTAGTAAAATTTTTATGTAGTCGATACATAATTATATGATTATACCACTACGCTTATTAAACATCGACTCGTACATTTTGTACACGGGAGTTTATAGCATAAAATGTATGTTCGCGTTTGTCACAAATTCTCACCAATTTCCATTAGATCCTTATCGTATCCATCAGGTACATGAAACGCTTTATCATTTCGATATGAGCTTTTATTCATTTTTATTGCATTAAAATTATTATTATAGTTGTTGTTGTTGCTGTTGTAATTATTACTATTATGACTATTACTATTGTGCCAGTGCATTGTGTTATTTTGATTATTATTATTATTATTAGTAAAAGTGATTTGTGAATTTGCATGCTCATAATTTGTGCTTTTTATAATTATATCGTTATCATTATCACTATGATATGATTTATAGGATGGTGGATATTGATTTTGTGATATGTAATGAATATAATCGGTTGTCGCGGGGCGATGGGACGCCAATGCCAACGGAATTTGTTGTTTAGATGGAAATAAAAAATGGGGATAGGTGGGGAATGTTTTTACTGTTGTCTCATTATTTTGATCAACATTGGGATAAATTGAATTTGTTTCCGTATCAGAGGACATATCTAGTGAAAATGATAGGTCATCTGAAAATATAGAAATATAAAATAAATTTGATTGTGAATATAAAAAAATATTTTTTTTTGGTTAGTTTATATATTGTGAATTATTTCACAATTCATATTTATGTAATATCAAACACAAGTGCTCTTGAAAATTTATAAAAATGTGAGTGTGTTCAAATTACAAAACATATATTTATGTGCTTTATTCAAGTTGCTGTGCTTTTTTATATATATAGTATAATATAGTTAAATCGGATATCCTCTTTTATGACATTATCAATATCATGGTTTGGTGTTACAAATTTATTATTCATAAGGCACACATATAAAGATACCATGTATGCTAGAAGATGGTATGAACAAGATAATTTTTATTTCTTTTCGTTTATTTTTCTTGCATTACACAACATACAAATTACAGATATGCTCGTACATTTTTTATTATATAATACTGGTCACATACCCAATGTCCACTCTTAAACCATACATTCATATACATATAGCCGCATATGTAAAGGGATATGTGGACTACTGTACTTTACTTTACAGTATGTACAGTACACACAATTTATTCATAACATCTTGAATTATTAATTTACTGTTGAGTTCTTATGTTATGTAATCATTATTTTGTAATCTTTCCTGTTTACGTATCAGAAATAATTCTTATATAATATTAAAGGATAAACATTGTTTTTTGATTGTTACGTACCTAATAACGTCATATACCTATCTATGCACAAAATTTTGCTTGTATAAAGTTTTTATTTAAACTACTATATAACTTGAACAGGATTAACCTTATCCTTTTATATTATAACGATTTATGTTGTAATTTATTTTTATTTACGTAGACGCAGCACTATTAACAGAATAAGTAAGGTGGTTACAATGTAAATTTAATATGATTTAAATGTTGGTCAGAATCTACGTTTGCCTAAATAATATGATGCTGTATAAGATAGCGGAAATTTGACCACGGAAGATTACGCTACTCGCCGCAAGTGACACTACCATCACTAAAGAGAATTAATTTTGTTATGTAATTACCGGCGGATATTTTTTATTCATTATGTATCACTTTTTTCAGTAAATAAAACATCTCAGCGGAGTAAAATATTAAAAGTGATCATAAAAATGACAAAATGGATTGCTCTTATAAGTAAAGGAACTCGGTATTTGAAATCTTGAAATTTAACAATATTCCGACTTTCCGCCATTTCCTAACGAATTACGATGAAATTTGGATAGTAGTATTGACCAGGGATTGTAAAGTATGTTTTGGACACAATTCTATGATCTGTTCGTGCTGGAATAACCTGTCCATTTCATAACCAGTCCTTAAGAAAAATAGAATCAGTACATTTTACACGATCTCAATAAATTTTAAACTGGAGGGAACTCCATTTTTTCTTAATTAAATTTTGTAAAATTTGAATTGCAAACAGGGATCATTAGAGAAAAATGTAGGGATTAGAATGTTGACTAGAATTTTTTGATTTTCTGCGGCCATACCTATACGTTATTTTCAGTTTTTGATATAAAATAATTCAATAATCTAAAAATTATAGTGAAAATTCTAATCCAAAACTTTTCCTTAATTTTTCCATATAGTCTCAATATGGCCTAAGCTATTATATAACAACCGAAAGTATTGGTTACTAGTAGAAGTTTTTGACATATTGCTCAAAAATTGAAAATAACTTCGAGACCCGCAGAAAATCGAAAAATTCTAGAGAAAATTGTAAACCATACATTTTTCCCTATAATTGTCCCTGTATGCAATACAAATTTTACAAATTTAATTAAAAAAAAACGGAATTCCGTTATGTTTAAAATTTATTAATTTTAGGGTAAGCCGCTTCCTTGGTTAAGGCCAGCCCAGTTTCATAGAATTGCCAGCTATCCGTCACGCACCCCTTGCGGCAATCGTTCCCGCAGCTCAATCTTTAAGAGGGAATGGCGTGGGTGTTTGGGTGCCCAGATAATGGCCTTGTTAATCGCAATTCAAGAAGAATGGAAGGTTGGATGGGGTACCGGACCTCTAAGTAGCAGAAGCTTCGAATTACACGGATCGAGTGAACCAAGGTTGTATATTGAGCGGGTTTAAATTCACATATTAATAACCAAAAAAAAAAAATCAGAACAAAAAGAAAAGGAAAATATTGGCCTCGGGCCCATATACGTTGTTAGTAAATATTTATGGGGGTATTAGGGTGGTTGTGGCAGAAAGGAAAGGAGTTGATCAAAACAACAGTTCTCGTCCCAAAAGACAGCCAGACGTACACCTTATTACCTGGGCCAGTTTAGATTAGTGGTGTTGATTTTTGTTTTTACTTACCAATATATTTTTTTTCCTTAAAGAATTTTCACTTTGTCTCTTTATATCACTATATGTAAATAAACTCACTCAAATTTTTTAATGAATTCTTTTTAAAATTAACCCTTATGTGAGTGAAGAAAAAATATCTTAATTTGAGTGATTAGTACCTACATGCATTTTTTTTTGGTTCGGTAATCATCATGCTACGAAACCTGAATCAACCAAAGCGTAACGGATTGCGTTTGGTTTTGAGAAAACTCAAGGAAAGTTCAAAGGTGAGGAAGTTCTCATTCCAAGAATTCTGATGAATCTAACCGATATGCTATTCGAGTTTAAACGAATTCAATTTCCGATTCGTCTTGCATTCGCAAATCACAAGGCCCATCCTTGAGTGTTTGTGACCTGAATCTAGGTAATGAATGCTTCTTCCACGGCCAATTGTACGTATCATGTTAACGTGTCGGCAAACCATCCGCTTTGTTCGTTTTCGCACCTGACAATAAAACAAAAAATGTCGTATATCACAAGATGCTTTACTGAAGGGATCGACCCGATTGCAACCCACTCAGCCAATAGTTTAAAAGAAAGTAGTGTAACAATGCTACGCGAATCATTTCAAATCAATTCAATAAAACGAAAGCCTTGCTACCACTTGAATTACATTCATTTTAATGTAATTAAAATATATTTCATTTTGATTAACTTTAATTAATTTGGAGTATTCATTTTATCCGCCCCGGATGTCTCGGGTTCGATTCCCGGTAGTGACAAGGAAAAAATGCACGGCTGGTTTAGGATCAATGAATTAATCACTCATTAGTCATTATCCGAAATAAAAATATGATTATGAAACCTCATTTGAGGCGGCCAAATCCCTTGATGGGATATAGTGCCAGAGAGAGAGAGAGAGAGAGAGAGAGAGAGAGAGAGAGAGAGAGAGAGAGAGAGAGAGAGAGAGAGAGAGAGAGAGAGAGAGAGAGAGAGAGAGAGAGAGAGAGAGAGAGAGAGAGAGAGAGAGAGAGAGAGAGAGAGAAATTCATTTTATCTTAATAAAAAACTCAATTTAATTAAGCTATAATAACTTTAAACAATATTTATTGATTTTGAGGCAGTACGAATTTCGCCCGGTCAGCTCATATTCATATAAAAATAATTATTATATGTTTTTATGGCAAATAGTACACAAGCGACTAAAACAAAATAACAAAAATCTTTCAATTTGCGCATAACAATCGGGAGCAACATATAAGGAAACCTAACTTCAAAATGTTTAACGCGGCAGCCAATGGATGTCGCAGTGACAACCATCAAGTACCCAATCGGCTCGGAGATGAACAGCTTTTCTTACTAAAAAATCACTTTCGCAGCCAAACAAGGTTAGTTCAATTTAAAAAAGCAATATTGGCATCATACGTTAGTATCAAGTAAAATTTGGCAACACGACATCAAAATGGACAGCATAAGAGATCCGCAAATACCGGTTCCTCATATACCGGTCACCGGTACCATAGTCACAACATTACATATAATAGCATTCTGTCATCCGTATTAATTTTTTTAGTTGGCATAATCTCTAGGATCTGGAAATCCAATGGGACTTATAATACATTTTTTCAATCTGCCCTGGTATGCGATGTATTAATAAATCTCATTTTAACCTATACCTGTAACCTTTGAGGTGTCTGCAACCGTGGATGTAAACAGGCTGTAGAAATAGGCCAAACAATATTGGGAACACTTGTCCATATTATTATTGACCAATCAATCGATCAATTTCAAAAATTGAGGTAAACTATTGGATGTGTTTTTATAAGAAATGTGCTACTTGGCACCAGATTCACAATTCATGCAGGAAAGTTCGTATAGTCAACGTATGTTAGACTTTGGAGAATAGTTCACCAACTATGCAGATAATAACCTAATAACTGAATTGCATGTAAATCTTTCAACCTTTCAGAGCATAAATTTGTTTTAACTTAAACAGGACAGGAACAGAAAACAGCTGAAGTAATATGTTTTAAATTTATGAGTTATTTTTTTTATTATTTTTTATTGGAAAAGAGCCTAACTTTAATTATTATTTGACTAACTCGATTTCTCTCAATAAATAAATAAACTCAAGAAGCTGATTAATCAAATAAAACATGTTCAACTAGTTTAAATGTGAACTGCTTAAGATTACGAATTATTTGTTTTTGTAAGTTTAACATACCAATAGACAATATGTATGCAATATTAATATGTATAATATTATTATTGATCTTTTGAACTTCAAAGAGCACAAAATATATAATAAACAATTTAAACATCGAGAAAGAAAAAACTAATATCCTCTTGCATCATAGCTATCAAATTAATTTTATCTTAAACTTATTTTCTAAATATAATAACATCTCGCAAATATACTCTGTCTATATATTATATCCTTCAGATAATAGAAATAAGGTATTTTTTTTATAAAATGTCTTATACTGATCTATCCGGTAAAAATAAATTTTCTTTTGTTCCGCCGCCGCCACCCGACTCAAACCGATGGCTGGTTAGATAGAGTCATATAAGTTTTGTAATACACAGAAAAATAAAAAAAATTTCAACATAAAAGCATAATTTAATTCTCTTCTAAATAAAGTACCGATATAATGTTCCTTATAAAAGTTTTTTTTTGTCTTTCCGGTATATGAACTACGCTGTAAATATTTTCCAATTGGATTCAACTTTCACTCATAATATTATTTTATTATTTCGATTGTCAATTAATCGATGTTATATGAATACAAAATTTGTGTACAAATTCTTCTGAATTTATTCGTTTGTAAGTACTTTTCATTTGCATCATATCCGGTAATTATGCATTTACTGGAAAACCAGAAAAATATGAGAAAAAATTGTACTTTATGACTGTTTCGGAACTGTTGGTTATTTTTATATTCTTAATTTGCTGTTTAATTTTCATAAAATTTTCCTTCTGTTGCTGTTCTGTTATAATATTGTGCTCACACATATACACTCAATAAAAACAACAACATCAACAGAAAAAACGGAAAAAATTAAAAATCACCAACCAACAAACAGCATACTACACACACAAAAACATGAAGCAAATTACAGAGGAAAAAGTCATTTAACATTTTTTTTTCCTTTTATTAACAAAAAGTTTCATTTTCCCCAACTTTAAACTTCTGTTATGGAAATGGGTAAAAAAAAATTTATATACAATTATAAAATGTTTATAAATTTTAAATTAATTTTTTATTGCGCTAGGAAATTTTTTTAATATTTTTTTTATTATTTTGAAGATAAAAATGAAAATGGGCAAATACTGGCATTTAATTATGTAACATTGATGGCGAAAAATGTATGAACATAATTAGCGTGAATTTGTACACATTGTTCAGATATCATATTTCGCGTAATTTCAATGACTTGGGTTTATATTTTACTGGAAAAACTTTGATTTTGTATTAAACGAACAAACCGTGCTTAAACTCTTTTTTTATAATTGATCATCTGAGGGCGGCAAATTTAGCTGTTTCTGACTATGTGGGAGTGTTTACCCCACAAAATGTTAGAAATATTAATTATTGAAAGAATGCAGTCTTTTATTGATAAGTCAACATTATTTCGAGACATTTTATAAGTTTGTATTTCAGAGTTGTGATAACAGAATCTATTCAGATAAATTTAATGGTTTGTGTTTTAGAACCCAGTTCGGCATTTCCAAGCTTAAAAGGAAAAAAAAACACTCGTAGGCAACATCGACTACTCGTGGACAACATTGACTAATCGCAGACAAGTCAACAACTACTTATAATTCACGTCAGTGTTGATTGAATGATCTATACATATTTTCAACTTCTAAAAGCAAATTAATATTACATAAACTATGCAGTAAAACCTATCTACTACCTTGGTCAACGCTCGGAGGAGGCAAATTTAAAAATTATAAAGAAAACACGAGTAAAATAAACAACAACAAAATATTAGATGTGTAGCCCCAACCTTTAAGATATTTAAGTTATTTAAGATATTTAAGATATTTAAGATATTTTAGATATTTAAGATATTTAAGATATTTAAGATATTTAAGATATTTAAGATATTTAAGATATTTAAGATATTTAAGATATTTAAGATATTTAAGATATTTAAGATATTTAAGATATTTAAGATATTTAAGATATTTAAGATATTTAAGATATTTAAGATATTTAAGATATTTAAGATATTTAAGATATTTAAGATATTTAAGATATTTAAGATATTTAAGATATTTAAGATATTTAAGATATTTAAGATATTTAAGATATTTAAGATATTTAAGATATTTAAGATATTTAAGATATTTAAGATATTTAAGATATTTAAGTTATTTAAGTTATTTAAGTTATTTAAGATATTTAAGATATTTAAGATATTTAAAGCAAGATTATTTAAACGCTGTACAAAAACAAAAACAAAATGACAAAATTGTGCGGTGTGGTTATCTACAGAAACCTCCAATCGCGATAATAAATCTATTTGATAAGAGATGGCGCGCAATGCGAACAGTCTGTTAATAATTACAGGGATATTAATATTAGCAGGAAATCAAAAGCTCCGAATTTTTGAGGAACAGAGTACTAAATCCAGCCTGAATTACTTTCTACATTTTTACCTGCCCAACAATATCGCAGCAACTTTACATGCGAATTTCAAAATAATTTAAATCTGATAGAACCACATCAAAATAAATGCTATTTCGCAATTTTAATTAATGTACTCTTGCAGAGCAGATTTCATGTCAAAAAGTTTTTGTAAAGTTGTTGAACAAATTTTGGTTGTTTGGATTCGTTTTTTTTAACAACTATGAACAACCAAGATTTTAAAAGTAATATTTTTGTTTGTCAATGTTTAGAATCTAAACTGTTGAGTATCCTTGGTGCTATTATTAAGTTTCAAGAAAAGCATTGCAGCTGCGCCAATCGCAATACTGGATTTCACTTTGTGAATTACTGCAACCTCTTGATTGTTTGTGTGCGCTGTTGTAGACCCTCATTGCAAATTTGGTAATTAAACCTTTTAAATGCTTCATATTAAATGTCTTATCGTATTCTCAGCAATTATCATTATACTAATAAGTCAACATGGGAATGGTAAGAGTTACGCTAAGTTAGTCCTAAGTAATTGTTGGATCGCTTTCAATAATCAATTTCACTGTCAATTACTAGCTCCTAGCACTCTATGAGCGATTAAACATGAAGTAAATAACTTAATATCAAATTTTAATTCAACTGTCGTAATGGAATATCACCTGTCCTGAAATATTAATCCACAAATTCCCGCTGTTAATACTGCTGCACAAATTTTGATTCTGCGTATATAGTTTACAGCTGGATTCTCTGTGTCTGGAAATTATTACTCGACTATCGTAACAAAGGATTATGATTGAAAAATCTCGCGTCTCGTAAAACTTTTCGTTGTTTTAATTCTCCGAGAAGTTTTTTTTTCGATGTTAAATTTGAGAACTGCTTTTAAAATAATGCAGACATATTTGAAATTTGTAAGACCGGTTAACGTAAAATAAAGAAAAAATTAATGGGAAACATTTTTAATATCCTAGTCTACGTCGGCGACGTAAAAAATCACTATGCAATCTACTAGCTTTTCTTTACCCCCAATTGAGAAATAGATCTGGCGTTGACGGTGCCATTTCTCATTTAGGGGGAAAACCAGTTAATATTGGTATCAGTCAGATAAAAAACACTTGCCACTCAAAAGCATATCCATCAACCTGGTCGTTTCTGTTGTAACTTAAAAGTTTTTGTTACATTTCAAGTTTTTTTTTTACAAAATCTCGAATTTTTTTCGGAGGCCAACAAAAATTTGGACCTCACTGGTTCTCAACCAAGCTTATTGTCATTTAATTTAAAGCGAGCAGGACCCAAATCAAAAATCGCATTAAAACCGAAATCAGAACGCGAGACAAGATCATCCACTTATTTGACATCGGTTTTCAATTTCGGTTCTGCTCGCTTTAAATTAAATGACATAATGCTTAGTCAAAAACGAGTCAAAATTTGGGTTCTAGTAACTTAAATTATAATAATTTAGCAATATTAGGATGATTAGGTCATATTATTTTATTGTATGGAAATGGATCTTTGTTTGTATTATAATTTCGGATTTGGTCCGATTTTCGGTTGGGTTCTGCTAGATTTAAATTAAATGACCATAACCTTAGTTGAGAACCAGTGGGTCCAGCATTTTTTAATATGGCATTTGATTAGGCTTTCATGAGCCGTAAATTACTTGCATGTCAATTGATCTAGTTTTGCGTTCTAATTTCTACTCTGCTAACTTTGAAGTGGAAAAGCCTAATGCTTTTCTAGAAAGTGCAGACCAAAAAAAATGTTTAATGGTACATTTATTTAGCATTAAATTGTCCTAAATTCTTTTAAATGCTTTTAAACCATTTTTAGAATTGATTCTGCCATTTTTTTTAAAGCTAGGAGAATCCATCGTTTTAGTTGATGGAAATTGAGCCCAAAATTTTTTTAATCGAGCATTTATTTTGCCCATTATTAGTTTATAATTATATTGTTACAAAACTTCATCAAAAATTTAGCTTCAAAATAACACGATGAAATATATTGGGTATTTTGTTTGTTTCAAAATTCATTGCTACAAAATAAGTTGGAAAATAATAGTGAACGTAAAGGCAACAATTTGGAAATTTATTTATTAAAGTTTTGTAAAATTTTATGCCGAGCCTCCGAAATAAATTGGAGATTTTGCAAAAAATGGCCTTGAAAATTTTCGAGAACTTTTATGTTTCAACAGAAAATACCAAGTTCCGAACTTTTATCTGAGGGTTTAAAAAACGTTATAACAACCCCTGATGTAGTTGAAGCCATGTATAGTTCACCAAAAATTCTATAATTAGGCAAAAACCTTAAAATAAGCGTAGGGAAGGGTAAATTGCAGGTATAGAACTTTACTATCTGTTTAAAAAGTTTAACATTAAATTTCAGAAGCGGCGGCCCGAAAAACAATCCCTAGGAACTCACTGAGTTAAATTCATAATATATGGTGCGCCGATGAGCAACTCCATTCGTAAATTTTTATTTAGATCGAAAAATGCATGTGGCGAGCTAAGTAAAAAACAGTGGCAAAGCTTCGTGCTACGAGCGCAGTTTGGGAGTACTACCTAGTGCGAATTTATTTTGCTCAAGCAGGTGGCAACCGATCAAACTTTTCTCTGAAGATTATGTTGGAAAATGCTACGAAACAGTCATCGCTGCACATCTTCTATTCATAGGATTCTTAAAGATCTATGATAGCATCCAGAGGAACACATTATAAAGTGTCTGTTTTAATGTACATATGTTTCTAAACTGAAGGCGATAATTAAAGATCTTATTGGCTTGGTAGTAAGTGGTAATAAGACCCAGCAGCGCACAAATTTTATTCATTTTTCGGTAGAATATATCAGCCAGCTTAGGATAGCGCAGCTGCGTATTTTACAAATCAAGTCAAATATAAGCTCAAGTGGGGCTGTTGGCAGGAAAGATCAACCTAAAGAATTTACAACTGGCGACACACTATGCGAAAAAATTATTGATCATAAATGTGCAAACATCAGTCTCATCACCAAATGAGAAATGTGTGCCATTTTTTCAGTTTTCGTAATATTCGCGCTTTTAACACCAGCTGCCCAACAACAAATATTTAAAACTAATTCTGCAGTAATTAAAATTTTAAATTAATTAGAACTAACCGTTTTTCGAAACAGCCAAGTTCATAAGAAGACTTAAAAAATGCGTTAGAACTCTTCACACCTCATTTAAAAAATTCTAACATTTAAATCACTTGCTATATGTACGGGTGGGCATGTCCATACATTTTGATTTAAGCTACCGAAACCTCATCAATTAATGCATTGGTGAATTTTTCTTCTTTGTAAGATAAAAGAAAATAAAATTTAGAATTTGTAGCTTGGGAGAACCAATTTTAATCGCAGGTGTTATTCTTCGCATCTGTTGCCCGTAAACATCGATGATTTTATTGGTTAAATCTTTTCAAGTATATTATTAAGCGTTAGGGCCATTTGCCCACTTTTCCAAATCCAGAAAACACAATTCCATTTTTAAAAATCCCGACTTTTAAAATATCGAATTTCAAAATCCCGCATTTTTAAATCCCACTTTTCAAAATCGCGATTTTCAAAGTTCCGCTTCCAAAATCCGGAATATCGAAAGTCCGCTTTAGATAAACTTGTCACGCAAAAAATTGGTCAGTTATTTATCACTTCCTTTACAGATTTTCTCTGTGGTTCTACACATCGTTGACTTGTAGCTCATTTTCCGGCTAGAGCAAAGAAGGATTGCGTAGTTTTGGTCACCAACCACGAAAAACTGGAAATGCTACTCTACTACATACTACACATCAACGTTTTACGCATTGCACTGTACTACTGATTAAAAATGTCTTTGAATAATTTGTTCTCGAAAAAATCACATACTAATTGAAACGTGCGTAGAGGCTGTAAAATCGGAAGCCTTGGGAAATGACCCAAAATTATGAGGATATATGTAAAAGCATTTGTGGTACGTGGGTATAGGGGCCTTGAAATGCTCGTACTGATGCAATAAATTTACACAACTCAGTTCTAGTAATAGCTGACTAGTTTACTGGTCATACCAATTTCGCACCGGTTAATAAAGTGTTTTATCTGGGTCGCTATTGATGACCAATAAATTGGCGACATGGAATTTTCAGTGTCTCCACAATCCCTTGGTGAGCTGTAGATGGTAAGTTATGTGATTTTTCGATCAGGTCTTGTATCAGGGACTACGGAACCACAAACTTCCATGGTAAGATGTGAGAGGACTTGCAACGTTTATGTTTATGAACACCTTCCCATCATTAACTTGGAAGTTGGTACATGCATGTGGGTTCTCGGCTAAAGCATATGGGTTCTCGGCTTCCGCCGTGGTTGCTGTTACCTCATCCACATTCACTCTCGATATACTATCGGGGCCGATATTTTCTGTATGCTATAATGAACCTATGAGACTGAAGTTTTAGAGCTCGAAGCGCTACCCGGCTAGAAAGGTCTTCTTGGTTCATCAACCATTTCAGGCTGGAGTTATCGGTGATTATTGTGAATGGGTATCTTTCGATGTACGGTATTCATTTTCTATACTCATTACTGCAACCGAGCACTCCAACACAGTGGTCGTATAATTCCGCTGTGCTTTATTTAACTTCACAGACATGTAGGCAACGGGGTGTTCCTCGTCTCCATTTTTCTGACAGAATAGACTGCCAATAACGGTGGTCGGTGGTGCTCGCATCAGACTGAATATAAAAGTGTTTTCTAAAACCAGGGTTAGTACCGGTGCTGAAATTAAAGATTCCTTCAATAGATCGAATTCATTTTGTGCTTGTTGGTTCAATTTTGGTTTGACACCATTTTTCAACAAGTCCGTAATTGGAGCAGCTAAAACAGAATAATTAAGAATGAACCTTCTATACCGTACAGTCTTCCCCAAAAACCTAGGATCTGTTTTATAGTGAGATTGGCTTCCCGCAACAATCTTGTTTCTTCAGAAAGCAATTGAATATTATCTACAAACGTAGCTGAAAGCACGAGAAGATCATCTAAGTAGATGAAAACGGCATAACGACGAACTGGTAGACGCCCGGGGACAATGTAAGCTGTCTTAACCCTTGACCAGATCTAGGGGTATTTTCCAGAAGACATCTTTTAAGCCGATCAAGGGTATAGGATAAGCATCTGTCACCGTCACCGCATTTACCTTACGCGAGCATTCAGGCAGAGTGACACCCTTTCCGTTAGTCTTATTTATGAACCTCACTATGGGGATGACCAAGAACTTTGGCTTACTGCGACTACACCCATGCTAAGCATTCTGTCAAATTCCTTATACGATTTTGCTTGTTTGACTCGTGATTAAGCGGTTCTGATTAACTGGCTGTGACGTTCCAACATTAATCTTATGGGTGACAAAATGTGTCCGTCTCAATCCCAACTTTTCACACGAAGGGAAAATTTCTATTATGTTTGTTAAGATGGCTCATTGATGGCTACTCACTTCATGCTTATTGGTGTCGGTTGATAGTGGTTCATAAAAATTTTCAATTTCACTCACTATCATAGGAGCTAATCCAAATTAAGCCCAAAAGTCGATACCTGAATATAGCGGTTGGCTTAGACCGGGTGCTATGCAGATTCTTAAGTTCTTGTTTTTCCATCATAGGAGACTTTTGCCATTATCTGCTCTATCACGCGTTGCATTTGACTTCTTATGCTGTCCATAAAGTAGCAGGTACATATACTTTATATGCTGCTTAATAAGGAATCTTTCGGAGCCACATCCTAAGACCGATAGGTTCACACGGCTGTCATTAATGGTGCACTATTAATTAGCACCGTTACATGAGGCATCTGATCAATTGTTTTAATGACTGTCTCGTTTACCATCCTTTGAACTAATTTTCTGAATATAAAGTACTTTAATGGTTTGTGTCTTGGTTGGTTTATATTGAGACGTCTGAGTTATTATTCTCTCTTTTGATTGGGATCCCTTATTTAGATATAGCGGTATAATGCTGTATCTGTATTTGTCGCAGCTTCTTGTTGTAGTGGGCTGGTTGATGTAGTTCGGAAAATTAGAATCCCATGGATTTTATATGTCTCTTTTTATAATTTTTACAGTAGGTACACTGCGCTTTTAGAATGTTAAGAGTGCCACAACCAAAGCAGAATCTTTGTCTGATTATAAGAGCACACTCTTTAAAAGTATACCCAGCGGAACAACAATTTCCACAAGTGCTGGGCAAGTAATAGTTTTGGGTGTTAAGATTAGTTTCCCTCGGAGTAAATGTTGTAATGTTGAAATTTTTAGAAGTAGAATTAGCACACAAATATAATTGAAGTGGTTAGACTGCTCAGCATATTTAAACCCAAAGGCACCGCCACATCCATTTTTAACGACAACGTCCAACTCACTGATTTCACGTGGTTTGACCTGGTAATAAATTTCCAGAGTTAAGCTCAAATGATTCCATGAATCCTCTACTAATACACACTGCCATACCATTTCGGAAATGTTCGTGAACAGACGTCCTCCAAAGTTTACCTGCAGTCCTCCGCGCATGTTTAGTTATCAACCTAATAAGTTAGGTATCAGGCATTTGCTTTAGTAAGGAAAGTGTCAAACTTCTAATAGAGTAATAGAAATCGAGGAATAGTTCTCTAAATTTTTCCATACGTCGTTCCATATTTTTCTTCGCATCCTTATGTGTCCTCCTGGTTTTAAAACGCTAGATTATAGCCTCTTTTAAATCATCTTAAGTCACTACTCCATATGTCTTCAAATACTAACAATTGAGTGCTTCTCCCTTTGCTGGAACGTCTGAATGTTACAAACTTTTTCGCAGTGAAATAAATGCATGAAATAGTTGTTGGTTCCGATTCCAGCTGGATTAGAATTCTACATAATCCTTTAGAGTAAAATCCATTTCGCTGCAATTTAGTTCACCAGCTTGTTATGTCGGTTTTGATATAAATTTCACTTCTTTTGAAGTCAAACATACACAATTGTGTCTTTTACTGTCCCTGACGTTTTAGAATATAAGTTTATGGTTGCTCCTTCTTCTATAAAAAATATTTTTTTCCCAAAACTTAAGGATTTTAACGGATTTTATTTAAATCGGAATCCTTTTAGAAAAAATAACAAAACATATAAATTAGCGGTACCTTGAGGCGTCTCAATATCAACCTACACAGTTGTGTCGCAAAATACCCGAATTCTCTTTTGTACACATATTTTACATTCACAATTGTGTATACAAGCCACAAACGGGACTAGTGGTTAAGAAGTTCTAATTAATAAGACGAAGAAAAAGACCGTAAAATCCAAGTCTAGACCGATATAACAAATATGACCATTATTGGTTAAATAATGGCCAAGTTACTTTCAACAAAGTCAAAATCCAAAACTGCAGCCAAAATTGATGAAATAATCGCAATCCGGCTTTTAACCTAAATTTGACCATAATTGGTTAAGAAATGGCCAAGTTCCGTTAAGAATGGTCTTATTCAAAAACCTCGTTAAACCCACGTTAAAATTCCAATTCAGTTCAAAATTTAACCAATATTTTTTTAGTAGTGGCCTAGTTACATTCAACATGACCGAATTCCGGAATTTCGATCAAAGTTCAACTTAGAATCCAAATCCAATTCCGCATACAAATTTGACAGTTATTGTTAGGAAATGTTTATGTTCCATTGGCCAAATTCCCATTTTTTTTTTTAAATTCGAGTTTAAATGCAAATCACATCCCACAATTTGATCAAGATCAATTAAAAAATGATTTTTTAAGATTTCAGCATAATCGGGATTTTTAAACGCATTATTTTAAAAAGCGGGATTTAGAAAAGCAGGATTCTGATAATTCGGGATTTTGTAATTCGGGCTTTCGTACCGATTCCAGAGTAGTTTAAAAAATATAAATGCAATTGAATAATACGCTTTAATAGAATAATATATGTAGAGTTCGACAACATTTAAATCGAATTAAACTTTCGCATTTCCTTAATGTATAAAAGAATGTAATTCATAAAACCATACATACGAGTACCACCAACAAAGTTTAGTATTTTTTTTTTAATTAAAATATTCACCATCAAATTTCCATCTCATTAATTATTCATGCGAAAAACAAAAACAATAATCGTGCTGCTAAGTCCAATAGTGTACATGACATTTAAACATAACTTATATAATTTAAGAACTTAATTCAACCATAAAATGAAACTAATTTAGAATTTTTTTCTTTCTGTTCCTTCGTTGTCGTTGTCGTCTAGATTCATTTTCACAATTTTACAGTATTAAAATCTAATAACCACGACCGAGTGAATAATATACGATGGGGTGGTGTTGGGAAAACTTTTTTTT
The DNA here is from genome assembly GCA_947310385.1 of Nephrotoma appendiculata. Taxonomy (NCBI): domain Eukaryota; kingdom Metazoa; phylum Arthropoda; class Insecta; order Diptera; family Tipulidae; genus Nephrotoma; species Nephrotoma appendiculata. Next base: position 301,543,770 of record OX371224.1, on the reverse strand, counting down.
TTACACTATAAACAACAAAAATTTTTGGTGTATATACAGACGAAAAACTATGTTTATCAAGGTTGCTACGACTACGAGAAATGTACCCAACGTGTTTGGTTTGTGTGTGTATTTTCTTGTATAAGACGTATAGTCGTACCTTTACATTATTGTTGTTGTTTTAAAATACCAAAGAGTTGTTGGTTTTTGTGTGCTTAAATTTTTTTTTGTATACACAAAATATCGCGTGCTTTAACACGAGTACATATACGAAACTTAAAGTTACTTTATCAAACGGAATTAGTTCAATATCTTTCATTTTTTACAACGTTAGTTTGAAAATGTTCTTGTGGTTGGGAATACAGCGTACTTGCGGTTTTCTATACATACAGATTCATTTCAAAATTTAATCACTTGTTGGTGGTTAGGTTGTGTGTGCTTAAAATTAAATACGCAGAAGAGATTTTCCATTTGGGAGACATAAATTTGAAGCTTTTTCAAGCTTTCAAATTCTAGTTAAACATGCAAATAAATATTACATGAAAAATGTGTTAAGTGTTTTTTATTCTAATACGATTAATAAATATTTCTAATATATGGTTGATATTGCGGTGGTAGTACGCTATTTATTTGATTAGTTGCAATAATCACAATTTTGATGGATTCATATTTATATCGATTTTATCATGACACGAAGATTATATAAAGAAACTTGCGGTGTGTACGAGTTAGTATCTAGTTAGATGTGATATGTTGCGTACAAAACGTGATCCCATATAAAATAAACTGCCGATTTTTGTTGGTTAGCCTATATATATTAATCATAAAAAAATAATAAAATCGGAAGTCAATAAAGTCGAAATAAATTCTGACCTTTTTTTCAACGTACGAACTTTTAATACACATATACAAAAATGATAAAATGATAAATTATTAAACTTTTTCCTGTTTTATCAAATAACTTCAATTTTGGCCATTTTTCATCTGTCTGCATATATACAGTAAGATTTTTCATTTTCGTTTTTGTTGCGAAAGTTGATTTGAATATTTGATCTAATCAATCAATTTCTATATTCATCGTACGATTGTATGTATGATTGATGATTCTGTATATGAACCAAACATCAAAAATATTATTTATCTGTACACGAATTCAGCAGATTGGCCAGTAAATATGTGTACCATAATTTATAAACTGCCAACTCGCATACATACACACACGATCAAATAATTTACATTTATCAATTTCATGCGTAAACGTATAACAAAATTTTAAAGCATTAAAACAACTTTGAACACATTTAAAGAACTTATACAGCTCAAAAACAAGTACAGAAATCCCATTTAGGAAATCCTACGGTTTTCTTATTTTGTCGAGTAGTATTTGATTGGGTAATTTTGGGCGTCTAACGCTGGAAGGCCAGCGGAAACTAAACAAGAGTTTCCGATTGGTACCTAAACCAGAAAGTTAAAATATATAAAATTAATATTGTGCCTTCCTATTTTCATAAAGGTGAAGCTTTTTTTATAAATTAGAAGATCTCATTGAATGTAGCCGCAATCGGTCCTCCTCCCAAGTGGGAGTTTTTATAAGAGATTTTCGTTTTTTGCAAATATTTTTATAGGTTTTTCATTTAGAAGGAAAAGAGATTTGGCGTGGTATGTACCCAACGGTTTCTCATCTATGTTTCTGATAAAATATGTCACGTTACCCACCTTAGCCTGGATGATGGCTGGTATGAATTTATCCGACAGTTTTGCACAAAATTTATTCGATGCGTTGCTTTAAGCGAAAGATCACACACTGGTTGTTCGGGAATAAAATTACGTGTTTGGCTGCGAAGATTATAATGATGGCGCGCCTTTCCGTGGGCTATTTTCAGAAAATGAATAATCTGTTCGCGAACTAAATTTAATCGGTCGGGTTTACTTAATACGTGTATTTCATTTTCATGGTGACACGTCAATAACCGGCGCAAAGCGTAATGTGAACCGTGTGCACCGTGTCTTAAACATAAGATCGAATGGCAGACAATAAAGTCCGATTAACCCATTCCGACACATTACTCTGTGGGGAGTAATTGGGTGTACGTATGTGAGAAATCTTATATTTCTCGAGTAAATTTTGAAACAAGTTCGCCGTAAATTGTTTACCATTACCTGATGTGATCGATTCAGGAACGGAGACAGCAAAAAAAAAAAGTCATTCGCCAGGAACGAACATAACAATGAAGCATAAGTTTGCGTAGAGGTTTTATGATCACGAATTTTGAATAGTGGTCCAGCATTATAACTATACAGGTATTGCCACGCTTCGACCGTGGGTACGGACCTAAAAATTCCACGAAGAGCTTTTAAAACGGGCGGGTAGATACCACAGATGCCCCCATGGCCAGTCTAGTTGAGAAATTTGCGGCTTTGTTCATTTTGCACGAGGTACAATTAGAGATGAATTTTTTGACATCGCTTGACATTTGTGGCCAAAAAAATTACCTTTGCAGTCGTTCTAAGGTTTTTGCCAATCCCATATGCGCTGAAGTAGGTGATAAGTATATTTGCGCTACCGCAGGTTCGGCGTTAATGACGACGAAACTACTAATTTCCATTCAGACAGGTCGGTATCTGTATAACGCGAATCGTAAGCAGGTAAGATCAATAGTTTATTATCTTGTATGCGAAATTTATGTTTACAATCCTTCAGTTGTCGTACACGATTTATTTGGTTGATATTCTTCTCGTCGAAAAAAGAGGGAGAGCATAAATCAATTTGCAAGGCTGACAACTCATGTCAACGGTTTATTTAAGCTAGCTATTTGTTCAATATTTTCATCAATATTACTGCATGTTTGAGCCCCTGCAGAGTCAGGGATATCGGGCTGATTTGCCCTAGATGAAAAGGTAAGACCACCAACAGGGGAAGAAAGTTCATCACAAAATGCTCGAGATAAGGTGTCTGGTACAACATTGAATGACCCTTTCCTATAGCCTATTTGAAAGTCAAATGCCTGTAATTTTAAGCTCCATCTAGCGAGTCTTCCGGATAAATCCTATTGGGACATCAGCCAACGCAGACTGGCATGGTCCGTAAAGATCGTGAAAAGGTATCCGTCAATGTACGGACGAAATTTCTGGACGCATAGCACTCGAGTTCCGTTACTGAATAATTTCGTTGACCTGCGTTGAGCTTGTGGGAAATGTATTCAATTGGATGGTCTCCGCCATCTGAGTCAGTTTGAAAATGGACGCTGCCTACACTGACGGTGGTAGCGTCGCATTGTATAAGAAAGGGCTTGCCATAGTCTGGGTTGGCTAAAACAGGAGCGGAAGACAGAGCTTGTTTCAACGAATAGAACGATTTTTCTGCAGCAGCGGACCATTTTAATTTAGTAGACTTACCAGTTAGGTTCAGTGAGCGGAGCGGCTAATGAGGAGGCATTTTGTATGAAACGGCGATACCATCCGCACATTCCCAGAAAACGTCAAACCTGTTTTGTAGTCTTCGGACTACAAGCACCTGTCGCCCACGATATAGCCGAGATAATTGACCTCCTTTAAAACAAATTGACTCTTCGCAATATTAATTGTAAGTCCGGCGTTGGATAGTAATCGTGCAACTTCTTCTAGTAGCGAGAAATGTTCTTCCAAGGAGGCAGAGGTGATTAAAGGCGCGTCCAAATACACGAACACTTTATCGTGTAACTGGTATGGAATACCTCGGTGCATAGGCGGCAGAGCGTTTGTGAGGCATTGTACAGCCCAAATAGCATGACCTTGAAGTGATACAAGGGACGACCAGGTACCCTAAACGCTGTCTTATCGCGGGATTGTGGGTCGAGCTGGATCTGCCAAAAGGCATCTTTCAAATCTATAGTAGAAATATAACGTGTTTGATCCAGACGACCCAACAATCCGTTGATAAGTGGTAGCGGATACGCATCCTTGACCGTCATCTTGTTCACCTCACTGGCATCCAAACAAAGTCGTGTCTTGCCGTTCGCCTTATGCACCAGAGTAATTGGAGAGCACCATGAACTTTGGCTCTCTTCGATAACGTCTAAAGCCAGTATTCGGTCCAATTCCTCATACATCAACTTCTGCCTCGCTGGAGACACTGCATAGAAACGCTGTTTTACGGGTTTTGTCTGGCCCACACCGATTACATGGGATAAAATCGTGGTTCTTCCAAGCTCTAATTTGGCGCTGGAGGGGAAAGTTTCTATTATTCTATTCAATCTCGTTTGATCCAAAGGCGAAATTGAGTGGAATTTTGGAGATTCGGACTGATCAGTTACTTCCTTATCAAGACTAAGAGAAGAAATCTTCGGCGTTATACCAAACCGATTCCAAAAGTCGATTCTTAGATAAAGTTCTTGTTCGAGCGACGGAACGATATAGAGAACTAAAGTGTGAGTTTTATTATTAAAATTAACTAACGCATGTATATAGCCAAGCACACGTTGTGATTGGCCACTAGCTGTGTGGATATGGGTAGGGAAGGAATGAAATGTTAAAGATGGGTCTGACAAATATTTCTCAGCATGTTTGCCCAAAACGCTGACACTGGCACCACTCAAGAAGGCTCTTATAAGGTACATTATTAATAGTGCCTGCGGCATAGGGCCTTTTATCTAATGGGTCTGAACTAATGATAAATGAAATTATGCCTGCCTTTCTAGTTCAACGGTTCTCCCAATACCTCTTTGATCTATCTCCCCTATTGCTATTATAAGGCCTCCGTGAATTTGATTTACTCTCGATTGGATACAATCTAACGATTGACTTTGTCTGTGATGTCGGACTGGACAAATATAGGCACAAGTATTTGAATCCAGTTCCGCCTTTAGTTGAGCTCCGTTACTGCTGACGTTTGGTAGTGATTGCGAGCTGGATAATTTGGCACAAAAGTAAGAATCTAATGACGAATCTAGTTTCTCTATACCACGATGTGCGACAAATTAGTTTGAACAACAAGACTTTGGTGAATCGAGATTTAAGGTATTGTGAACGGTCGGTTAATGAACTGACAGTGGTTGGCAACGAATTTACCGCCGGGTAAGAATAGTGTGGCGTACTTTAATTTTCGGACACTTTGTCCGACTGAAATCCGGATCAGTATGGCAAGCTGTGTCTTCCCGAATTGTTCTGGGAAATACTTGTTTCGGCGGCCCCTGGTTCCCAGATCTCCATTGACCCCTGATTGCGTTTTCCGCACACCGTGAACATCTTGTAGTAATTGTATTTTTGAACCCACATCGGTAACAGAAGATGCCTGTGGAAGGAAGGGGACAATCGTTAAACATGTGGCCAATGTCATCACAGTTATAGCAAATCGGATTGTTATCTGCACTGGCTGAATTAGCACGATTGGTGTTCCTCGGCGTACAGGAAGGCCGAATTTGTGACTGTGTAGAATTATTCGACGGCTCTTTTATAGCAGCTACAGATCCGTACACGTGGCCGTAAGGACCCCGATTTTGTTCTGGTTCAAGACAATTGAACGTGCTATAGTGTTGTGAGGTCATTAAAGTATTCCAATTGGGTTAATTTGAACTAGTGAGTACAACCGAGGAAATCAGTGATTTGAAGTAGAGACACTAGATCGGCACGATTTCGTGGGATGGGTCAACGAATAATAGAGCCTTCGATCTTCAAAGTGAACATGAGATGATGAAGCGTTGTTTCTACTGAATAAAGGTGGTGGGATACCGGAGGGATTCGCCGTTGTGTTGGGAATATCATTTAAAACTTGCGTCTGAAGTTCGTTTCGTTCCTGACTCAATTTCTTTACTTGATCTGACAATAACTCTATTTTGGTCATTAGAGTCATCAGTAGCATAGTTTTTTTCCGCAGTGTCAAGTACGTTCATAAGAGGGATTTGATTTTTCGACCCGCCTAATTCTGTTTCATTTCTATAAACGTTTATCAAAATCAGTTGGTCTGATTGGTTTGTACTTTTAAGGCTTGTTGAAACAGCCGGCATATTTAAGAAGCACGTGGAAGTTCAAGTTTCACTAGGTGTATAGCAGTTGGTTGAGTATGCGGTGCTACTGATAATGTGGAAGTTATCGGATTTGTCACATGAGATTTGGTCGTATTTATTAGGTTAGGGTCAACAGGATTCATGTTCGATTCAATAGTTACGGGAATCGCCGAGCTAATTTCTACGTTCTTTGCTGCATTGATGGAGTCATTAAAGTCATTCGAGTTTAGTTGGTATTCTTCTAATGGGGCTACGATTTCTACAATTGTCGGGCTTTCTCTTAATAAGTAGAGGAGCAAGATACTCGTTCTATTCGACCACTTACATGTACCTACCGACACAAAATTTGGTCTGTCCGATCCATTTGTTCTCAATCCGGTATTTATTTTAAATCCGAAATATCTTGTTATAAAAAAATTAATTTGTTACGGCAACATTCAATTTCCGCATTTAGATTTTTACTTGCTCGACTGTGCATTCATTGTGGGGCTTTCGTCGAACCATTTTTCTCCTCATCAATTAGTCTCTATAGAGTGAGCACTGCATCAGCGGACCCAGTCAAGATACCACGCAACTCATATTCTACGTCTATTTCATCTGTTTTCAAGGCAGAAGCTTTCATCATATCTTGCCAAACGCACGTAGGCAATATACTGCCAGAATATCAGAAACTGATAGAAAAATCGTCGGACACAAGCCAACAAAAAAAGAAAAACCGAATGTTAAAAATTCGGCCAATTAATTAATATCGGGTAATTTTATAGAATGCTGACTATTATTAAGGGCGCTGACTATTATAATCACCTCATGGTCTCCAATCCCCTTTCCTCATTAAAACTAGATGTAATGAGCTGAACCAAGGATTTTTGGCTTGGTTTTGGCTTGGTATTTTATGGAACACTTTGACATCAATAGTGCAAGCGTTGATTTATCTTGATTTAATTTTTGATGTTAACGCAATTGCTGATACTAGACCAACAAACCTGAGTGTTTAAGAAAATTTGATAATATAAGAGCCATCGTTACATCTGTTAAAATTAACGTGAAATGTGCATCTTACATCGATTTCGAAATCCGAGATCTAAATAAATTCAATTAGAATACACAATTCAGAGTGTTGATCAATTGACTGCGAATAGCTCGAGATTGTCAATTTAAAAATTGGTTTTTGTAGGTAGGATCAAAAACTGTGAGACGGAAAATATCGCCGTTCACAAATCTCATTTATCTAAAGGTTGGTTTAGCTTTTTGTTTTAAATTCGCTCGATCGGGAATAATTTATATTACAATTCTTGGCTTCGTTCAAAAACCGCTAATGAAAATACAGGAGTGACGTATGCCGATTGGGATTCTTGCAGATTGTGAATAATTAATAGCTCGTGAATATTATATTTACCGTCGTATAGTTATTATTAGTGTCTTAACTGAGCATCCCGTTATGATAAAGCTACTTGAAAGCTCTTGTTTTCCACAGTTACGTGTTAGCAGTCAAAGCTGTTTTTGAAGTTTCGAAGCAAGTAATGTCTCAATATTATATCAGATACAACTGTCATAAACAAAATATTTCATTATTGTGTGCGTTAAAATTGTAGCAGCAACCATTCGTTAGGTTATGAAATTATTTATGATATTCCTTGTTATCCTTATTGCATTGCAAAATTATTACTGAATTATACGAATGAGCCTCGTATTGGCTTAATAAATTAAATCAGGTACCTATTTTCTAATAAGTGTTTAAAATTCTTAAAGAAAAGGTAATTTAAACATTTAAAATGTAACACCAATCAAATTGTCCTAAAATTTTGAAGATATTAAATGGAATACTAAAATTTTTCATACAAATGTCATCTATTTCGACAAAACGGCTTATATCGTAATATAATCGTACATTCCGGAAAGACATAAAAATTCCTTAAACATTTTATACTTAAATACGGAATTCAAACTAAATTAATTATTTATAGTCTAATTTAATATCTTAATTAATTTCATCTCCGGTATTAAATTAATATAAGGGTTCCACATCTAAAAAAGAAATTATAATTTATTTCCTTATAAACATATGTGAGGGCATGTCCTCCACCTTTTTATCTATATACGTACGAGTATGTGTGTATAAAAATTTCCCTTTTAACGTTTTATCAGTTCAGATTTCTTCGTATTTTTATGAAAACCATCTTTTTATCTTGTAAAACATAAACCTTTTTTTTCTCGAGCTTTATGTTTATAATTATGTATACACAAGATTGTTACATAATTAATAAGTTGGTTAAACATAAATTTAACCTTGACCTCAAAAATGTTTCCTACTTTATTTTACTCAAGCACCACTTCAAGAACTTAAAGACTGTTGTTGTACATATATTTAGAAACGTGAAGATTATTTAAAGTTTAAAGTCAAACGAGACAAACAATACAAGAAATTAGGTAAAATATTTTTGGAAAATGTATTTTAGGCGGTAGCTTTGGTAGCGTATAACTTGATGATCATTCTTATTGAAAGTTTGTGTGAGTAACGACAGAAATTCCACGCACCGTGGCTTCTAACAAGTTCCTTTCTATTTTTGAAGGATAGGGAGAGCAGGCACAATCATGAAAATTGGTCAGTGTGTTGTGCAAAAGTTAAGGTGATTTCATTAACAGGTGGAGTGCGCAGCAATCACCATTATATTATTTAGAAATGTTCTTTTGAAATTAGTGTTGAACTAGGGTTTTTGTATGTGCAATTCTGACCAGAATGTTGATTTCACCTAATTTTAGTGATTTGATTATTAAAAAGTGACATTTCCAGAAATCAATCAAACTGATTTTTTCGGATGCGATCTTTTGAAATTGGGGTTGAAATGGTGGTTTCCATACGGGTGATTTTTGCTGATGAAGAGTAAGCACAATAATAAGAAGAATGTTAAATGCACCTAATTTAAGTGATTTCATTAATAAAAGGTAAAATTTCCAGAAATCACTAAAACTTAATTTTTTGAAAGCGACCTTTCGAAATTAGGGTTGAAGTAGGTTTCATTCCAGTGATTCTAGCTGAAGGTGAGTAGGCACAATAATGAAATTTGATCAGAATATTTACTTCATCTAGTTTAAATGATTTCATTAATAAAATGTGACATTTCCAGAAATCACTCAAACTGAATTTTTCGAAAGCGATCATTTTAAATAAGGGTTCAAGTGGGGATTTTCTACGAGTGATTTTGGACAGCACAATAGGCAAAATTATAAGAAGAATGTTCAATGCACCTAATTTAAGTGATTTTATTAATAAAAGGTGGGAATTTTAGAAATCACTCCAACTAAATTTTTCAAAAGCAATCTTTTGAAATTAGGGTTGAAGTGGGGCTTCCTACGTGTGTTTCTGGCTGATTATAGTGAGTAGGCACAATCATGAAATTTTATCAGAATGCTTTGATTTCAAGAAACCACTCAACATAAATATGTCGAAAGTGTTCATTTGAAATTAGCGTTGAAATTTTGGTTTCCTACGAGTGTTCTGGCTGTAAGGAGTAGGCATAATCATGAATATATCAGGTCGTTTACACGATCATTTCACATATTAAATTCTCCGCGATAAGGGGGTGCACTTATTTACTCGATTTTTAAAAAGTGGTTTGCGCGTTGAGCGAGTCATAGACGCTTGAACAAAGTCCTTACTAACCAGAATTTTGGCGATAAACTGGCGATAAGTGAAGCCACCGTTAGTGTTAAATGTCGTAAACTCGTGAAATGCATTAGGCCTATCATCGACATTTCACAAACATCCAATTTTGACGCTAAATTACACGAGTTTAGTATTAAAATTTTGGCAGAAATTAAGATATGGTTAACCCTAGATCTTGATCAAATAATCGCCATTGCGTTAATTCTCGCTCAGAAGCGTCAGGTTGGATGTATATATTTAACGATTAAGCTTAGGAAGGAAGGCTGGTCAAAATGATTTTTGAGGTAATAGTGCTTGGTTTAGTCCTTCGCATCTTGTCTTGAAAAAAAAAACGGAAATTGAAGACTAGGTTGAGATTACCGCGGTCTGAATCATGTTACCATTCCAAATCGTTATTCCACATCTTCAAGATTTTTCATACCAACTTGAAGCATGAACTTCTCTATCCTTGGCCTGGTTCCTTGGCCTATTCTTTGCCTATTACGACTCCCTTCGGTTTGTTTGAACTCACAAAAATGACTAAAATAATCATAAAAAATGTGTCTTCGCTTCACCTAAAGGTTAAATTCTTAGAACACTTTGTTAATGTAAATGGCATTTTACCCAATCCAGAACGAGTTGAAGTCATCAAAAATTTTGAATATCCGTTAACGGCTTATCAACTGAAAAGATTTTTGGGGATGATTATAATACTACAGACATTTGATTCCAAACACCGTGGCTCAAAAATATTAAAATTCCAATTAATTGGTCAGCAAAGTCCATTGATGCCATCGATAATTGGAAGGTGAAGTTGTTTAAGGCGACTCTTCTTGCACATCCTTTATTTAAGGCTATACTCGCTATCATGGTAGACGCTTTGGAGACAGCATAGGTGCTGTAGTTCAGCAGTATGTTTGCATTATTTGTGCAAACACTCAGCTGCTTCTTGGTTCGGCTTATTGAGACGCAATAAAGTTAAAGTGCTTATGACAGAAAGTTGTAAGCAGCGTATTCTGGCTTCAAACATTTGAAGCATCTTTTAAAAGGACGACAGTTTACGTTGTTTTCGTTGTTTAAGGCATGACCGCAATTCCAACATTTGGATTTCATCGCACGCAGTTAACAACCGACATCCAACACATTTCAGGCATGAATAATGTTGTCGCAGATACACTTTCACGCATTAATCTAATTTCTATTCCTGAAAGTATAGATTATGCGCAAATTTCGGATGCCATAACCAATGATGTCGAGTTTAAGGATCTGGTACGCGAAAATTTGGCTTTAAAGTTTTTCCAAGTTCAGTTGAGTTTTAACTCTAGTAAAGCTACATATATGTATTGCGATATTTCGACAGCTAATCAAAGTCCTTTTATTCCAATTCAGTTTCGAAAACAAAAGTTTTTGAAGCCTTTCACAATCTTTTGCACCCCGGAATTAAAGCAACAAAAAAAGTTATTGTCGAAAAATTGCAGAAATTCATTTATATACATCATTCGGTCCTTTGCCTATTTTAGACAATTAGCGGCTTTGCGTTACATTGATCGACAGATATACGAAGTGGACTAAGGCTGTTCCCGTTCCTGATATTAGTGCAGGAACTGTCACTTCTGAGGTGTACTTTACATGGATTTCACGCTTCGGGGTACCAAACTTCATAGTGACCGACCAAGGTTCACAGTCAGAGTCTTATCTTTTTAGAAAATTATCAGAACTAATCGGATTCAGACGAGTAAGAACGACCTCTTAAAACCCAATGCTCCACGAATTATCTGATTGGGTAATGTTCTTGCCAACCGTATAATGTTAGGTTTACGCACGTTATATAGTAAGGAAATTAAACTTCTCCTGCTGAGCTTGTTTATCGAAGTACGTTAAGGATGCCTGGCTAATTTCTTAATTCTTTTTCAGCCGACAAAATTCATCAGTCAAACTTTATCAATAATCCTAAAACATATTTCGATGACATAAGCCCGAGGCACTCCAATGTAAAAACATTCGTACACATGGAACTTTCATCGCATTTATTCATGTCTTAAGGTCGGATTTTGTAAAATTCTTTACAACCACCTTATTAAGGACCGTTTAAAGTTCTCCAAAGAAGCGAGGTATCTTAGGACTGTCTCAAACCACATTTCGCGGAGAAATCGGACATCGTGTAACATGTTCCCTGTTACAATTGTTATTTAGGCGCGACTGTAAAATAATTTTAAATTTATTTCTTGACAGCTGTCGATATACTACGGTATTGTTAACCGATATTTAATACTGTTGTATGCAATTGAAGAGGAAAAGAAAAAACTAATTTTGGGTTTTAAGGCAGTCAGTCGATGGAGGTATTTTGATGCAAATATAATCAAGTCGTATTTTAAAAGTCTTTTTAGATAATGGGGTATAAATTTACTACATCTGTTATCATAAATGATATAAGTGGGCCATGAACTGATTTTTTGTAATATGTCTTCCTATCCCCTAGCTCGGCGGAGAGGTAATTATTGGTCGTGGATAGATTGATATGTTCAAAGCCGGCACTGCTTCCATGATGACATAGAGAGTTTAGAAAATTTTCAATGCGAGCCTCACTCTACTTACCCCATTCATATAGTCCCGCGATTTAGAACATACTTATCACTTTCACAAAACGAATGATATGCTATAGTTTAAGTTAGTTACAGTAACAATTGTGTGGGTATATAAATTTTCCAAGGGGATATATCACATCAGTCATTAGTATGTCGTCCAAAAATATTAACAAAAACCATACCATCCTGAACAATAAAGTTTTTTAATGGTTCAGGCGAGTTTGAAATTGTTGCAAGGAGTTTGACATATTCAGAGAATCAAAATGCGGGCAAGTTTAGATCCAATTGAGAACCTTCGTTTAATATGGTATCCCTAATATTAGTTACACTCAGCTCGTCAAGGTACATTCTCGAAAGGCTGTCTGGAACTATATTTAATGTGCCTTTGCGATGACTATAATACTAAAGTTAAAAGCTTGAAGCTTTAAGCTCCATTGAGCTAATCTCCCACTCAAATCTTTATTGTTCATGAGTCATTTGATTGACGCATGATCTGTAATAATAGTGATGGGACTTCCTTCAATGTTAACCCGAAAATGTTTTACTCGAAGAACTGATGCATAACACTCCAGCTCTGTTATTGAGTAGTTCTGCTTGGCCCGATTTAAATTTTTCGACATGTAGGCTATATTAGATGTTCTTCGTCATCATCACCAATTTGGGTTTGAACACTAACACCGATTGAACTTGCATCGCATTGAACGCAAAAGGGCTTTTTGAAATTGGGATAAACTAATACTGGGGCGGTGCAGAGTGCCTTTTTAATAGTATTTGGTTGAGGAAAATCAGTAACAGCTGAAACCTTTTCTGGATCAGTTACCATCTGACACAATGAATCGGAGATAACGAAGACTCTTAAGAAGGAATTTACTTTTCTCGAGATTAACTGTTAAACTCGCCTCCTTCAAAAGTCTGGAAACTTCCCTAAGAAGTTTCAAATGCTCGTCAAAGTTCCTGGGGTGATGAGGAGATCATTTAAGTATACAAATACTTGGTACTGTAGCTCATTGGGGATTACCTTATGCATTAGTCTGCACATTGTTTGAAGGGCATTACATAACCCAAGTGGCATTACTACAAACTGGTATAGTGGACGGCTAGGAATCGTAAACGCCGTCTTGTCTCTGGATTCCTGATTCAACGAGATCTGCAAGAATGCATCTTTCAGATCAATACTGGAGATGAATCTGGTCTGATCCAGTCAGCTCACAAGTCCGTCAATGACTGGCAGAAGATACGCATCCCTGACCGTTACCGCGTTAAATCGTCGTGCATCGAGACACAGACGTACTTTGCCGTTGGGTTTTCGGACAAATGCAACCGGTGAGCTCCAAGAGCTGTCTGACTCCTCAATAACCTTCAGGGCCAACATGCGGACAATTTCTTTGTAAAGATTGGTTTGGACAGGTGGACTAACCAGATAATATCTCTGTTTGATGAGAGATACTCCATCTAGGATCTTAATTGAGTGGACTAGCTTATTGGTTTTACCAAATCCAAGTGCAGTGAATGACGGAAACTGCTTAATTGTATCGTCTAGTAAAGCTTGCTGAATTGATGTGAGGTCGTGTTTATTAGAAGTAATGTCCAAATCCTTATCGGTATTAGACATTTCGGAGATATTAGGACTGGATAGGTGAGCAATTATTGACGGCATTAACTGAAATTCCTTGAAAAAATCTATTCCAAGATATAGTTTCTGTTTTAGTCCTGGGATGATGAATATACCTTCTTAAAGTGTTGTCTATTTTCAAATGTGGTCGGAGTCCACAAATATCCGAACACTCGTTTTCGTCTCCTGCCGCGGTTCCGACATTTGAAGGAACAAAATGAACCTTACAACGAGGATTATTTAAAAAGGATTCGCTACCTTTACCAAGGGCAGTAATCGTGGCTCCGGTATCCATAAGGCCGCGATATTTAGTACTTAGTATTATTACATCGGCGTACGGACGTCCATCTTCATCATCGGAAAGAAAGGTTGCTGAAATATTAGCACGAATTGCTCTCCTATTGTTCCAATATAAGGTGGTGGACTAAACATGCCACGGGAATTATTATCGGAATTAACAAGGGGTGGATAATTTTTATCTAAATAAAGTGAATTATAGAAATTTGATATGTTAAAACTGACTGGTGAGTCTATTTTAGTTCTTGGTTGGTATTGATGCCTGTGTTAGTGAGTATAATCCTGGGAACGATGGTGCGAGGGCTCACATTCCCAGTATTGCGGTCCCACGATTGATCGTTTCCCGGGTTACAGCGGAAGCAATTCAGTTTAAAAATATCAGGACGCCCACATCCATAACAAAACCATATTCGCTATTTGGTACATAGATGATTAAACTATGATCATTATTTTTCGGTCGAGCGTTAAACCATTGACCACCTTGCAATTGTGACGTTTTTTGTTTCCGAGAAATTGCCACAGCCGATATATCTTGCAAATGATCGTTATTTCGGTCACCAGAACTTGAAGTGAAATTGACTTGATCCTCATTTTCAATCTCATTTATGGTTCTTCGGCTACATAAAAGTTTCGGAACACAATTTGTGCGCTTCCGAGAATTGTCTAGTCCTATACAACTTCGTATCAGTTCGTATGTATTATTAATAACTCGTGCAGCTAATGCGTTCTGGAGACCTGGTCTCATATTTCGTTTCAACATGTGCAAAGTTTCAGATTCAGGCGGTGGAGTCGAATACTGTAAACTTTAAGATTGAATCGCGTTATAGAATTCTATGAACGTTTCTTTTGGTTATTTGCTTTCGAGTTTCTATGCTTCGTCGTATATCGTAATCCATGCGATGGTCTCTAAACTGGTTTTCGAAATCGAGTTTTAATTGTTACCAATTGATTTGAGGATTCAAACGTATATGCAACCAGTACCAATTTGCCGCTACTCCTTTCAACACCAAACAGACTTCATTTCGGAGCTTGGCATCTGGTACACCATAGGCGGTGGCCAGATGGCTTACTCGAAATAAAAAGTTTTTAATTGATAAACCCCCTGGAGAACCATCAAATGCCAAATTCCATTTTGTTAAAGGACTACTAGTTTGACAACGTTCAGTCGGATCAGGGTTATGCATTTCAGAAGATTGTTTATCATTATGATGTATAAATAATTTGATCGTTGCTTCCGATTCTGCAGTTGGGGTTGACTGATGTAGCTGTTGTTGGTCTCCTGTTACCTGTTTATTGTCGGTGATTACGGCAATATCGTTACTCATTTCTAGAGCAGGTATCTTAGTATTTGGACCTACGGTAAATGGTAGTAGTTGTTTTTGCCTACACTCAGAAAAATAACTATAACCAGGAGCTTGTTTAAGTTCATTTTGTTACATTAACCCATTTTTTTTGGGCAAATGCAACTTTTGACTTGTTAATTTCATTATTTTGGTTAATTTTGGCTTGGTAACCTCGAAAAATGCCATAAAAATGGTTACTAAACTCATAGTTAAAAAGTTTAGTTGTTATAACAAATAAAAATTAGTAAGGTAACAACAAATGTGGGTTATTTTACCTACGGTACGGTTATCGTACTAATATTTTGTCATATGCAACCGTGAACTTGTTCATTTTACTATTTTTAACTTGGTTAAGTGAAAAATATGAAAAAAATTGATAACCAAAATTATGGTAAATGATTTTAGTTGTTTTAACAAAAAAAAATTAATAAAGTAACATAAATTATCGGTTATTTTAACCAAGTTGTATTCGTTGTACTAATTTTGGCATATGTAACATTGAAATAACTACCGTGTAGCTTGGTCAACTGAGACAATAATTTCGGTTAAATTGTATGCCTTCAATTATGAGTTTTTTATGATCTTTTGTGACATGTAAAAATGTTTAAATATTTTTTAAAATTAAAAATATGTTTTACCTAAGTTTGGTTAACATAAACTAGTTCATTTGTTATTTCAAACTTCAGCTTCGTTAGTCTTACCAGATTTTTAGAATGTCTTAACTGCATTTAGAACCTAAGTTATGAAGATTTCTAATGATTTTCAGAAATAACAATACTCTATAGGATAATAAAGCTAAAATCGACCTGAAATAGAAGCAGTTACTAGTCGTATATGTTATAGAAATTTTATCTTAATATATAATTTTTTTTTTTTGTTACATATATACATCAGGGATGATATCGGTAAGAAATCACTGAATTGTTGAGGAACAGAGTACTTAATACAGCTTGAAAGTACTTTCTGCACCCATACCAACTTCACCAGTCTTCTTTTCAGTCTGATGAAACTGACATCAAAGTAACATTTTGCAGGAGTCAAGTCGCGAATTAAATTAATGCATTCTTGCACAGTAGAGATTAGGCGAGTTCATGTTTGACCGTCAACGAAAATAGTAAAACATAGAAAATGCAGCAAAATGAAATAAAAAATTTTGTGATGGTGCAGTGAACGTTTTATTGTTATGTAAATACTTACCGATAGATGTTGCACTGAAACGTGGAACATTTTCAAAATCAGAGAAGTTAGATACTTTAAATATTGGATGAAAATGTGTTTTCAAAATTATAACCTATACCTTAAGATTATTACTCTCGTAATTTAGGGCAATGCGATATTGACTTGTTATGTTACACAAACGAGTCTACAATGATGTATATGCGGATAACAGGAGGCTGTCTTGACAGTCCCACAAGACCGGGCAGGTATAGTTTGAGTCTGGTCACCCTGGGCGTGGTTTGCGATTGCGGATGGAATTTTTCGAAAGATTGTGGCATGGGCACCTTTGTGTGAATTTTTTGTAATATTGGTTACAACAGCGCGATCCTTTTAATAGAATTGAGTTTAAATTAACTTTTAATGACTTTTGTTTCCTGATTTGAAACTCCCAGACAATTAATTTGACTGCGAATTTTAGGTTTCTAAGTTTTTTGAAACATTTTAGTGCTCCGGCAGATTTAGTTTGGTGGAAGGATCATTGTGCTTTTATTAGTGTTCGATTGTTTTAGGGTCCCCGTGAGAAGTTAGTTCGCGTTCGCGATATGCGCTCAGTGTGTTTAGTCCTGTAGAGTTGAACAAGTAAGAAGGTAAGAAAGGTAAACATAAAAAACTGACCCTCCTCAACTTTAAGGTGATTGGAAAAATAGATTAAATAAACAAAGCTTATAATGCCTTCTTTATGTTCATGGCGAGGAAAAGAGATCAAAAAAGAATGTTACTTATCTGCACTAACAAACTAATTGCTTTTTCATATAGTCCATGAATGGTCAAAATTTTAACGGTTAGAAATAAAATTGGAACTGGGGTACGTTGTATAACGGCAGTTCTTGTAGGTCTTCTAGAGAACCTTGTAGGATCAGGATACCTAGTCAGTTCAATCACCGAATAAGGCTTCGATTGGTATATGTGCTAGATTGTCAAGTTCCTCGTCTGAGGTTACACACTCTTATCGTCAGGTAGATCAATCAAAGTACAAATATCTCGCTTAGTTTGATCAAGGTCAGAATCATCATCAAATAAAGATTCAAGTTTGGTTAAAATACTTTCACCGGTTTCTTTTTGTTGTAAGCATGAAAGTTTGTAACGACGACTACTATAGTGGACAGTCGCGTTAGTCGCTCAATAACATGTAAAATTTTAGTTTTATGTCGAACTAGCAATTCTTTTTCCTTTTTCTCAACATCCATAAGGTCTGTTAAAAATCGTCTATGCTCTATAAATTTATTTGTGCAAACTTTAATTTCGAAAAGCATTTAAATTCGCAAGAGGGGTATCTTTCAAATTTCGAACCATACATTCGACTTCAAATTCATCTGAGTCGAGATGTTATGTTTAGCATCTATTTTGCAATAAAAAAGTTTTAAATAATAGTACCGAACGATTCAAGGGAATTCAAATGAACTTAAGCTTAGCTATGGTATAACAAAACAAAATAACGTATAGATAAGGGAGTGTCTTTTCAAAATTAGAATAAAATATTAACGTATGTTGTATGCAATGATGATTGAACAAAATTTCAGGTAGGTAGCACATATGCTGTGAAACAAATAAAATTTTCAATAATAATGTGTGTGGACTATGAATCGGTTGGCAGCAGTGAGGTTTGCAGGTTATCAAATAATTATCAGCGTTAAAATATAAAAAAAAATAAGTTAATACAAGTTAGATAAATTAAAATTTTTGGATACGAAAGTAAAATAATCAAACACCAGCGTTGGAATATTATACACAGTTAGAAATAAGACGTCGTTTTTAAGTCCGATCATCATATTAAAAAGGGACGTATTTGAAAAGTCGTTAAAATGAACTCCGATTTAGGAAGAATCGTTTTTTGATAAAACAATTCCAGAATGAAGTTAAAATATTAGCATGTAACCGAAAGGTTCGTTAAATAATTTGAGAGTTATTTCTAACAACATAATTTCGTTAAAAATTGGTACAACAATTTGTTTAAATTATTTCCTTATTAGAAATGCAAACAACTAAATAAAAATTATTTAACTCCTATTTTAAGTAATTTTCACGACTATAACGAAAATAAATTTGACTTCATAAGTAATCAGTCTCACCCATTTGAAAATCATTACTATTAACTTTTCAGTGTAAAATACAACTCTTACAAATAAGCAGAAAAAATTTTTTAACCGCAAGTTTTTATTAGGTTCGTTACTACATTGTAAATAAATATAGCTATACGCAAGGAGTATATTAAAACCATTTTTGAGAGTAATTAAAACTAACTTTAGGTAGTCTGGTGCTGTTTTTAATCGGTGATTTTAAAAATTATAGTATGATGTACTTCTAAAAAAATTATATTTTTAGCCACATTTAACAGGTGATATAATCTAAAATTAGGAAATAATAAAAGAATTAGTTGTTTGTTTAATATCGTGTTTTAACTTTTATTTAAAATAAAAACTGTTTTCATAAAATATATAAATTATGTTATAATATCAATTTTCTGAAAAATACATTTATATAAAAGTGATTCTAGATGTTTTTGACAGTAGATATTTTTGATCATGAGTCTGTTTCTTTAAATGTTTTACCATTTCTTTAATGTTTAATTTAGTGTTACCACAAATGCAGCATACTAAATCCATATTTAACAGGTTAATCATTACAAACTTTGAATTTTCTATAACTTAATAAAAATAAAGATTTAAATTCACTAGTACTTTAAACATTATATTTAAACTTGAAATAAACAATATGAATAAAAACTTCGTCGTTTTTCGAAAATATTAAAATCAATATAAAAATTAAAAATAAATCAAACTAAATTACTTCACTATTTATGAGTGCATAACAATGTCGCATACACGTTGCCACTTGCTCCAAATTTATTTTGTAAATAAGATGTAGAATGTACATATCCCCATAACATTGGAAGATTCGCACCGTACGTTGAATTCGCACGTTGAATTTTGAAACACATCAATGGCATTTTTGAAATCAGACCCTGTGGCTTCCTCCAAAGAATTGTTGAGCTTTAATCAAAAAAATGATAAAAAAACAATAGGTATTCTATAAAACTTAATAGATGCCAAACTTACTTTATATGAAACCATCAATTTTTAAACGATGAGAAAACACCGCATTTACTAGTGCTGCTACGTCCTTTTACGGCTGGAGGACAAAGTAATATAACACCCTTTAAAGCATATAAAGGTACACATAAATCTACAAATTAAGAAAATTGTTAAAATAAGCACACAATAATAATTAATAATTATTAATAAAAGAAGCACACATCAATAAGCACACATACAACAAATTCTTGATTTGTATTATAATTATTTGTAATGGATCGTCGAAAATCCGAAGCGTTCAAAAAATTATCTTTAATTTTCAGATAAATATATAAATTTAACTTAAAAAACTGATTTATATAACTAATTGTAGCTAATAAAAACTAGCAATTTTTCAATATGTTCAATATAACTAAATATTTAATAAATAATATATGTATTTACCTTTTATTACTTTATTACGAATTATCACTTAAAATAAAACAGGTAACTACTTATAAAACAGGTACTTTCTGATCATAATGTTTTACTAAAATGAACCATTCGAGAAATATCGGAGAATATTTTGGTACTTACGGGTTTACGACTATTTTCCCAAGATAAGATTTCCGTTTTCTTAACAATCGTAATTCTGATTTAATAAACTATTACTTTATTGTCCGTAATAATTGTGTCTAACTATTCAATGGTTTCAATATTAACGATGTTTAGGTAATAAATTATCTTATTATAATCTCTGTATTATAGATTAGAGAGAATTTTGCTTAAGTAGTTTCCGTTAAAGGATTAATTTTAACTACAAAACAGAATTCTACGTCCTTACAGCGTTGTCAACATCATACAAAACCATTTTAAATATAAATAAATAATTCTTTATTTTAACAAAATAACCTAATCAATGTTTTAATTGTTGATAGGCACAAAATACCATCAGTTTTCTAAACTCAAAAATAAAACACAAACTAAATTAAAATGAAAAATTCAATAAATACTTTGAGATGGTCGAAAATTTCAAATGGAAATGCCGCTTAAATTAAATTCCCATTTTTAAATAATTATAACTCTCATTTCGAAAATTCTTTTTTTTTCGTTCGGCAATCATTATGTGCAGTGGTAGAAAGTATTCGATTTTAGCTTTATATAAGTAATCAAAAATCTCAAGGACAATGTACACGAGTATATAACAGATTATTGAAATCTCTAAAGTCTGTACATTATTTTTTGTCCTTGAGTTTTTCTTATTATCTATATAGAATTGAAATCGACCACTCTCGTCCGCTACACATTATGATCGCCGAACAAAAAAGAAACAATTTTCGAAGTGAGAGTTATAATTATTTAAAAATGGGAATTTAATTTAAGCGGCTTTGCCATTTGAAATTTTGATTCATTAGGATTCTGTTTTGTAGTTAAAATTAACCCTTTAACGGAAACTACTTAAGCGAAAAACTCTCTAAACTCTGTATTATACAATAAGATAATTTATTACCTCAACAGCGTTAATATTGAAACCATTGAATAGTTAGACACAATTATTACTGACAATAAAGTAATAGTTTATTAAATTAGAATTACGATTTCAAGAAAACGGAAATTTTATCTCGGAAACATAGTTGTAAATAATTAAAAAATGTTCTTCTAGAATATAGTATATATATATTTTTTATATATATGTTATATAAAACCCGGATGAATGTTGATTGCTTTAGCCAGAGAATAATTAGCCTTTACAATTGCAATTCATTGAGGTTTAAAGCCTCTTATGCTTTTGACTATCCATACATTTTCTTACTTTGTATATAAAGATACTAATCTGATACTTTTGACGATTATAAGTTGTAATATATGAAATAATAGGTTTTAAATTAGACAAGTAACAAATTTTGCAGTTAACATTAAAATTTCAGAGATGATTGCAAAGGCACATCTTGTTTGTAGTGTAGCATCTAAGTTTTTTTTTATCGAAATTTAAATTTTAAGTTATCAAGTTTGACAGCAAACGCGCTCAGATCTAAAAAATCACGGGTGGCTGTTTTTATTTGTAAGCATTTTAGTTTATTCGAGTGCCACTATGTGTTCCAATGTAAACTTAAACTTTTTAACTGGAATCTTAATAATCGGAGCAAAGTTACTTGAAGTGACATTTGTATAATTGTATACATTTGTATAATTGTATACATTTGTTATAATTGTATATAAAATTTCATTCGGACTTTATGCTTACGACTATTAAATTTTTGTTATATTTACTCATTAGTACGTCCATTTTAAATACACTAATTATTAGGTTTGTAGCTGCCATAAAAGGTTGATTAAGTATTTTATGAAGTTAAAAATAACAATTAAATGGAAGGATAAAAAAGAGTTAAAAGGAGATATATTAGATTGTTATTTCTATTACTATATTTTCTTATTTTAAAAGTTGAACTATATTTTGCAAATAGCTAATAATTAAATACAAATTGGTGTTAAATTTTAACAACCAACCAATTTAACTACACCTAACTTTTACTTTGCGTTAGCATAATTATTATTTTGGAGGTATTATTGAACTACCAAAATAAAGAGTAATTATTATTAATGGAGAATTATTAAAATAATATTAACTCCGCGTAATTTTAACTCACCGTTTGGGAAGAACGACCGATTTCTTACTGTGTAGCATATCCAAAACTCTTCAAGTCGTTATTAGGTAAATTTGACGACTAATACCACAGACAATCAGATTTTTCATGTGAACTAAAAAAATTAAAACAAAATTTAAATCTGATAATTTCAATGTCATTGTTGTATCTGTGATTTTTCGTTAAACGCAATTTTAATTATTAAGTTTACATAAAATGAAATATCTCTTTTAGGTTGTCTCTGCTAATACAATTCAATTTGTGGTAAAATACAATGGTTTTAATTTGACGTAAACCACAATTGGAACAGATGCCAATAAAAGTACCAGGAAACCATATAGCAGTAATAACAATTAAAATTTTTAATTACACTGTCATTAAATTTATTGTATCGCATTAATTTTCTACGGTTCTAATATGTAATTATCTGGAAAATTTACTAACATTATATTATGATTGCATGCTTCTGTATGAGCGCCTTTATTGTGCATTCCAATTCGTTACAATACATTTTTGTGGTAAGACGTATGATTGAAACTTAAAACAAAATTATTTACATTTCGTTTATCAGAAAAATTTATTTGTCTAAAACAAACCAACCGCCTGGTGTTTTTCGAAATTCATCTTAAATAATTATTTGTTATTTGCTTAAAATTTAAACTTTTTTTTTCGGTACGAGTATGAAGCACAAAAACTATCTACTTCCTGGTAAACAACAAGCACAACTGTACAGACCAAATAACAATTTCAATTTTCATTAAAAGAAAAAAAAACTAAAGGCGATGCTTGTTATCGATTCAGTCTATATAGTTCTATATACCCAGGTAAATATCGATAAGAAAATTGTTTTTTTTATTTTAACGATTCCAGAAATCCATATAAGCAACAACACAATAAATACGGTACAAAACATACATAAAAGTTTTATTATATATACCTAGAAAGAATGCTTTTCCGATGTAATACACCCACAAAGAAAAGCAAATACTGTTTTTCCTGTATTGAATATGATATTTTGTTGTAATTTTGAAAATATCAAAAATTAAATAAAACATAAGGAAGTATAAACAAAATATTTTTTGTAATACTGAATCGTACCTTTGGGAATTTTTGTCTAGCGATATACTCTATATGGATACACATACACGAGTATACACATACATACCTTCTCATTTTCCAAAAATATAATTAAATATATTTTAAAAATAGAGTTTTGAAAAATTATTTTACTTTTTACGTTCGAATTAATTAAAAATTAGAGATTATTAAAAGTAATTGAGATATACAGCAACAACAACAAAATGGAATTGTAAACAAGATTTAGTTTTTCAAGAACTGGAAAAATATTTAATTTTTTATTTTTTTTTCTTAATACATTTGGAAAATTAATATTAAAATATTAGAGAAATTCTTTTCTGGTTGAGTTTTAATCAATGAATAAAGCCATTTGAAATATTTGAATATATAACTAACTAATGTTGTTATCATGATATCTATTTTAATTATTAAATTCAAAGTCTTTACATTTAATTTTTCGATTTTGTTTTTGAAGTTTTAAGTAGAGTAGATTTAGATTTAATTAAGAACAATCTGATTTATAAGAAACAATATACGTCTGATTGGTCTAGGACTATACTATCAGAATATTACGGGGTCGAGAAAGTGAAACATTAATTGTTGATAACCGGATAATTTAAACAAAACAATTAGAAAAGCTCCTACCGATATTCAATGGGGAAGCGACTAATTCCATAGAGTTATATCATTACAACCTGCTACACATCCAGAATAATTAACACGCGCCAAATACACGCGCATAACATATATGAGGTCAAGCGACGTACCCAATTAATAACATGGGTAAAAACTGATGTATATGCCATTTATAATTTTTAAGTAGAATATAGTTTAAGCAAAGTCAACATATTGACTTTGATAAGAAATTAATTAGAAATTAAAGTTTAATCTTAAGTGTGTATTAAATGGTTAAACATCTAATTTGGAAAAAATAAAACAAAGGCAAAAATAGATTATAATTCAAACACAATCATATTAAATAACAAAGTATTTAAATTTTTTCGGTATTATCCAACAGAAAGTGTTTATAATAACATAGTTGCGTTGGATACTGAACCAACAGGTGATTGATTTGCACCAGAATTTAGCCGATTAAACACGGATATAATAATACAATCAGGTTTGTATAAAGCAAACAATAATAAAACAACAATCAAAATTCTTACGAATCATCCAGAAACCCCCAATAAATTGCCAAAATTAAAGTTGAAAATAAACAATTTCGAAACACTAAATCCTATACCAGTCTTCGACCGTTCAATAATAGGTAAAGACATGATTAAAAGTTTAATTCGTACTGACCACCTAAATAAAGTTGAAGAAGAATCGCTCGTTAAGACAATTTATGAAAATCAATCAGTTCTGTTAAGACAAAATGAGAAACTCTCAGCAACAAACATAATTAAGCATAAAATACATACAAAAGACGAAACACCAGTATATACAAAAACGTATAGATAACCTCATTGTTTCAAACAAGAAGTAGAGGATCAAGTGCAAGAAATGCTACATAGTGGCATTATAGAACATTCAAGTAGCCCTTACTCGTCACCAATTTGGGTTGTCCCAAAAAAGCGGACGCATCGGTAAAATGAAAAATTCGAGTCGTAATCGATTATCGTAAACTTTATGAAAAAACGATAGACAATAAATTCCCAATTCCACACATAGAAGAAATATTAGACAATTTGGGAAAATCTGTCTATTTCACGACATTGGACTTGAAATCAGGTTTTCACCAAATTCCAATGGATGTAGAATCCAAAGCAAAAACAGCTTTTTCAACAGACAAACGACATTTTGAATTCTCAAGAATGCCCTTTGGACTAAAAAATGGCCCCGCCACTTTTCAACGAACAATGAACAACGTGTTACAAGGATTAATAGCAAATATCTGTCATGTATATTTAGATGACATAATCGTTATTGGGCATAACCTTCAAAATCACTTAACAAATCTTAGCAAGGTCCTCCAGAGACTAGCACATTTCAATTTAAAAATACAAGTAGACAAATGCGAATTTCTCAAAAGTGAAACTGAGTTCCTGGGACACATAATTACCCAGGACGGCGTAAAGGCAAATCCTGACAAAATAAAAAAAATCCTAGATTGGCCTTTACCAAAAAATCCGAAAGAGATCAAACAGTTTCTCGGATTATCCGGATAGAATCGTCGGTTTATTAAAGATTATTCTGCAATAAGAAAACCTATGACGAAGTACCTAAAGAAAGATACAGCAATGAATTTAACAGAGAAATGTATCACAGCATTTGAAACGCTAAAGAAAACTATATCAACTGACCAAATACTAACTTACACTGATTTCACGAAACCGTTCATTTTAACAACAGACGCGTCAGACTACGCTTTAGGTGCATTGTTATTGCAAAAACAAAATAACGTGGAGAGACCCATCGCGCTTGCATCGCGAACACTAAATTCAACAGAGATAAATTATGCTACCAATAAAAAAGAGGCATTGGCAATAATTTGGGCAGTAACAAAATACCAGCCCTACCTATACGGTAATAAATTTACTTTGGTCACGGTGTAATTTAGAAAGAAGGGAAAGGAAACGTAGTAGCGGATGCACTCAGCAGAATGCCCACAACTACAGAAGTAAATTCTATCGAAATAATAAGTTCAGAAAACACTTCACGTGAATCCGAGCAAGTTGAAGATCCCAATGCAAGTGACAGTGACATGGAAACGATACATTCCGCAAACACATTTGATGATTATTATATTCACTTTTCAGAACGCCCCGTAAACTATTATAGAAATCAAATCATTTTTAAAATTTCAGAGTTAGCATGATAGTTTCGGAAGATATATTCCCCAATTTCAAAAGAATTATTATTTCCCAAAAATCATATGAGAAGTATGAAATAACAAAATACTTAAAACGGTTTCATAATGGTAAACAATCTGCTATCTTAGCACCCGAAATTTTATTCTCCCAAATTCTCCCAAACCGGTCATTTTGTTTTCTTTACGAAAATGATCGAAGATGTAACAAACCAAGATCGTCAGAATGTAATCGTCATAAAGGAACACGAAAGAGCACATCGTGGTATTAAGGAAGTAGAAAGTCAGCTTAAACGCTCATATTTTTTTCCAAACATGCTCAATAAAATTAAAGCCCATGCCCATATTAATGCATGTAATAATTGTAATTTACACAAGTATGATAGAAAACCTTACAACATTAAGGTTTCCCCACGACCTATCACAAAAAAACCTTTGGAAAGGATACATATAGACATTTTTATTATTAATAAGTCCAATTTCCTGTCTATTATTGACTCTTTCTCGAAACATCTTCAGATGATTGCTATCGATCTAAAAATCTAGTAGACGTTACTAACGCTTTAACGAAATATTTCTCATTTTCGGGATTCGTAACGAAATTATTTCAGATCACGACACAACTTTTCAATCTGCACAGTTCAAAGAATACCTCCATATTTTAAATACAAAATTAAATTATGCTTCTTCCTCAGAATCAAATGGGCAAATCGAAAAACCGCATTCAACCATCATCGAAATGTTAAATACAAATAAAATTAAATTCCTTAACTCGAACACCCTAACCGCTGTAGAATTATCAGTCGCCCTTTATAACAATACAGTCCATTCATCTACTGGCTTCACGCCAAATGAAATCATTTTTTATCAAAATAATCTCACAAACCACGAAGAAGTTCAAATACAAGCGAATAATATTTTTACGAACGTAACTAATAAACTAGAATCCACTAAGAGGAAAACTGAAAAGCAGAATAAAAATAAAGAAGATCCACCGAAGTTAAAGAACGATCAGCTAGTGTTTCTGAAACCAAATGTAAGAACTAAAACTCAGGCTAGGGGAATCAAAACACAAGTAAAAGACGTTACTTTTAAAACATTTAAAACAAATATAAATATAAAAAGGAATAAGATTAAGTTCAAAAGAATAAAAATATAATAAATTTTAATATTTTCTTTTTATTTCATTTCAGTATAATGATATTAAAACTAGAATTATTAATTTTAATTTTTACTGTATCAATTCAATTTTGCAAAAATCAGAAATTAGAAATTAGAAATTTACATAAAGATCCGATTTATTTATCAATAACAAATAAATCAATCTGGAATAATTAAAGTAATCCATCCTATAAATTTAACCGATTTGGAAAATACAGTAGAGTAAATTAATAAATTTATTAGTAATAGAGTAGATGATAAGTTAGAAATATATAACACAATTAAACAAAAATGTAGAAAATTGTATAATAATTTAAGTCAAATTAAACCATCAAAACGATCCAGGAGGAAACGTTGGGATACCTTGGGTACGGCCTGGAAATGGTTAGCAGGCAATCCAGATGCAGCAGACCTTCGCATCAAAGACAGCAAGATAAAAGAACTTGTTGATAGAAATAATCAACAATTTCAAATCTACAAACAAGTTAATGACCGAATACAACTGATTACGGATACGGTTAATAAAGCAGTAAGCAACAGTACTATGGTGAACAGAGTAATTCTCACAGAAATCGAAATGATCGTGACAATTATCAACATCGATGCGATAAATACTATCTTGGAAGATATTCAGGATGCTATCGTCAGAACAAAACTCGAACTACCCAGTCACAAACTTATGTCATTGAAGGAAGTAATTTCAATAAAAGAATTACTTATCAACCAAGGCATAAACGTCACTCTGGCAGATGAGGCATTACAATATATCACACCCAAAATAGCAGTAAATGATGAAACGCTTTTGTACATATTAGAAGTTCCAAAGTTTGAAAAAGCAGATGCAGAAGCTATTATAATTGTTCCATTAACCCTTGACGATACAATAATTAAGGACTATCCCCAACACTTAATTAAATCCAATAAGGAAATATTTAAACCAATTAATTACAAAAATTTTGTGCAAGAACACTCCGAATTAAAAACATTTAAGGATAACTGCATACAACCGCTGATAATGGGAACCCAAAGCCATTGTAACGTTATACCTGAGACAACCTAAAACAGATATTTCATCCTATGTAAACGTAAAAATTTAAACTGCGATTTCATTTTCTGTAAATAGCCGCATACAATCAAAAATATTTTGTTTTTTGCGTATACGTATACACAGTTTATCGAAAAATCACAGATACAACGATGACATTGAAATTATCAGAAGTTTGTTTTGTTTTCATTTTTTAGTTCAAATGAAAAATCTAATATGATTGTCTAAGGTTATACCAAAACTAGAAACAACAGTTCAACTCATCGCAGAAGAAAGGTATTGATAGATAACGCCAAAAACGATGTACTTTCATCAAACTGTGGACCAAGTAACCGCACCCTAACTGGAAATTTCGTAATAACATTCTGTAACTGTACAGTATCATTTAAAAATAGCCAATTCCAATCATACGAAC
Organism: Nephrotoma appendiculata; assembly: GCA_947310385.1. NCBI lineage: Eukaryota > Metazoa > Arthropoda > Insecta > Diptera > Tipulidae > Nephrotoma > Nephrotoma appendiculata. The sequence continues at coordinate 301,514,949 of OX371224.1, read as the reverse complement.
TTAGAAGTGTAATGCAGGAGATCCAAGAAGCGCTTCACAATATTAACGATCAAAACATGAAAAACAGGGAACAAATAGCACACATGCACCTCAAACAGGAATACCAACAAAGTTGGATGTGGTCCATAACTGGAGGCTGGACATAATTTAATTAGAAGCAGAAATAAGGTAAAAGTGAGAACGGGAAAGAAGGATTTGAACGAAAACCATTTGTTGAGCAAATAATTGTAGATGGGAAATGGTAAAAATAAATATTTAAATTTTTTCAAAATATTGTTACCATATATTCATTGTTAACGAGACACAGTTTATGGTTATTAATTGTTTGTCAGAGAGAGATCTACCCCTTGTTTGTCGGAGAGGGGTCTGCTATTCCAGCCTAACGAAAAAAAAAATATAAAAAATAAATAAACAAACCGTTGAATTTTCTGAGATGAATGCCGCAGTGACTACAGCAATACTCATCGTATGGTAAGCGAATTTTAATTTATTCATTTAATCCCTAGAAAAATCCTTTAACTTAGCAACTCAAGGAAGATTCTACGGCTTATAGAATCTTCAAATATCCCACGATTGGAAATTTAGATATACATATAAATAAATAAACTTTTGAAAATCGAATCAAAATTTTTACGGAGTATAGGAGTTTTATGAATAAAGATTTAAGAAATACGAATACAACCGACGGACAACGAGTCTACTAGTTATAGAATTTTTCCTTACCAAAATCTTTCGCTAGAAATTAATAATTTAACTAAAAACTTTAACACAATCTTTAAAATTAGTCAAAATATCAATCGTCCTTACACATTGATAATTCTTCAAAAATGTCAGAAAACGGCGACGACAATAATTATAACGTAACTGATGTATTCAAAAGTCTAAGAATACCGGATGTAATTAAAGATCTGCCAAACTACGACGGAAGCAGGCACACATTATTCGAATTTATTGAAAATGTGACGGGCGATGCCAACGAAGTCCTTACAATGTACGGCACGCCATTAAAATGGGAAGCCATAAAGGAAAATTTTATCACACATTACGCAGACAAGCGCAACGAAACAAACCTGGTGAGGGACTTGTATGGTACCTCACAAGGAAATTACACGCTAGAAAAGTATTTAAGAGTAAGAGCTAAGCGCGATTTATACCAAGAAATGTGCCTTAACACATTCTTGGCGGGGCTCAGGGAACCCATGGGCTCCATGATTAGGGCAATGCAACCCACCTCTCTCACAGAGGTATTCGCAAATTGCCTCAAGGAACAAAATATGGCATACATGAGGAAGAGAACAAACATTAACATTTTACCTGTTCCACAAAGATCATTGGTACCGAAAGTCCTTTACGAAAATATTGGAGTCCTTCACGGAGCAACCCTATTAACGTCCCACGCCTCAACACTATAATCATAGGCCTTTCACCAAACAGAGTCAAACTGGCTATAGTAATCGCCAAAACAACAACAGGTTCAAACCAACAATGGTTCAACCTAAGAGGGCAGAACCAATGGACACCAGGCCAAATCAGAACCAATACAAATAATATTCAAGCATAAATTACCAATTTCAGCCGATGGGTCCGCCAAAAATCTGATCACAAGAATTGTACACATCCGAAGATCAACAAGCAGTAACGGAAGAAGGCTATGAAGAACAGCCTGAACTGTACTTACCTGATCTGGAAGAAAGTGAGGTTGATGATGAAAATTTTCATCCCGAAGCCTCCCAGCCAGAATCGGATATCAACCGATATACATATCAACCTAAGTAAAACCAAAGTTCTAAAAATTTTAGTAGACACGGGATCGAATAAATCTTTTCTGAACCCAGAGTTCATTCATCCTTCACGGATACGGTCCATACCTCCAGTGAACGTCAACAGTATGTTTAACGGTCACTAAATAAACCAAAAAGTTATAGTCCCCGGACTTATGGAATTTAAAACAAAGGAACCTTTAGAATTTCTTATATTTTGATGATTTATTAGGATTCTGGATATGATCAACAATTGGGTGTAACCCTAGACTTTGGTAGATCTGTTCTTAAAACAGACAAGGTTGAGATTCCGCTACAATTCAAACCGAATTATGCTTCAAAAGTTTACAACATATTACCCAGAAGCAAGCTAACTGCTGAGCTTCCGGTTGATGTTGAAAACGATGACATATACATCACCCCAACAACAATAAACGAAAACTTAATTATTCCGGAAGAAATCTATCATTGAAAAAATTGGTATGCAGTTTTAGAAGTTGTGAACTATAGTAACCAACCCCATACTTTCGTAATCGAACAGCCGATTAAAGCAAATTATTTAGAAAGATTTATCGAGCCGAATTTAATCACTATAACATGCAAGAATGCGATACACCTATTTTCGGTGAAACTATTTCTAACTTAGTTAGAACAAAACACCTTAACGGTGAAGAAAAGACGGCAATTCTGAAACTATGTCATCAATACGAAGAATTATTTATTAAAACGGAACAACGTTTGCCTTTCACGAAATAAATCTTAAAGATGACAAGCCCGTCTTTACTAAAAGTTATCGTTACCCTCACATCCGTCCAAGCTTCTCGCCCTGGTCGTCTCCTATTTGGATCGTACCCAAGAAAACTGAAGCCAGTGGAAAGGTCAAGTGGCGACTAGTAATAGACTATCGCAAACTAAATGAGAAGACAATCGAAGAACGGTACCCTTTATCAAACATTACCGATATCCTCGATAAATTAGAGAAATGTATGTATTTCTCTACCTTGGACCTCGCATCTGGATTTCACCAGATAGAAGTAAGGAAACAAGATATTCCTAAAACCGCATTTTTCATTGATCATGGCCATTATGAATACATAACAATGGCATTTGGTCTAAAGAATGCACCTTCAACTTTCCAGAGGGTCATGGATAATGTGTTAGGCGAAATTCAAGGAAAATCTTGCTTGTGTTATATTGATGATATCATTGTATATTCTCGACGTCACTCCAAGAACACATAGAAAATCTAAAGCAAGTCTTCAATTCGAAAGTACAAATGGACAAATTGGAATTTCTGCATCGAGAAATTGCCTTTTTGGGCCATATCGGAGTTAAACCCAACCCCGACAAAATAAAAGCTATTAAAAAATCCCCCGTTCCTAAAACGGAAAAACAGATTAAAAGCTTTTGGGACTTCTAGGATATTATCGAAAGTTCATACAGAATTTCTCCGACGTAACTAAATCATTAACGGAATGCTTAAGGAAGGGTAAAGAAATAATCCTTGATACAGATATCTAAAATGTTTTAAATATTGCAAAGAGTTGTTGTGTAGTGAACTAATCTTGCAGTATCCCGATTTTACTAAGGAATTTATCCTTACCACAGATGCAAACAACGAAGCTATTGGCGCTGTCCTTTCACACGGTCCAATAGGGAAAGATAAACCGATTTGCTTTGCCTCTAGAACCTTAATGGTTACGGAGCAAAACTACTCCACTATCAAAAAAGAGCTTCTGGCCATTGTCTGGTCCACAAAATACTTTAGACCATATCGATTAGGTCAAAAATTAAAAATTGTGACGGATCACAAGCCGTTGACTTGGCTTTTCAATCTCAAGGAACCAAATTCAAAATTGATTCGTTGAAGCTTGAACCTTGAGGAATACGATTATGAAATCGTGTAAGGGTGTAAAAAATACAAATGCACCATCAATAATATTACTACTTCCGACAAATCTGAATCCTCCACGGAATCAGAAAGTGGAAGTGGATCCGAAGACATTGTACCTACAAATAATTCCCCAATATATCATTTCAGTTCACAGCTAATAATAACAATTGATCCTGAAATGTTAGGATCAAATATCCTTCATGAACATCCATTTGGAAAACAGGCATCATGTGTGATGGTATAGTGTTCGAGATAGCTAAAGAAGCCTATTGATTGATTGATTGATTGATTCTGAATGTACGACCAAGTTATTACACAGGAGGGCCCGGCGTCACCCGGGAGCCACCGTACACTCTAGGTTAGTAAAGTGGGACAGAATCGGCCCGGTTACAGACACCTAGGTATAGCCGATAGTTAGTAACACAAAGACAACACAATACTAATCTACTTGAGGAAGGATAAAGGTTTAATTGGTTTTAATGGATAACGATGGTATTGGTCTTCAACAAATGGTTCTCTAAATCAGCAACCTGAGGAAATTTTTTTATTATTTCACGTACATCTGGAAATTTTAATGAAAATTAATTCTAAATTAATGCTTCCCCGCTTCCTAAACAAAATTGATTGTTTGAAACAGCTAGAATACACCTAGATAAAGTTGATAGGTAATAACACAATGACAACACAATTCTATAATACACAATCAGCAATTAATAATTCAAAGAAATATTATTTGACCCGCATCTGTAGATTTCCTGAAATTAATTTCTAAATTAATATCTTCCGGCTTCCCAAATATAATACAAACAATAATTAATTATTAATTAATCATTAGGAAGCCGGTATTTTAATTTAAAACAAAATAATAATAATAATACGTGAGGCATCCCAAAGGCAATGGTTCCTGGAAAACTATCAATATTATGCAATGTCAGAATCACTTCCAGATTGGAGATTTCAAATAAATTTAGATTTTGCTAAAAATTTTATTAATTTTGTTCACCAAAGAATATTCGATTAATTTCAATTATACTACCAATCTAAATAACAGTTAACATTAAACGGTAGAAGGATATCACATCAAAGATTTAATTATCATTACAAATGGAAATAAAAATTTAAAACCATTTTCCATTTGCCATGCCGTAACACGCACACATAAGGTCTTACTCCTTACAAAAACAAAAAAATCAAAAAAAAAAAAAAAAAATCTTGAATATTTACACATACACCCAAACCTATTCCTCCACGGTGTTTTTTTTACATGATCTTAAAATAGAACGGTCATCAAAAATTAAATAGTCCTGTTTTTACTTTACTTTACTACTTAAATAACGGATGGTTACAAGGCTTTTTATGCAGACATGTCATTATTAATAATTTAAATTACTTAATAAAGACATTTTCATTAATCACTTGTTTTTTGTTTCGCAGTTATTTTGAATAATTTTCAAAATAACTGCGAAACAAAAAACAAGTGATTAATAAAAATGTCTTTATTAAGTATTAGTGTGTTTCGCCAAGTGCCTACGGCCAATAGCGTAAAAAGTAATTTAAATTAGATGCGAAACCGCATCAGCGGATGCTGCAGCTACTACAGAATATCCTTCTATACTTGCCAAAAAAAACTGAAGACGGAGAATTGACGTAGATCAAATATTGAACACTGACGAAACCGGCCTTTTCTGGAAGAAAATGCCAACCAGAACATTTGTGCCTAGAACGGAAAAGGCTAGGAGATTCAAATTGGCAAGAGATCGCATTACGTTTTGGCTTTGCAGCAATGCCTCAGGAGATCGTATTTTAAAACCTCTCATAGTTAATCGATCACTCCGACTACGAGCATTAATACGTGTCAATGTACAGGAACTTACCGTTCATTAGATGACAAATAAGAAAGCCTTGATTACGAAGTCATTTATTCAATGAGTGTTTCGAAAAATGTTTTGACAAACAAATTTGAAGTAAAAAGGTGTGCCTTTTAAAGATATGCGGTGTTGACCGCCAATGCCACCGGTCACATGCTTTTGTAATAGTCATCTTCTTGCCACCTAATACAACTTCTCTTCTGCAGCCACACCAGGGAATAATTACAACTTTTAGAGTATATTATGTAAGACGATCATATAAGTATATTTTAAATAAAACGGACTTTATAAAACACGCAGTTTTGTCCGTGTCTAAAATAAGGCTATCTACTTGAATGCTCGATGGAAGAACGTTTGGGCCGATTGCGTTAAAACTGTACACATTGCTCCATCAAATGTGACCGATGAAGTATATCGAAATAATCAGTCTCGCACAAGCAGGTGGCAGTAAGGGATTTTGCAAACTCAGTATATTGATGATATAAATAAAATAGTTGCCAACAGAGTGCTTAATAAAGAGGAGTTGCTAGAAATGCGCAAGAAACGATCAACGGAACGACAGCAGCGACGAGGATGAACCAAGAGCTTTATCTACCAGTCTTATTATTAATAATAATAATAATAATAAATTATCCCGACGACCTATTACCCCTCCCAACCGCGCGCGGGGAGTCTCCATCTGTATTATTATTATTTTTTTGAGTATAATTCAAGTGAATTATAAACAAGGATATCGAGATGCTTAACCAGAGAAATTAAAAAATTGGATTTTAAAGCGGCAAAAAAAAAAAAAATCAAATGTGATTATAAATAGATAGCTAAATGAATAGTTAAGCAAGATGATACCCGTCGCAGACGGCAGGAAAACGGAAGTCGAGTCTGCTTAGTACAAACAGATTTGATAGATTAGAAAAAATTTAAATAGATAAAAGATAAAGTCAAGCAAAATAAAATGACACAAAAAAAACAAATAAGTTAAATAAAATATCAAACTATAGTCAAGAAAAATAAAGACGTTTTTTCAACATACGTTTTGTCATATTGTAATCGATAAGATGGCAGTGCTGATTAGCTTCGTACAACATTCTAGAGACGGGCTCATTCTTTCCGTAATCAGTTCGATGAGGGTCTCCAGTTGGTAACTAAATAAGAAATCCTTTCTTGCTGAATGATCCAATGATGAAAGATCCACAAAATCTAAATCTGATTTGAGTTCTTGTATGGTGCACTACAAAGTACTTTATAAAGAACTATCGAAAACCGGTAAACAGCGAAATATTACAGAATGTGGTTGTGTCTGAAAATTTCTCAGATTTATGAGAAAGCAAGTTGCCACAGAACACAAATGATACTGTTCAAACCATTTTCGATGAAATTTTTTGTGTTATTTTCAAGTCTATGCTTCAATATAAGTCCAACCCACACAAATGTATGTAAAAAAAATATTACATATTGTAATGTCCTCCGGATATTAACAAATCTTAGTTAAATCGGAATTATTTTTGAAAAAAACATTATAATTTGACAACATATAAATTATATAATATATTAATTATTTGTTTTTGATAACAAATTATTTTACTATGTACTATATAGTCATAGCGTTATTTTTCGAACGAATACGAATTACCTAAATGGAATGCACAAATGTGTATGCTGATTCAAAACACACACAAAAATAAAATCTTTGACGTGATTCCTTTGCGTCACCCACGCAATTGTTATGGCAGGCAGGAAAAGGGATATTATGTTGTAGGAAATAAAATATGTATGTAAATCTACCTAGTAAAAATTAAATTTGTATTTTTTAGTAAATTTATTCATCTAATAAGACCCAATATCCGATAAAGCTGTTTACGTTATTTAGTTTTTACATGGTTTTTCACGATATTCTTTAGAACATATCTACCGTGTAAACACAGGCTTGAGTGTATTAAACAATTGAATTAAATTCAAGCAATTAATTATAAACATAATACATTAAATAATATTAATATAATAAAATATTACATTAAATATTAAAATATTAAAATAATTATAAATAAAAACAATCAATCATATACACAAGTATATATATATATATATATATATATAACATACACATATACACATGATCATACATCCACATATATTCATATATATATCCATTCCACCAAATATAATACCACACACGATGTACAGACAAGAAGGTGCAACATTGCGAATGTTAATGTGACGTTAGTGTGGACAAGAAGCATGTGATTTAGGTTTTTTTTAAATATTTTCCCAAACAAATGGACAACAAACGCACTAATTCCAAAAAACTTATTTAGGTCTGATAAGTACAATTGAAGAAAATTTTTAATTAGTTTTTGATTTTCAGTTAAAATCAAACGTTCTTTACTTAAATAAATAATTTAACAATCTCGAAATCCACCTCAAGTAAGAAGAAATTGGGACCTGTTTCAATTTGTACCAAACCCATCAACTACATACATATATCTGATAAGAACACAAATATTTTACACTTCGTTTTTTTAAATGGCGGAAAACACAAAATAACAAATTGATTGATTGGACTGTAGAACCAAGTGCTAGCCAAGAGTCCCGGATAACGCCGGGCCTATTCCTACAGCCTGTTTACACATAACAATAGGAAGGATAGGAAAGGTTTTTTTTTTTTTGTTTTTTTTGGGGACGGAACGATCCGGTTGCAGACACCTAGCGATCGTACGGCACAACACAATTCTAATCTACTTCTAATCTACTAGGAAGGATAAAGGCTTAATAGGTTTAATGGATAACGATGGTATTGCTTTGATCTTAAACAATTGCCTCACTAAATCAGCAACCTGAGAAAAAATAATATTATTTCACGTGCATCTGGAAATTTCCTGTAATATAATTCTACATTAATACTTTTCAGCTATCTAAACAAAATTGATTAATTAGATCAGACCGGTTCCAAATACCTAGGTGAAGCCAATAATTAATAACATAATGAAAGCACAATTCTAATCTACACAACCAGCAATTAATATTTCAAAGAAATATTACTTCATAACATCTAAAGATTCCAGAAATTAATTCTTAATTAATCTACCCTACCGGTTTCCTAAATAATATAAATATTTATTAATCCTCTACAACTCCATAACTTACAATAAAATTTCCTGAATTCATAGTTATTTGAATTATATTAATAATAAATTGAATTATATTAACAATTAATATTAAATTATTAATAATTTCTCTAAAACCATTAGCATTTAATAAATTCACTGCAAACTGGCCGTTAAAATAACTCAGTAAACATATATTAATTATTAAACCTGAAAACAAACTGTATGCTAATTACTGACTACTTAATTTATTTAATATATGCAACCTTATTACTTACACTTCACGGTTCAAGTTATTAAGAAACATAAAAACAAGATACTAAAACATGATTATAACGCGCAAAATGAGAAGAAAAAAAAAGTTACACATGCACAGTTGCTTTTCAATATTGAAGTTAAAGTTGGAAATATAATAAAATTAAAATTAAAATATGATATAATTAAAATATAATACAATATTGTATAAAAATAAAATAAATAAAATAAAATCTCACTATCCATTCAAAAAATTTACTCAAAAAAAACTTGACTGTTCAGGAAATTATATTTCCCTGAAAAAACCAGTGGAAACTTGTAGTAAATTAATTTTGAACAAAAAAAAAAAAAAAATTTAATGGATAGTTTGATATACAATCCACAAGTTATAAACTCATAACTAAACTGTCAATTATATTGATAATAAAACTAATCTAAAATCCTTATATTTACTTCTGTCTAACTTATAATAACTTATTATAACTAAATACTAAATTTAAATAGTTATTAACCCGGTCGCCTTCCGAAATATTTCCTGTAAATTAACTTAAGATTAATGACTACCATTTCACTTTACAATATTCGAAAGTGTAGCCATCAAAACTGCTTCCAAAACACCAATGTCCTACAATTTAAATTTGTTAGTAAATTGAGATGCATAGATACTATTAATTCCGGAATCCTTTCCTAAATCCGGATTAAATTAATTTTATTATTCCAATCCATTTTTAAAACATTATCACACCCGAATATTTGTCATTAATCAGCACGCATCATAAATTAGCTTAACTACTTTACCAAGTATAAGTATACTTTCTATCATACAATAACATATTATAAACTTAATTCTAAATTTAATTTAATTTAAAAACTAGCATTAATATAATAGTGGTCGTTTGCTACAACTCAACATCAACCTGGAGGAGATTTGTAGATATAGTGGATTTGTAGATACCTGGAATACTAATAATATAATTATTCAACATTCATATTAGATAATAGAGATTAAGAATAAGATTAAATTAGTTGACTTCCATTTTATTTGTATAATAATGTTTATTATAAATATTGTATATGAACTGTAATGTGATTAATCTAAACTATAATTATTTTGAAATTTCATTAGTATTAACAATGATTAAATATTATTCTAAACCAAAGTAAATAGCCTTATTTGTTATGAGGCTTAAAAGACTCAGCTTCCACTTCCATCTATATCTGAACCTCCAGATTATTTTATTATATAAAATTATAGTTAATAAGTTAAATAATAGATGACTCTTTTTAATTAGTGGAAATTTTTCATCAATTTACCGTAATTATCTTACCCTAAAATTCTAATTCCGCCCAGGTAAATTGACGATAAACTTTAACAAAAACATCCACAACATTTAGCAATAATTAACAACTATACCATATTCCCGCTGCCGCTGTGTAAATTGATCACACATATTGCATCACTCGTTAACCCCCCCCCCCCCTCAGTTATCCACATTATAGAGAAGAAGTGTACCCCCTGCCAAATCGCTAAAAATGTAAATACAGGAAATAGAGATGCCCATCGCAATCTCATTATCACCCAAGCAAGATTCACATAACAAGCCGACGAAACTGAACAAATCCACATAAAACGTGCTACATGCAACATGCAAGGTTATGAACATCAGCAATACCATGCGAAACAAAATAAAACATTACCATCATGAACCGAAAAACAATTAACATTATACAGACAAGATATAATAGCGTTCGCAGTCGAAAAGCATGCGTTAATTTTCCATTCAGCCATGCTACACACGGTTTCGTAAGACCGGCTTCACCTTCCTTTCTTTCCCCTTTTACCCACAAAATCCGTTTTTACTGCGACATTAAATTTTAAAAAATAGAAACCAACAACAAAATCCATCACGACTTAATTTGAAACCAGAAGCTGAAATCGTGTGTAGCTTGGCTGATTAAAACAACAAAAAATCTAGCTCACGGAATTACACACGCGTATTGTAAAACATCTGCACACACAAGCACAAAACGTAAATATGTATACAACAAATATATAATTATGTAACAATGATGTAAAATAAATAATAATTATTATCTCATATGTTCCTTCGCACACCCATACCTAGGACACAGCTAAACGCATATACGTATAACATGCTATATCAGAACCAAACACAATTACATTCCATAGAATATAATTGCGATCGGCTTCGAGTTATATATCGCAAAACCACATTTTCGGTGGTTATTGAAATGCATTTCCCGCGCGCCAAACACCTCCAATACTAATATCCATGTAAAATATAATATATGACTACGAGTAAATAAGTACACAAAACGAAAGATAGTATTTAAAATTACCAAAAGCAGAAAACAAACGAAAAATTATCGTCGATCACCAAACATGCATACTCTCTTCCAAAAACAACAACAAAAATTATTAGCTAGTCTACCAAAAACAGCAGAAACCCTTTCTCGCGCAAACTATATTCGGTCGGATAACAACCCATAACATGAGAATAATTCTACTCTACACCTTCATGGGTTATAAATATGTATTTATATGTGTAATTAAAAGTAAAATTTATTTAGGGAAAAAGTTATGTGTTATGTAATTTAGTATGTAAAACAATGAAAAAATGAAAAACACTTATCTTTCCATCCTTTGCAATCAAAAAGTCCTATATGCACATTGAAAATTTGCATTACAATGCATGATGCATTCAAACAACGGTATCAAAATACATACATATAAACGAAAATTGTTATGTACATATCCTACACCATTGCAAGCGCACAACACACAAATTAATACAAATATGCAATATGTAACATTTTTCCCTTATTAACTACTTTTAAAACACACAAATTATCATTAATATTATTATTATTATTATTTATATATTCAGATATTATTAATTAATTATTTAATTTTGACATATTTAAATTAATTACTTATTTATATAGAGGAGAGACAAAAACACGTCTTTCCTCTACGACGTTCAATCGCCAACCCCGGAAAACACAAAATAACAAATGAAATAAAATCGAGATTTAATTTTAATTTGTAATTTAAAGTACATCTCTTTAAATTAATGAATTCTTAAGAACACGAATATTTTGGAAAATTGTAAATCGAGAAACAGCTATATCTTTTACAATAATTTGTGGCTGAATTTCTTTATAAATATATACAGATATTTAGAAGTAAAAACTATTTCATAATAGCTGCAGACAGGCACATAATATTTAGTTAGTAAATATATGTATTAACAATTTTATGGTTTTATGTTATTTACTCAAAATTATTCTATCCCTTTTTCTGTTGGCTTGAAAAATATATCTCGGCGGAATATTTTCTTGTTTTTCGACCATAAAATGAAACATAAAGGGTAATGCATGTATTCCACAGTGAAACAATTTCTCTCTGTAAAAAATGCTGAGAAACCGAAAAGAGGAGTGTATACATATTAAAATTACGTCAGAGCAGTGCACCTAGAATACTATAGGCCACACTGCTTTAAAAATTTTGCTATATGACGTCAATTTATGTCGACAGTTCTCTCTTTGGGTATTATAGGCAGCACTAAAATTAAAAAGATTGTTTTGATTTTTTTTTGTGTTTGCTGTCATATTAATAAGAAAAAAATTGTAAACAAACAACAAGAAAAATATTTTAATAATATGTTTTAATATTTAATAAAAAGCTATTGGTAAAAGTATCAATTCATAATATTATTATAAAATTAAGCATTCTAAATTATGTAAAATATGTAAACGCGTACAAAATGTGTACACATTTCGTATAATTTACGAGAAGACATAACCTTACTTTTAGCACTCGTATAATTTTTTTTTTTTGTGTTTGTTTTCGTTTTTTCTTTTTATGAACATGACTGCCGTCTACAGTTCAAAGAATAAACTGTAGTCATAAATTTAATGACATAGCAAGCAGTGTGGCCTGTAGTATTCTAGGTGCACTGGTCAGAGTAACAACGACAACAAATGTTGCCATAAAAAGTATTGAGTTTTATATTTTTTATGGCAACATTTTCCAAAGTAAATTTTACTGAATTTTTTTTTTGTTTCTTTCTAACAACTAAAGGATTTATATTTTTAACTCGTATTAATTTTACTGAAAAAAATCGTTTCAATTTGGAATTCACGCTTAAACCATAAAAAAGTGTTTAGTTAAACTGTAATTAATAAAATGAAAAAATCGTTTTTCAAAAAATTACGCCTACTGCAGATCCATTTAAACAATTATTCGAAAAATCGACAAATTCAATGTAAATTTCCGTTTTGTTGTCCACATTTGACGTAATGCACACAAAACGACGAAAATGAAACATGGGAATATTTCACCTTCGTTCGGTAAATCCGAACTAACACAAAATGAAAATAAAATTTAAAGCCATTTTTGAGATGTAGATTTTTATTTAAATTTTATTTTCGAGAGAGAAGAATAAAACAATACAAAAATTTGCTGTTTTAATACAAAACAAGTCTCAAACTAGCAATAAAAATTTATTACGACCCAGTTTGAAGCCAGAAGCTGAAGCCGTGTATGGAACGGGCCGATAAGACAATTATCTTTGTGTGCAAATACAAAACGCATATAGAGAGCGAAGATAGCTTGAAAAAGAAATTTATAATTAATTTATAATTAATTATAATTTAACATACAAACAACTTCTATACACACACAAACACCTTTAATTCTTCCTATAGTTAACTTACAGTAAAACTTCTACATAAATTGCGAAAATACATAATATGCTGAGATAGAGAAAATTTGAGTAAAATACATGAAAAACCAATTTCACTCGAATTATCCGAGCATATATACACATATATGTGTACACAATTACACATAGATATTATATAAACAGGAAATTTACCGAAAAATGATCCAACCATAAATCGATATTAGATTTTAGGAATACTTCAACTTACAGAAGCCTCACGGTATTTACACACACACCCACACACATAAATATATACAATATTTTATGTAAATAAATAAAAAATAGAAAAATATATTAAAAGGAAACTTCTCTGAATTCCGCTTCGCCGCTTCCATATGCATCCATATACATATACAGATATCGAAAAATTGAAACGACATATACTTCGCGTAGAAATATATCCCGTTATAAATAGTTCAACACGGTTTTATGTATATAAAAACATTTCTTCACCTGGACACCACACTGTAATTACACGTTAATTGAACCTCACGAATATTAAAAAATAAATAAACAAATTTGTATTATAATTCACTTTTATTTAATATAACACACTTTTCCACACTAAACTGAAATTTAATTATTTACTATAAATAGTACACAACAAATTCACTATATTATCACGTTCATTATTTATTATAATTTTTATTATTTATTATGTATTAATACAAAACTACACAATATGTATTTATTTATTAGTATTTAATTTAATTTAGTATTTAATATTTTTGTTTAGCACGAAGAAAGACAAAATACGTCTTTCTCTTCCGACGATCAATCGCCGACCAGTGTTCGAGATAGCTAAAGAAGCCTATATAGAAAAATTCGGAACCTCTTCAAAAAATTATTTGGTGTGAACGCACACGTCCATTTAACGGATGTGTTAGACTCTAAAGATCAAAACGCGATGATCAAGAAAAGGCATGAAGAAAACACCATCGAGGAATATTGGAGAATTACGAGTTTATCACAAGGACTCACTATTTCCCAAATATGAAAAACCTCATAACAACATACATCAATAACTGCAATATATGCTTGCAGACAAAATACGATAGACATCCACTGAAGATCGAATATGAGATTACGGAAACGCCCAAAAGGCCAATGGGGATCTTGCATATAGATTTCTGCTTCTTTGAAAACAACGTATTTTCACGGTACTGGACAAATTTTCTATATTTGCGTTAGCCTTCTACATGAAGTCGTGCACCAGTAAAGAAGTCCAAAAGAGACTTATTCAGTTCTTCAGCGTACACGATAAGCCTTTAAAAATAATGGCAAACAATGAAGGCAACATGTACACTCTATCTTTCAGAGTTTTCTTACAGGAATATGACATACAATTACACCATATACTTCGTCATATTCTTCGACCTTGCAAGAACTTATAAAAATCGCTCATATCTAAAAGCCTCGAAAAAACATTAAAACCTTAATGCATAATTGAATTCTTTCTTACAATAACACGATACATTCGGCTACGAAATTCACACCGTTTGAGCTTATAACGGGTCATTATACTATTTTAGTGCAATCGACAAATCTTGAATTCTCAAATGCGCAAGAATACTTGTTCAATCATATTTTATCATTATGATGAATTATGTAAGAAAATTTATGAGGAAACTCACGCTTAGAAAACCAAACTGATCAATAAACTCAATATTAATCAAGTTAAATCTCTAGTCTTAGACGCAAACCAGGTAATCCATGTTCGTAGCAAGAGACGTTCGAAAATCAAACCAGGTTATGTCGTAAGGAAAGTTCTCAAAAATAATAACGTCATTGTCGTAACTAAAGATGGTAAATACCATAAAAACTGATTAAACAACCATTTCAGGTTATAAAGGGCTTATACCGATCAAACTAGGCCAGGCCCGAATAATCAGTTATGCTCGCGTCATCCACGTAATCGATATCCATCATTACGAAGGACACTTCCGCACTATCCAGGACAATGATTAACAAGTTGGGAAATCCATAAATAACAGTAAAGAGTATTCATTTCATACGCTTTCAAAACTAAAATGGAAATTTTTGAACACAAAACTAGGGAGTTACATGAAAACATAAACCTTTTGAAACCTACACGGACCAAAAGAGGACTCTTTAATGGATTAGGATCACTGATCAAAGATATCACAGAATATCTGGAACAACACGACTTAGAAGAAATTAGTAACGCTATTTACAATCTTCACGAAAATCAAATTAAATTGAACGAACAAAATAACGCTCAAATGGCAATCAATCAAGGTATGACCGATAGGTTCAACTATATACCGCAATAAGTAAAAATCAGCAACGACAAAATTAGAGCAAAACTAAACCTACTAACAAACGTAACCGAAATAGGACGACACATGTTTAAAATAGACCAACATATATTCAAGTTAATAAACACAATAGACACACTCTCCCAGCATATCGACGACATATTAGACGCACTCTCAGTTCAGTCAAACATCGACGAATTTCCAGACATCTACTGACCAATAACGAAATTCATTTCGTAAATGACATACTATCCCATGATAAACTAGAAATTTTAAACCCTAATAATATTTACGACTTATTGACTCTATAAGGATACTTAACCAATCTAAAATCGTACTCAGCATATAAGTACCAAAGTTTTTAGAATCAATATTTAGTTATTATAATATCAAACCTATTCCCTCCAAAAACCTGATGATCATCCCTATTACCTCATCCAACAAAATTATTAATTCGCCGATCTGGAAAACGAAATCAGTGAGCTCATAAGCAGAAAACTCTACATAGCTACAACAGAAGAGCTAAAATTTACA
This sequence comes from Nephrotoma appendiculata, assembly GCA_947310385.1. Lineage (NCBI taxonomy): Eukaryota > Metazoa > Arthropoda > Insecta > Diptera > Tipulidae > Nephrotoma > Nephrotoma appendiculata. The sequence goes on along the minus strand of OX371224.1, from coordinate 301,498,510 downwards.
TCTACATGCCATCAAAGAATAAAATCCACCCAAGGACAATCTCAATTGGAAATCGACAACTGTGAAGTTACCATCTTAGGAACTACATATAACAGCAACAAATATGTTTACGAGGAATATTTAACCATTATATTACCATACCATGATGTCGAGAGTCAACACCGCATACCATCGTTGTTCATACCAAAAATGACAAATTGGACGCTACAAAATAGAAACCAAATCCAACTTTCGCATTCGAAAACATAATTCGAGAGGCCTGTGTACCTCGTTCAAAGCGATCAAAATCGTTCAAAGATAAACGTTCAAAAAGGCATCGAAATATTAGAGAGGCGCTCGACTGATTGTAAATATATCGCTCTAAGAAATTTTGTTTTGTATAAAATGTATTTTTCCCAAATAAAATTGTATTTTATTTGTTACACCGGAAACTTTTCAAACGATGTGGAAGTTTCTTCAAACTGCATATTAGTTGTGAAAATGTTAAACCTTTATTAGACTGTGCATAAATGCGGCCATTGCGATACCAAAACTTATGTATCGTTTTATGTTTTTGAAGAGCTCTTAATTCATTTATAATTTTACGTAGGTTGGGGTTAAATGCCCACGAAAATAAATAACTTGTTCTTTGATATTTCTGCACACTAATTGGTTCTAAATTCCTTATACTTGAGAGAAATTTATCTTTCCCAGCTGGCTTAAAGCTAGTGAAATGAATATCATGCAGGATTACATTGGCAATTTGGTCATTGCTGATTGAACTGATTTTCAATCTTCAATTGGTGTAGATCATCATTAATTTCGTTGACATTTGATTCAATCGGCTAGCAAGTAATCAATTTGCTAATTGTAATTTCAAATTATATTTTTCATAAAATGTTTGTTTATTTTTGCGATTCCACTGTAAAACAAGACAAAAAATTGCTGTTCGTGTTTTGAAGCCGCAAGTTTTACTGCAAAAATAACTTTATGAAAAATATAATTTGAAGTTCAAATTTCCTTTGTAAAATTGATTGAGTAGCTAGGATTTCGAATAGTAAATTGCTTGCTTGCTAGCTGACCGAGTATCTTACCCATTGAGTTGTAGAATATATAATTTAGGGATACATTTAGGGATACATTTTAATTTTTGAGTCGCACTACTTCCAAATGAATTTCATCCATTTTTTCTCCAAAATATTTAATTTTGACATTAGAGCACCAATCTCACACTTTAAATCTTTTTTTACAGGTTCTTTTACATTTAGGAGAGATTTTAAGTTGATAGAGGATGTTCCTTTATTTCTGGTGTAGTCAATTTTGGAGTTTTGCAAATTCTTAATAAACTGGTTAATTTTCCCCTCGTTAGTAAAATGATCAAAATGAGTAAACATTAAAATTTTGCTTTACTTGAACATAGGTAGTTACTTACCACTTTTAGTTTAATGTAAAGGTAATCAAACTAGTACAATATAATTTAATCATACATGAATATATGCGTTATTTAAATTTATTAACATTTTGAAATTTTATTTAATTTAATATAATATTTATTAATTTAATTTAATTAATTTTATTTCACTGTTCAATATCACACTCGAAAAACAATATTTCTTCCATGTGACAGCCCACCCGCCTTTTGAAGGCGTATATCTTTATTCGCATCTCGGCCAGTAATTTTAACATAGGGTAATTTTTCAGTTTTACAACCTAAAGTTACTACCATAATTTTTCCAGTCAAAAAAATCATTACCCGACTAAAGACGAGTTAACATTTGTTACTGTGCTTACCGCCCGTCACTACTACCGATTGAATATGCTAATGAAGTCCTCAGAACATTTAAAATAATTATTTTGTTACATTGGTTACAATTTTGCGGTAACTTATTAATTCGCGTTACCGAAAATTCGAAACGCAATTAAACTAATTTAATTTTGATAAGTAAATTTATTTTATATAGGAAAATGGATTAATGCTTAGAATGATTCCCAAACCCTATGAATTATTTTACCTCTATTATATATCAATCAAATTTCACCTCACTTCACATAATATCGTACTTATCCCATCAATACAATAACATTAAGTATTCCAGATTACATAATCAGTTTCGTTGTTTGTATAAAGCATAAAAAATATGCTTCGAATATTTCACAATGAAAACATAATAATTTCCACTCGTAAATCCAATCAATCAAAAAAAAACATCCTTAATCCCTCCAATACACATTTGTATACATATTTGTATTTTATTTATTTAACAAAACCATCTAATCTCCTCAGAACCAAACGTATTGTTTTAATAGAATTGAAATTATATTATAATCTAAAATAAAATCATCATCCTTATTTTCCAAAGTGAATGGGAAAAAATCTAAAAGCTCTACATAAAATTGTACAGTGTATAAATGAATCGTAAATTTAATTGTCAATCGATACATAATTTTCCAATTTTCAAAATTGAAAAATATACATACACACACATCCATGTTCACACACATTCGTAAAAAAAAATATTTTAAAACATTTCAATGACAATCAATCTAATCTCGATGTTGTCGATTTCGATCGAATAATCGTACAGAGATAGGATATTTCCATAGTGTGGTATATACGAGAGGAATATACAACTGGTAGATGGTGTGTAGATATGTACACCAAGCATAAAAAAATTAAATCGTGAATATATATAGGCATAATACAGTATTAGTATGATAAAAACATGATTAGTTCGTTATTTTAGGTTTTATCAAAGGATTACTGATGTATTTGTGTATTACATACGGTGTAATGCGCTAAACCGTCGATATAATATGTGCTTTTTAGTAATTTATTTCAAAATAATAATAAATTTGTATACAACACCAAACCACGATTTTCAAAATCTTGATATTCGAGTAGCGCAGCCATGTGCTATTTACTCGTATATACGTTTACGTATAGACATAAAAAAAGCTCCATAAAAATACTGTGCATTTTATTGCTATGAAATTTTATTACGGCTATTTATTATAATTATTATATAGTAAATAGAAATAGTTTGCGTGAGTGTTAATATTATTTTATTTATTTAATATTTAAAAAAAAACTAATTTCATTTTTTATTTTGTGTAACGATTTGATAAGAGATATTTAATTTGTACTTACCGATGCATGGATTATGATTTACCATGCTAAAAATTTTATCGCAACGTCGTTTCATATGATTGTTCGGGCATATGCAACCGAACATTGGTGATAGCCGCAAATTTGTCCAGGCTTCGTGGCATGCCTCTCTGAAATTATAAAAATTAATTATTCATTTTAAATTTTCGGCTGTGAAACTTTTGGAATTTTTTTTTATTTTTTTTATTTACTTTAATTAAAAACTATTATCAAAACTTAGTTCGATTAAACTGTAAAAAATGCATTTTAATAATATAAAAGAAATGTAATACTTATTGAAGTAAATAAAAAAATGTAATAAAATTTAACAATGTTAAATTGCACTCTGTTTTAATTATTGGGCTATTTATAAATGCAACGTCGAAAGCCGTGCCATCAAAACAGTTTTTCTTCAGGCGGTTTTAAATGTCCTTACAACACTTTCAGCACCGCCATTTGCCTTGGAGCGAAATGTGCCGATATTAAGTGTACAAATTGGTGCAATTCGTATAAAGTAAACTACGTGCTACTATTACTTTCTATGATCGTTCGTCTTCGATTGCAAGCAGCTATATTGCAGAGCATGTACTATATGTGGTGGACGTTGAGGTTATTTTGGATATTGGTAACATTTTTAATCAAAACATGTACTGCTGACTGCTCATCAATGCTCGAATCAGAATTATCATCTCTTGTGGTTTCGGCACTGCCATATGACAATCAGCGTTATGGTGATTGATGGATTTTTCTCCCTCATTGTATAAATTGACAGATCGTTTTTCAGTTTGGTTTTTTGTTGAGGAGCAGCATGTTAATCCGCATTCACGTTTACTTCCTCTACCACATATTCAATTATGGCGTCGGTCAAATCTAAGGAGTTTTCAGTATTCGTAGAATTTCCACCGTTTTGGTGGTTTTTGCGATTTTGGTCTGGATAGCTGAGGGAGTATTTTACTGGATGGAAGCTCGTTCTTTAGCAGTAAAATCACAATGTTTACATTATTTGTGATTGATGCCTGTAAGAAACACATAGACCACAAGTGAAAAACAACTTATAGTTTAAAAAGTTAAATCAATTAATTGTAAATGTGTATTCTGCTGTAATGTCTTTAGTGCCACATTCCATAATTTTGACTGCTTCCGTATGATCGACAGCTCTTCCCGTTTGTTCACCAATTCCTCCTTTTTCACGTCTTCGCAGAGAGAGTGCTATTCGTTATGGCGACGATTCTTGTCAGCTATCTAGGTCAGATTTCGATTCATAATATTTGTCACGAGGCCTGTCTGATAAGTTTGAGTTACCCGATAGCTGCGAGACTTGCTCATTTATGTTACGATTTTGGTGGTTAACTATTTAGTAGATGATGTTGTTTCAACTGTTCGACTGACAGTCGGATTGACTGTCAGTTACATGGTTCGGGTATCGATTGAACTACATCCGTCAAAGCCAAATGACACAACGAACTCCAAGGCGATGCTGTGGCCGATAATTCTGGTTCACTGGCATTGTTAACATCATGGACCGCATTTGGCGACAGCTGCTATGACCTCCGTCAAAACCGGCGCATCCCTGTTTATTGGCCGAAGCCCAACTAGCGTCATTTGAAGTAATGTCGCGTATAGTCCTTCGCGGCCTTCAAAAGATCAAAACTTTGGACACTTTCTTAGGCTTTGCAGGTGGAAGCAGCCTTTCAATGGCCGTTGTGCATGCTACTGTGAACTCCGTTAGCTGTTTCAAATCCTTTTTGATGTTGTGCTTCTTTTTTTTAATACACTAGCATCTTATTGCTGGACGCTGGGCGAAGGATTGAACAATTGGGCGATATCTTTTCAACCCGCCAAAAGGCCATGGATGGCCGTTTTGTTGGTGGTCGTGCTGCTGTTGTCGAGTGACCAATACCAAACGACACAACAAATCGGTTTTAATTTGAGTGAACCGTTTGGAGCGTGACTGTTTTGATGGTACAATCAACAAATTTACGTCTTCCACATTCACTCGCTTTATGATTTTTTTAATCGTCACTGCTACCCTTTCGTCACTTGAATTTTTCTTTGATCTGAAATTAGACCTTGGAAGTTTTACTTTTCACCAAAACAACGAAAAACGTACAAAATATACATAAATACAGAGAAAAGAATGTATACTATTCGGTGTGTGCGAGCCTACCCCACATGAAGTGAAATTACCGCTGAAATGCATTCATATTGCTGGTTGCTAACAGAAACAGAAACTTTTGTCTACAAAAAATAACGTCGACATTGTACTCGTAGATAACATTGTCCACGCTATTTTTCAGTTTTCTACTAATATTGTCTACACATGCAGAATATTAGTTATCTACGCAGTGTAGACAATACGGCAGAACAATGAGCATGTGTAGCGCAAGGCACAATTAGGTTCATTGTTTTACCTGTAGCTATACACTAGTGCTAAATGCAATAAAGCTTTTTTTTTACTTATTTTTCGTTTTGCTTTCTTAGGAGCTAAATTCAATTTCTATCCCCGTCGTTTCAAGTTTTTATGCAAAATAAATTTCCGTTCGATATAATATATTCCGAATATATTCCAATTTCTTACCTGTCTTCCATTCGACATCGATTATCTCGAACTTTACAATATGTTTTAAAGTCTTCAAATAATTTAATACATTTTCTATCTTGTTGACATAAAGATAATGCATGATTACATGTTGGCAGCGCATCTATTGGATATGGATCTTTTTCAGCTGAAACGAGATAAAATAAACGAAAAGTTAAAAATTAAATTTTTGTCATAAGGATTTATTTATGAATTTTGAAAGAGACGTTTCGAAAACCGCTTTGAAATGTAGCTTTTAATAAAATGTTGTCGATATAGAAATGGGTTTACCAAAAAAGCTTTGAAATTAAATTATCATTTCCGCACAAACAACGCAGCTCACATATGCGAGCGAGAAGGATAATTCCGTAAATTTCATATAATCATTTTTATGTTGTCATAGTAAATCAAATTATTAAAAAAAATTAAAATGAAAAATGAAGCAAAACTTGAGATCTAAAAAGTGAAAATCCAATTACTTTGCAACTTTCTACATTTTTTTTCTTTTCATTTATTTATTTTGTGCTTTTTCATCTGTATACTTATATAGAGAGTTACTAAGAATTATCAAAGAAATAAATTATCTGATGTTTTCTCTTTATTTTTGCTATTTTATGAAAAATAAATAAATTATATCGAATGTAATTTTATCATAAATAAAATTAAATTAAAAAGCAAAATGTATAAATTGGCCCAAAAAATAAATAAAACTTGAAATCGAATCAAATCGAAGCGGGAAAAAATATCGAATCATTTCGTGTAAAATAAAAAATAAATAAATTAAAAGTAGAAAATGTACAAAAAGTTTGATGTTTGACCTTTGGAAGGTGGGGGTGGATATGGGGTACACGATTGTTATTATGGTTACACTTTTTTTTGTCGCCCTGAACTTGTATACTTGTAATTAAGTTAGGTTTTAAGTTTAATTGGAAAAATGAAATAACATAACTTGAGGAAAATTCTATTATTTGTTTTTTTAGTCGATATTACCAAGAATTCAAGATATTTGATATAACATGGTGACAGTATTGCGAGTATATGTAATGGATAAATGTCAAATGAAAATTTTTATTGTTGTTTAACTGTACTGTAAATATGGTATAAAGAACCAAATATCACATATACTGTAGACTCGGATGAATGCCACTTTTACCATTAAGTGTTCTGTGCCCGATTCGAAGCCACTAAATAACCCGCGGCCACGAACATAAAACTAATAAGCTACAAAAGCAAAGACGTTTGAGGTATCTGCAGGGCTTCAAATTCTGTCTACATCGGTGGCCACAGCTCTTGTTCCCATATTAATATAACTAACGAATTTTGACTACTCGTGTAATACGAAGTCTTCAAGGCCAACTCAGATCAACATTACGATAAATACTGCTGCCTCCAGTGCAAACAACAGCAGTGTTACTAATATTAATAAAGGCAAAATCAAGGCCAGTTGATCAACAACAGTTGTCAATTCAGCTGAGGTAATGACACAGTCCTCACGAGCAGTTACCGCCCTGGCTTAAGTCGACGAAACAAAGTCACAGTCAAAACCATTGGGCTCAATCGCTCGATCTCGCAAAACGCGTCGTTCAAAAAATCAACAAAATGTCTGAAAACGAAGGAGACAACGAGGCATGCGTCAACATTGTTAACACAACCAATGTGTACAAAAGCCATCGCAGCCCTTGAGGGAAATGGAAACAATTTGCATCGGTCAAAATGCTAAACAGGCCGATTTTACGAAACTGGTAGTTGTAACTGCTTTCGGCACACGCGCAACCCAAGTATCACTACTTCTAACTTATTTCGACTTTTATGGAAGAATTGTTGGAACTAAGTTCCACGGTCAAGTTCCATTTTATTACAAGTTTTACTATGAACTGTGGAACAAAAACCCGTAACTCAACGAACTGGATATTATGCGAGTTCCATGTCTTTCATGAAATATCTCAAAAATGTAACGAAAGTTGGAACTATCAAAATGAGTTCCATTTTGTTATACTTGGGAATAGACATTATCATAATGGGTCATGTAAAACAACCGATATCGCAGCCAAACCCACTCAAAAGAGCAGATAGCATATCACGTAATTTGTTGCTACAATGGCAAGCATAGTTCACGAGTGAAGAAATGCATTAAACCATGCAATTTTAGTGAGGACAATCTAACAATATTAAATTCGCAGATTTATTAGAAACTGCACTTCGAGCGGCAAACAACGACAGCCTTAATTAAAACAGCTGCTTTAATAGTGATTTTTTCACAAAACAAGTTACAATTTCTAATCAAAACCGAGTTTTTCGTGATCTCATAAACGAATATCAAGATAGCCAATTGGTCGTCTTTTAAACAATGTTCGCGGCCAACTTCACAACAATCTAACCCTTAAAATCGGACTTTCGGTAGTTTAGTAATGTGAAACTTTTTAATTGCGAAGGTCGATCGAAACATGTTCGGTGCCGACGATTGAAAAAATCGGCCAACGGGGGCACGGAAAAGTCCGACACCTATACTTAGACAAACTGACCATCTGTCTGTCGACCTTCAAAAAGCCATTGGGATAGCTTTGCCCGACAAAAAAGAAAGACGGTAACTGACAATTATCGGGCATTAAACAGAATAACAGAACGTAACCGTTGTCTAATCCCATTTTTAAATGATATATAACATCAACTTGAGACAAACCAAGTTCATGAAAATCGATTTAGTTCGAGCTTATGACCAAACTCCAGTCAGAACTTAGGGTTTGTTTCAGTTTCCAAGGATGACGTTCGCGCTGTGAAACGTATCTCAAACATTCCAACCGCTAATCCATTTGATTGTTTCGAGACTTGGCTTTTGTTGTTACATTGATGCGTCGAAAAATCTAGGAGAATACATTAAATGTATTCACAATATTTTCCGACGATAAAGCGACGCAGGTCTGGTAATAAATATAGGCATATACGATTTCCCATAAAACGAAATATGGTTTTTCTGTTTCCAAATCCCTACAAATAGCATATCGCCTGTTGGACAAGACTTCACTAAGAAAACACCAAAATTGCCGATGCACAAATGAATAGCTCGCAGGAACTATGTTGTGGTGTGTGTTATGGATTGAAATTAAACATTTGTCTTTCAAATGTTTAATTTCAATTGGTTGGGATCAGACAAGAATATTTTGTGTGATATTAAACTTGTACTCAGCGCCTATTTATTCCAAAACCATTCCGTAGATAAATCTATAAATCATACCACAGCGTTTCCCATTCCGGTATTAGAGCAACAGTGAAACAAACGGGGAAAATATTTCTTTGGCCAGCAATCAACGAGGAAATACGTTTTTGGACCAATGTCAAAGATACAAAGTAAAAAGGCACGTTAAAAATAAAATTGGCACGTACAAAGCAATCAGTAAACGATTCGATGAGCTTCACATCATTATATAGGGCCTCTCTACAACCACTCGACAGTAATATGTATTGTGTGGCGATGATCGACCGCTATATTCACTGACCTTAAACAACAGCAACTTCAAACGACACGGCAAAAAATATCACAAGCGCTTTAGTCCAAACTTGGATAACACGTTTCGTTTTAACATCAAACATCGTGACCAATTGGGACGCACACAATTCGAATCTCTATTTCACGAGCAACTCAAAACCGGATTTCACCAAATACCTACCACAGCGTATATATAATCCAGCATACAATGGTTTAATAGAACGATGCCATTGACCAAAGGTTTAATTTCAGGATATTTACCGTTACCAATATTGAGTAATAGCTCACAGAATTGACCGAGAAAAACGTCGCTTCTTTAATGAACCCTCAAATTCATCCTAAGCGAAAAGTTTAAAATAAGTTGTCACGAGTATAGTTTGCCGGGAATCTCCAGCCAATAATAAAATGACTCCCCGATTGTTTCATTACTGCTCATAATATATTTAAGGATACTCAAAATTAATTGCTTCAAATCCTCCTTTATGCGGAAGAGTGCTATCGTCCCAAAAAAAGCGTAACCTTCCCGCAACACATTTTATTTTACTTCTTGATGTTACACAAGGGTTTTTGCAATGGCTTAACTTTCTTATTAGTTAATTATTAAAATAATAATGTTATAGTATTTTAAATGTTTCTATTATTTTGAAAGAGAAGTCAGAGATTTAATTACATTTATTAACATTTACATTATTAAATTTTTTTATAAATTATACAATTAAATATATTAGTTTTATTGCAATTGTTAAAATTCACAACCATTCACGAGGGTAAATTAACATTATTTCTTTCTCTCTCTCTCTCTCTCTCTCTCTTGCTTTATATCCCATCATTGAGAAACGTGCCTGCTTGAATTTCGGCACAAGCATTTTGATCCGCTCAATTCTCACGTGTTATTGTTGTTTGTTGGTAAACTTTGTCTTTGAGATAGCTAGCAGTTAAACCGGTACCGAAATGCCAGATTTCTGTACCCCAATAAAACTGGTTAATAAATAATTTCTATAATACCTGAAAGTGCCAAAATAGTGAAAATACATAGCGTTTCAACCGCTTCGTAAAACTTAAGTTTCATAAAGAACAAATAAAAATTCCGCGCAAGAAAGTTTCTATAAAACTATGGGCTTTTTAAATCTGTTTAAGGAAATTTTTAAACCCAAACCTAATTTTTCTAAAGTTTGAAACTTAATTTATTTGTGTGTTTTGTGTGTTTTATTTTTTTGTTTTGTTAACAGTGTGTATGCACTGTTCTCATAAAATCTAAAACTGTCAAAAACCACGATCAAACAAGGTTACCAGTTTGGTTTCGCAAGTAATGGATTTGAAACTTTTAGTTTTAACACCACAATTACGAACAAGTTTTGAAACCGTATTGATACCGAAAAATGTTACTTGGAGCAGTTTTAATATTTTTCACAAAGGCTAATGAGAGAGCTGACAGAATCCTAATAACATTTTAAAAAATGTTCACGGGATTAACACAAAGCACCTGAAGTGGAGAATTTATTACCCTTAACAGAGAAATATATTTTTTTCAACAGATGTCACATTTGGTAATTTTTTTCGCAAGTTTAATAGTTTCGATATTCGAACTAAACGTAGTGTTTAATTTATATTTGAAATATTTTATTTGCACTTTCACACTTGCAAAAATTAGAAATGCCGGCAAATAAACATACAAGAGTCACAACTTATTTCGGTAATTCAAATTGAAAATTTCTTTGAAGAAAAATTAGTAGCATATAATAACTACAGCTTTTGAATTATTCTTCTGACTAAATTTTCCGATAACCCTTTTTCAACCAAGAAAACAAAAAAATTGGCTCAGTTTTAGTCCAATCCACACAAATGTGTAAGTAAAAAACCATAGTATGTAATGGCGTTGTTGATAAAAAATTTCGCTTTATTTGAAGTAAAACCAACACAATTGTGTGTATAGATATAGTGTTTTTTTTCGGACGAAAATAAGTTAAAAAGGAATTCACAAATGTGTAAGTTGGTTCAAAAAACATACAAAACTAAATTTTTGACATGGTACTTTTGCCCTACCCGCACAATTGTGTTAGTAAATCACTAAAGGGATAATTTCGGTATTTTTTATCCGACGTCTCGATCAATATGTATGATACATTCGATATTGATCCCAAGCACGCAAAATAAATGACCAATAATGATGTTGTTAAAACGTTATCAAACGATGTCCGTTTACTATGAGAGCATCGCGGCCATCGTGACATTGTCTTTACAATATTTATATTTTTTTTATTTTAATAATTCAAACTACTACAGTCTGACACATCTGCGCGTACAAAAACACGCGTTTTTCTAATGGATTAACCGATTTTCGTAAAATAATTAAATTTCACAGCTTAGTATTTTATCTTTACAAGAACACCTTTATCATTAAAATCTATACAAAACTTTTCAAACTAAAGCAATCGTAGCAAAATGTAATATTTCAGTAAAAGTAATTGGCATGCTGCGGGCTCCTAAGGAATACCGCGTTTGGCGATATTTGCCATCAATCACTTATTAAACGTTGACTTGAACAAATCTTTACCCGTTCAATTCATTGTTTCTTCAAAAGCATGGATATTACTCCAGAAAAAGCCGCACAAGCACAAGTTGTCGCTTTATTGCACGAAGGACGCAATCAATGAGAAGTCGTTCGTCCACTGTCTCAAGAAGATCCAGAACGTGTTAGGAAACTGATACCTCAAATTTAAGAACACATACCAGCAGGTATCGGTGTACATTTGCAACGGACGATCGATATATCGTCCTAACTTCAATGCGGAATCGCCATCTCACGGGCACCGATGTGCAGCAGGAGTTTAGTCAAGTTCGAGCCGGAGCTGTTATCAATGGACAGTATAAGAAGACGCTTAAAGGAAGTCAACTTCACTGCAAGACGGCCATCTAGAGGTCTACAATTAACAGCATCAATTGGGGCATTGATTCAGTGTAGGTCGATTCTATACACTGACGAGTGCATAATATGTCTATGATGGTAATACCATGTCTCCATGATAGTAATACAGCGATTTTCATATTGCTGTTTTGCTCTCGCCTCGTACGGCGGCAGTTCGTGCAAGGTGTGGCTGGCATATGGCTTCAGGGAAAAACAGATATTGTTTTCTAACCTGGTGGAGGCCATAGAAGAGGACATTATCCAGAGTCATGTAGTGCCCTACGCTGAGTATAAACAGGGAGATTTCAGATCGATACATGATAAATGCCCGGTGTCACATAACTAAAACAACTCGTCAGTTCATGGATGAGATAGAACTCGAGACGATGAAGTGGCCATCCCTCAGTCCAGATATCAATGCAATTGAGTATTTATCTAACGAATTAAAATGGAGGGTGTGAGCCAGAAATCGGAAGAGGAAGTTGCGATCTCAAGTCTTTATCAAAACCATAATAAGTTCAATGAGGAATCAAACGCAAACCATTGTAGACGTAACAGGGGGGGGGGGGGGAGGGGCAATACTAAGTATTAACAAATAAAATTGTTTTTGTTGGCTTAAATTTTTTGTTGTAATTTTAATATAAATATCCCCAATATTGTTTTCATAATCATACTTTACTATTTCACGGAACTCGACTTGACCCTGAGGATCAAATTTCATTTTTAAAGAGAATAAATTCAATGTCGGTATGTAACGTGCTTCACCTTAAAACGAATTATGTATACGTGTTCATTGCCAAGGTTAAAATCTGTTTTTTGTGCAATACGGTTTGTGGCGCTAAATACAGATATGGCAGACATGGTGGCCACCCAGGTTGATATAAATATAAAGTAACGGGTTATCCAATTCGAGGTTGATAAAGTAGAAATCTGTATACCGACATCTGTCAAAGATAAACGTCCAGTACGCTGTCATTTATTTAGTTGACATTCTGCCATTTAAGAATATGGAGCATTTAACAATCGACCAACGCGTTAAAATTATTAAATCTGCTGCTAAAATTTTCTTTAGTGATGAAGCTAATTTTTCGCTTGGTGGATACGTTAATAAGCAAAACTGTAGAATTTGGGGCTCACAAAATCCACAATTGATTGTAGAGAAGCCATTACACCCGGAAAAATTCACTGTTTGGTGCGCATTGTGGTCTGGTGGTGTGATTGGGCCGTATTTTTTTGAGAACAACCATGGACGAACCGTTACTGTCAATTCTGAGCGCTATGGCCGCATGTTAACCGATTATTTTTTTACGAAAATCGAAGATTATGATCTTGACGATATGTGGTTCCAGCAGGATGGAGCAACCAGTCACGTAACACGAGCAAATCGAGATCTTTTGCAAGAGAAATTTCCTGGATGTTTGATTTCGCGATTGGCTGATGTCAATTGGTCTCCAAGATCCTGTGATTTAACGCCTTTGGATTTCTTTTTGTGGGGCTACGCGAAAGATCGTGTTTACGCAAACAATCCTCAAACTCTTGACGAATTGAAAACTAATATTCGTAAGGTAATGGCCGAGATAGTCATTGAAAATTACCTCAAAAGAATCAAGGCCTGTAAGAAGTCCCGTGGAGGACATTTGAATGATATCTTGTTTAACTAAAAATAGCAAGGATCAATCTGTAAAATGAAATAAAAATTACAATACATTCCGAATATTTTGTGTGTTTTTTTTAAGTTAACTTTATCAAGCTTGAATTGGATAACCCTGTATTGGTGTGATTTTATACCACCTCAAGATACGTTAGCAGTGATTCATGTTTCCTTGGAAGTAGGCATTTTTATAATCCATTTTATATAATCCTGGTTTTAATCCATAATTAGTTGACAGTTTTATAATTTGGATCTTCGATCAAATAGGTTGAAGTATTGACTAGTTCACGCCAAATTCGATTGGGCTAACCTCCGAAAGTGTAAATTTAGTATCGTTTAAGGCAGCATCTCTTCATTGATATTGTATAATACTGTAGATTTCTTCCAACTATTACTTTTATTCGTCTATGCCATACAACGACCGAATTTTGCGTTTCTGGGGTTTTCATTGAGTCGTTCACTTGTGAGAAATCAAGATTATATTTTGCTTTTTCGGATACAAAATATTGTTTCAACTTTCTAGCCACTGCTGTCAGGCATAATGTAATGTGCCATTGAAAATTTATTCTAAGAGTCCATAGCAGATGTAGCCCTGTGCACAATAAATTTTCCATTTTAATTGGTTTGCCTGAATTAAGAGAAAACCGCGCGTTTTTCTGTAAGTTCGAAAAAATAAATTAAAACGGAATTTTTGAAGTTTTCATTTTTGAATTTCATAGATGACAAAGATGACCACGCTGAAATAGACTTAAAAGTTTGCTGTAAAATATTCAGCTATAAGTATTCAAATATGAGAATGGCATGGATCGCTGAAACTACAGTTCAAACGGAACTGAAATCATCGGAAACATTCATATAATATTCGCTGAGTTGAAACAAAATCTTTGAAGGGAACTTCTTCGATTTAAATCAAACTTTTGGGAGATCTTTCCATTTTTGGTTTTTCGTGTATATGCTTTCGACACATCACGCGTGATTAGCAACATTTGATCTGTCAAAGTTAGTTGTTTCCAGTTAGCATTGCCATTTCATCATGGAAAGACTAACGTCCGAAATTATGGAATTTTATTATCAAATTTCGTGTTCAGCAAAAAATGTGTTTTGCGCACTTCGTTCATTTTATAGTCGTCATAATCGACCTATTGACTAAATCGTATGTGTACAGTGTGTAAAGAGGAAAGTATTGCGGCTGTAGCAGAGTGTGTTTATGAAGTCGACAAAATATCCATCCGTCGCAGGGCACATTAACTAGGATTGTGTTATTTGACTACGTGGAAGGTTTTACGAAAGGATTTTGGGTGAAGGCGTACAAAATACTGCTCGTGCAACAACTGAATTTGAATTACTGGCGACAGCATCAAAGTTTTAATGAGTGGACTTTAGAACATTTTGCAGAAAATCTCATCTCGTGTTCAACAATGAAGCTCAATGCTAATATGCAAAATTTAGAAGGTTCACATTTAGTATGATGAGTAGCAACAGACAGTGCGAGAACTCTTAATTCACACACAAAAAAACACTGATTTGTGCGGTTTAAAGGCCGGTGGAATCATCGGTCCGTATTTTTTCAAAGATGACGATGGACTAGACGTAACTTTATCAATGGTGCTGCCTTTAGTTTGATGATTTCGGACATTTTGCCCAAATCAAATAAACTAAATCTGATCGATATGTGGTTTAACAAAACGGCGCCACATCCTATACAAAAAATAATGAGTAATTTTTATTTCTCACTTTTAGGTGTTGCCCACAACAAATTTACAACAGTTATTCACAAAAAATATTTGAATCTTGCGATTAGGAAGTTCTAGCTTCAAATGCTTTGTACTTACATTATAAACTACCCTGATTATGATGTTTTACATAAGCCATTTTACAATAAGATTTATATTACATATTATGCCGCAGTTCGTTAAATCGGTTAACAGTTTTTCCATAAAATTTAATGTTTTACTTTTACAACCACCTTTTTATTTACTACCTATATATATAAAGCTACAGCATCATTAAATTTTATTCAATTTCTGTTCAATCTTATAAATAAAATCTCTATTTTCATTACACTAAACAAAAAATTTTCAATATCGCACAATACCAATAAAATCTCTAAGAACTATAAAAACACTGTGTTTATAGCATCATTTCAATTTTCATTTAGAAAATATATAAAAAAAAAATCTGTTTTCGATGCCATTTTTCAGTTCCATTCAAAATTATATTCGATTGAAAAATATTCAATTTAATGATTTATTGTTTTCAATTTCAATCACACCGATCGAACTAGAAAAATTTTATATTTTCAATCTACTATACGAGTGTAATAAAGTAGTTTTGTAGTTATAAATGTTTTTTTTGTGCATTTATACATACAACTGTATTTTTTTGTTGGTTGCTCAATTTCAATTTCGATTTCCGTTTCATCCAGAAAGTTTACAGCAAATAAATGTCACGCTGTACGAGTACATTAAAGTTATTAAAGGTAAGTATTCTCTATACGTATTAAAATAACAGTCTCTAGGGATTTTTAGTGAAAAAAATTGAGGTACGTTTCATTGTTTTTGTTTTTTTAAGTGTCGTAATGCATCACTTCCCTGCTTAGATTTTAGATTGGCAGCGTCTAGTATAATATCGTGTCCATCTATAGTATTCAATTGAGAATAATGGTAGATTGTGGATCGAGAGTGTGAAATAGGACATATTGCTTGAGTAAAGAAATTACCTCCCGAGGCCGAAAGATAAGCTTGGTATCTTAACGAAAGCCACAGTCGATTTTTACTCCCAAATTACATAAAACATATCGACGAGAATTTTTAAATTGCTGTCGAGTTTTCATTAAAATTTAGAGACGAAAATCAACATAACCAAATTTTGAAATTTTAGATTTATACGGTTTTAATGAACGGTTCGCTTGTTGACTCACTTGATTTCCATTAGTGGTGAATATAAAGAAAGAAGTTACTCTTATAGATGGCCGTTAAAAGCTTGTTAGAATACAAATATATTTTGATTTTGGTTTGCTTGTCAAATGGAACAAAGAAACGTTTTGTTTTGGTTTGACTTGTTGGAGGAAGTGATCGGACAGTCAAAAAAGAAAATAAAGGGAAAACGAATACATGATGCGAACCCAAACTATAATAAAAAATCCTACTCCCAAGCTAGAATCTCTGGACTTGGAATTAGGTGATTCAAGTCCGCACGAACTGTTTGTTCTGAAAATCAACGGATATGTACCATTAAACTTTTCAAATCGTGATCGAGATTCAGTAGAGCAGCGGTTTCCAAACTTTCTGATACTGCGACCCACATAAGAAAAAATAAAAAATTGGCGGACCCCTTATTAGATAAAACAATAAAATAATATAAGCACATTTTCAAGTTGTGACTCAAAACTGAATTAAAGTTTTACTATCAAATTCCTGTTGCAATGAAGTATCGCAAGATATTTCAATCAATTGTTCTTTTTCGAAAATTGTCAATTCAAATGCATAAAATTGGTTATTCAAAAATGGATTCTGGATCCATGCAAACTTTGTAAAATCAATATCGTCGAAATAATGTGAAAATGTTTTAGTAAACTTTACAAATGTTCTATAAAAAGATTTTTGTTTGCTTTAATATTGTTTCTGGTACCAGCATCATTTAAAATTGGAAACATGTCATATATATCCTTTTCTAAATTGGATATCCATAGCTCCAATTTTTTAATGAATGCCGTGACTTTGTATTTTTGAATCAGAGCATGCATTTGTGGAGCTTGCATTAATTTATTTAAATCGCTTAATTTTTAAAAAATTAAATAAGCAAGTTTAACAATAAAGTTATCGTTGCGAAAAGAAGATGCCTCATCTTTGTTATTTTCAGCAAGAAAGATCACAATTTCGTCTTTAAGTTCGAACACTCTTTGAATAAATTTTGAACGAGATAGCCAACGTACTTCACAATAGTACAAGAGTGATTTATATTCAGCTCCCATATCTTCACACAACTTTCCAAATAATCTCGCTTTCAAAGGACTGTTTTTGATTTAGTTTACAAATAGAAAAAAAAGTCGATATTATCGGCATTTACAGGGATTCTTAATAAAGTAATATCGCAACAAGAAATTTGCATTAAAATTTAATGATTAAATAGATGTTTGTAAGTTTTTTTTAAAATATGTAAAACATAAATTAAAAACTTCACGACCCCCTTGAGGTTATTACGCGACCCCCCTTTGGGTCGTGACCCACAGTTTGAAAACCGCTGCAGTAGAGCATACGATAGGCTTTTGGAGGGAATGTGCAAAGAATTGGACTACTGACTTGTCCCTTATCAATATAGGACAAGCCAACCCTGGCATGATTCTCATTAATATGAAACAATTGCCTGTTACAACCAGAAGATCAGATGGAAAGTTTCTAATGCCATATTATTTAACATTTGTTTACATAAAATAAACAAAACTGCCCCAGAAACGAGAGACGCCCTACAATCTAACGATGTTTAAATTAGGGTGGTCGGATGACCATCAACCTATTCGAGCAAATCGACGGATGCCTAATGATCGAATGCAATGTTCCTCGAGAACCGCGCTGACTCAAATCAAAGAGAAAAATGTCCTAGAAGGAAAAACGTTAATTTTGATTTTCAAAACAAAACACTATTGACGATTTTATATTTCAATTTGAAGCTTTGGCAAATCGTTGGAGTTATCTATATGAGACATTAGATAAGTACATCTTCGATATCGTTTCTTGTCTGACACGCCAGAAATTCGTGATGCGATATTGCACGGTTAAAAATGAAAGGATAAAAATTAGTTTTAGCCTAAGTATAAAATCATTTTAAATAAATTTTATTCAATTTAAAACATAAAATACATTATTTTCGTAAACATAAATATTATTCTCGCTTATTCAATGGTTTTTATTCTTTATTTATTTATTGTTTATCGTTTTTTTTACAAATTTTATTCTTTCGTGTTATTCTTTACATAAATAAAAGTTTGTCCTCTTAATGATAATGTTTATCTATATTAAACCTTAAACATTTTAAATATTGGCAAATGATTCATTTTATTCCAAGTTGATTAAAAAATTAGCAAAACAATTTAAGCTTAAAGGTATAAGTAATTAATTTACCTTCCATATAGTAAATAAAGAATGATAAGCTAATTTTAATCTAAAACTTAAATTCTAAGGACATCCCAAATACAAATGTTGCATGTAAATATCGTTCGCATTAATAAAAGCATATCAATTTATCGGAACTGAATCGCAACATATTGTGCATTATTCTGTCCAGGTCATATAATGCTTTCTCTTAACTGCATTTCTTTTCTGTCTCTCAACAAAAATATTTAATATTAACTTTCTTCATCCATAAACATTCCAGAGATCGGTACTTTAATCTCAAAAAATTTAGTGGATGGATTTCGAAACTAGACGCCTCAAATAGAACAAATGGAAAAGTAAAATTACACATTAACAGATAATATTTGTTGCTATTGTACGAGTATAACACGTATGCTGTAACACTTGTCATGCAGTTTAAGTCAAAGTGACAAAATGGCTAGGAGAATAGAATTATGAGGTAAGAACCTAATATATAACGTACAACAGGTTCAGCATACTTTTAACAGGTTACTGTCTCCACTCAAATTGATATCCCTGTGATATCAATTTGCGTGTATTAAATTCCTTGTTACGATGGTTAATCTTAGCACTGAGTGGCAGTATCATACCTTTTGTTGAAATAATACCTTTAAGACAAAATACAAATTTTATTCAACACAACAAAAATGGTCACGCGCGTGACGGAGGCTTTAAATTTTCAATATTATTTTAGTCGCAAATGAAAGATAATCAAATGAGCAATTAATAGAAGTTAATAGAAGTTGCGGCACAATTTGATTATTTTCTTAATTACATTGATAAACTAATGATGGTCTATTTTTCCCAATCATGTTCTTAGATACGTTTGAGAATAACCAGCGGTTGAAAACTTATGATAAAACGGCTGATAATAACTGTTACTCATACTTATTTAACTAAAAATTGAAGAGAAAATCATTTTGTCCTTTTTAGTATAAAAATATTTTTGTCATTTTTATTCAGTTTTGCATAAAAATCTGAACAAATTATTTAGCTTTTAAAAACAAAAATTAATATTTTTTGCAGTACAGAAAACTTTTAAAATTTAAAATTGTATGTCTTTATATTTTCTATGACCTTAGTGGGGTAATAAGGGATAGCAATCTTTTTGGTGTAAAAATATTTTGATTTAGTTTTAGTAATTTCGACTTAAAAATTTAGTTATCAGTTGTCGATTTTTTGAAAAGGTTCTGCTGTGAACTTAGAGTAAAGTTTTTATTTCTACACAATTAATGTAGTTTTTGATTATAGTTAGCGCCATTTATTTTTAAACATTTATTTATTCTTAACAAAAACACATCTACAGCCAGCCCGCACTCAATCACACTACAGGAACACGGATGGAAATTGCCTTTTGTTTGAAAATGAACGGGTAAATAAATAATACAAATATGTATTTGATAATTTTTCTTATAAATATTTAATTTATATAGACAAGTACAAGTTAGATGGAGCTTAACCACGAGTTTATAACATGGAATTAATCAGCATGATATTTCACCCAACATTTCACCCAACGGATTTTCATGAATCCTAAGATTATTATATGCGGGCGGATATAATATGATCAACGCAATTTTCTTAAACTATTGTATATTATATGTATATTGCCAATATTTTAAATAAAAAACTATGTTTTATTATTAAAATTTGTATTTTTTTTAATTGAACTTCACTTATAAAAACGTTGAATTTGATTGGTAAAAAGAATAAAATGTTTCCCTGAATTGTATAAAATATGGTAATGGTTAGTATTTATTTTAATCTTTCGATTAGATAAATATTATTTTTTGTGGCTTATTTTGTATATGCCAAAAAGAGTAAATTTAGTCATTTTCAAAGAGCAAACTCCATTTTATATTTGAGTGCTTTTAACACTCGGCCAAAAAATAAAAATTATCGTTGTCCGATAGATGAATTTTAATCTTTTGGGCAAAAATAAAATTTGATAAAATTAGGACAAAATTATTTAAATTTTAAAAGTATAAATTTTATTTATTTGGGAAGTATAATTTTATTCCTTAGAAAAGGATGGACGTATAGTTATTCCGCAGAATGATAGGAAAAGAATGAATTTCATACTTTTATTTTTAATCGTGTGTCGTGGTTCAGACGACCGGACGAAAAAATAGAAACTCAACGCAAAATTTTTGTTAGAACGCAATCATCCCGGAAAGTATGAGGATTTATCGTCACATTCCTGTTTTGGCCCAATATTCCATGACAATAAGAACAAAAAATGTCATTCGGTTATTAATGAAGTTTCTTATAACAATTGCAGTCCAAACGAGTATAAAGGCCGACTAAGGATTGCCCTTTACAAATAGAAGCGCTCAAAGAATGTTCAAATCCTTGAACTCCGACTGCAAGATGAAATACACTAAACAGTTCAACTGTATGAACTGGAATCGATATCGCACGTCGAGAAATGGGAAAGTGAACTATGCTAGGATGGCGGTGACAAGTTCGATAGCAAAATCCAAAATACACAACAAAACCCTTCCATGAAACCGTATCACGGATATATCAAATCCTAACGCTAAAGATCTCTTATACATCCAAAGCACCTACATGTCTACCTTCGCATAATAGTCTTAACCAACCTCTTCATGCATCAGTCGTATTGGCTTCTGTCTCTAGAATTAAAAGTTACTGAAAATCTAAAAAGCTCTTTTTCGCGTATCCTTCCCGGCGACCATATTAAATAGGCAATTTATTCACTGAACTCCTCGAAGGAGGAGCCACGATCAACCTCCTCAGAGTGGAGCGTTAAAGTACCACAAATTGTGTACATTAGTTTAAACGGCTGACGGTACGAGAAATAAAATTATTGGAGACGTTAAACTGCCAGTAACATTTCTATCCCAAACCAGAAGTGTACTGTTCTATATTGTTCTGCCGATGACAGGAATACTTTATTTAGGAATAAGTTTTTAGCATGCCTTCAGCACCACATTGTTTGTGGTCCTCGCCGATCGTGTTAGTAAAGAAAGCTAATTTTAAGATGCGCATATGCTTAGACTCTAGAAAATTGAACCACTGTATACGGTAAAAGATTTGTATCCCATATTGTTTTTTCTCATCAAGAATAATAAACTTCTTAGATAATAATTTTTATGCCCTTGACTTTTTGTTTCCGTAAACATTATGGATATTACGTCCTAAGTTATATAGAGAGCTCACTGTATCATCGTCCTCGCCCGTTTAGATAACGTTTCTCATTTGGTTTCGGTTTTTTTGTGCTCACATTAAGTGTTTAGTCCAGATTCCGGCAAAATTTGCTCAAAGGGCAGAACGGTTAGCCCCGGGTCTCTTTCTTTAGTTACTCTTTGGCTCGTTCGAATTTTTTTAAAATGGGATTTTAAATGATAGGAATCGTTTTGTGTCGGGGTGCTGTGTGATGTTTCACTATGTTATGTCATGTTGGCTTGAGACCTTTTTTTAGTATTCTATTTGGCTTGAACGATTTTGATAAACTTTAAGGGGACATGGTTTTCCAATCCAAGAAAATGATTTTGTAATGGAATCTAGAAAATATTTAATTATTGGTGGCATCAACGCTGTTTTTACTACTACTTTACAACTTTTTCATGAGGTTTGGCAAAGTTTTCCAAACTTTGACGAATATGGAGGAAAGGCAAAAAAACTGGCATAATAAAGGTACGATCAATAAAGCGGGTCAGCCACCTAATTGGGGACCTAAGTCATAATTGGGCTTACCTTCTGTTGATGAAAATTTATTGATCAATCGTCGACTAATTAACAAATTGGGTCCTGAGACCAAACCATTAGCTAATGATATTTGTGTTTTTTTCTATTTGTGACAACAAGAATTAGAATTACTATATGTACTACTATTACTACTATTAAATAAAACAACTACGGGCTAAGGATCTCCTTTCATATTTGGTCCAAAATACTCAATCCCCATTACCTTTCATTTGATAGCACTATACTGTCATATCCAATTCTAAAATATCGTGTAGTTATCTAGGTTGCAACTTCAAAAATGCCAAAATCAGACTTTTCGAGTTGATGGGATCAAAATCCACATGGGCTGTTGCATGGTAAAGCGACAATTTCTATTAGGTTTATTGTCAGTTGCTATGGCTAATCCGAGGTGAATCTTGTAATCTTGCATGATGTCGCACCATGTTTCTTGATATTAAACCGTATTGCATGATTTTGTGAGATGTTGCACAATTTTACTTTGAGTTATATCATTTTATGGGATGTTCCATATACTGTTGTGCCAGGTAGCTACATGTATACCATGTTGCTTGATGTATACCATTGTGTCTTGTGTTTTTCCTTAATTAGTTAACTGGCCTCATGTTTCATCATATTGCATAATGTTGCACTTTGTTTGCAACATTCGCTACCTAATTGATATTTTGATCTTGGTCCCATTTCTTTGTTGCACCTCAAACGATTTTTATGTCGTCTGAAATTGTTTTTTTTGACTAGCACGATTTGATAAAAATTGGCGAAAGAATGGCAAAGTAATTAAATTCCACGAATTTATTCTGTGTGTGCTAATTTCGTAAAAATTACCAATAATGGATTGCGATAGGTTCTTATATTAAATAATAGAGATTTTAGGTCAAACGAGGTGATTCTCAAATGGAAAATCTTCGTTTGTAAAAGATACCGGCTTCAACGATTTTGATAAAAAATTTGAGTGTGAATATTTTTGAGTTTCAAAAAATAATTGCAATTGACATGATTTTGGGAAATTTGTAGAGAGTTACTCCGGTTTAGCTACTATGTTGCATATGTTCCACAATATTTCCGCTATGTCTCCTCAACCAAAGACAATGCAACTCGGATTAATGATGAAAATCAAAAATAATCAATTTTAGACAGGCTTCTAGTAAATTTTCAATTTTAATAAACCCTAGCCATTTCTGAACCGATTGAGATATAACTTTTTGTTGTATGAGATTAATTGGGTGGAACGAAAACCTTCCGAAAAATCGAAATAAGAAAAAATAGTTTTTGAGGTCGTGTCTCTCTGACTGTGTCCTCTCTATCCCATGCGGATTTAATAAATTTAAATTGTCTCAATGAAATTTGGCGGAAATCGGCTAACCGAGTAAAGAAGAGTAATCATGAAAAATTGTAAACGTGAAAATTTTCCAGATTTACTATTGCCGAACTCAAACACAGTAATTTTTAAAATATTTATGAGTATGCGCTTTATTCTTTTGTCAGCGGGATATTAACTGAACCTTGCCTAACTTAATACGTTTACATAAATTTTCGGCTAAAAATCAGTTATAGTTGGGAGAATCGTTTCTTTAGGAAGTTTCGCTATTTTGGGAAATATTTTTCGAAGTTGCTTATTAATAATAAGCAAATATTGATTTAGAATAAACAGAGTAACAAAATAATTTAACAAAATTGGTGGTTAAAGAAATTTTTCCTAAATCACATAAAGCTCAAACTTCAATAAATCGACAAGGAGTCGTCGTACAGAAATTTCCACAGCAAGTTCGTTTACAGTCTCACACAGCAGCATATTTTTTTTTCTTTTAGACAATTTTTCTCTTACTATAAAAATTCATAAAATATTTACTACACAATAAAATACAGGGTGTTTTTGTCATTTGTAAATAAAACGATGAGAAGTCAACATTTTTTATTGGTAAGGAAAGGTGGTTCTATGCCATTTATGTCCAAACAACAATATCGTTCATATGCACACCCCGGCTTCATCTACATGCCTGCATTCGAACATCATAATTTACGATGACTTTTTGGAATAAAGGCACGACTTGCGTGGCATGTCGCTCCGTCTTGTTGAAACCAAAGATCGTTGAAATGCAATTCATTCAATTATGGCTACAAACATCCAGTTAATATGTTGCGATAACGTTCCTTCTTCGCTGTAAGGTACGTCAATAACAAAATTTTCAAATTTGCGGTGCAGAGAATCCTCATGTTATTCACGAAGCAGAGTTTATCCTCCAATAGTCACTGTTTGATGTATATTATGGACTTATGACATCACTGGACAGTATTTCTTTGAGAACGAACAGGAAAATCTGTTCGTTTTCAACAAATACTGTCTAGTGATGCCACAAGCCCATAAAACACACCAAACAGTGACCATTGGAGGATAAACTCTAAAAAACATTGACCATTGGAGGATAAACAATTTTGCTTATATATTATCGTACTCCTAAAGATGAAATCTTCGAGCTTCGCCGCTAAAGATGATTTTTGATGAAAACCCTTCTTTTCGCTGAAGCATCCAATTGACAAAACGACGACGATTTAAATGGTCCGAAGTTTTGGTTTTCCTCTTATATTTTTTCTAAACACTGGAGTCTTTTGTTTTGAATATAAATTTTTTTGTTTATTTTATTTAATTTACAATCAATTTCAATAACTTTTTACTTTTCATCAATATTTTATTTATTTTAGATCGACTTTTTATTTTTGACTGATGACTTTGCTTTAGAAAACTTAATCACTATACGGGCCGTGATGGTTACGATTTAAAAATGAACTATTGTAAACCCGGTCTATACTAATACCGTAGAGGTTCGTCGAGTGACGAAACCTCTAGGGGTTTACGATCATATTTTACTGAACGCGACGGTTGAACTATCTTGTCGAACTATATTATATCTGATTTTATTGAATTATATTTTGGTTCTTATATACTAGAGTTTATTGGTTTTCTACCAACAATTTAAGTTTCGAAAATTCGGCAATTTGATTTAAAAATATTATTTAGGTCGCGTGTAAAATAATATTTGATTTTGGAAAATTTGCATTTTTAAATTAATATGCATAAAAATTGTATTTCCCAATTTTCCGATCATCAAAAATCGTAGGTTGAAAAACGACATTTCATTTGAATACAAAAAAGACGGGAAAGGTTCGGAATCGAACTCTATAAGCATTTTTGTTGTCTATAAAGATGTGATGCGTGATTTGCGTATTTCAAATATCACGCCCACCCACATTCTACCACACCCACCTAACCCCCCTTACACCCAGCCCAACCGACCTCAATCCACCATAACTCAACCGACCCCAATCAACCGCAAACCACCACACCTAAAAATTATTACCATCCCCCACCCACGTGCAAGTGAGATGAGTTTTAGGGGTTGGACTAAAACTCATCTCACCTGCACTACCCTATATCGCACTGTCCATATCAACACTACCTGTATCCCCACTCCCACACACACCACAGAAACCCTCATCCATCAAATCTCAATTCCCACACAAAACCCAAAACACCTTATCCCATCCGCCCCTCCACCCTCATACCACCACTCGTACCACCCACATAACCATACCATCTACACAAACCCACATTCACGAGAGATATATTTTTATTCCACATTCACATGCTCTGTGAAATCAAAATAGTATAGAAAATAAAAAAAAATCTATCAATTTTTAGGAGGGGGTTAACAAAACCCTACGTACACTGAGAAAAATCGTATTCTAATTTTAAGAAAATTCGAATAATGAATCAATAAATTCAACTTTTAGTAAAATTCAAGAAATAATTAGCTGAAGGAAGAATAATTTGAATAAATGAAGCCACTTACGCTTAATTTTATTAATAAAATGCAATATTGATTTAAACCTAAGTTTCTTAGTTTAAGAAAGAAAAATATTTCTTTAATTCAATAGCATTTACTAATTTTGAGAAACACTACATTTCTTTTGATAATTTTAGACTCTATTTTGAATTTTTACTTTATTTATGAAATTAATCAGTATCTATTCTCTAGTGTATCATAAAACCTATAAGTAATTTAAATATTTAACGATTGAATAAAGAATGTTTGATTCTTGAAAGTCATATTTGTTTGTCCTCTAAATTTGATAAAATAATTCTGAACACAAGAAAAACAGAACAAGATAGTCGATCCGTTTTTCTCGTATTGAGAATTATTCTAGAACGACTATTTAGAAAACTGAATATTGAAAACAAAGTCATATTATCCAGAAATGTAATCTATTTTTTAAAAGTTACAGCAGCAGGATCGTACCTCACTACACAAATAAAACAATCCATACATTTCCACGATTTAATAATATAACTTTTACTATTTATGAGTATTGAGCTTGGAATTTAAATATTTATAACAGTGTTTTACAATGCATCAAATTACATTATTATTCAAGAAATTTTTATCCGAAAATTTATTACAACATCCTATACTTTAAAGATCTATAATTAATGGATTGCTTTACATTTTTGTACAACAAAATGGGAACTTTGATCACCCCACAAATCTCAGGATTCGATAATAATTATCATTACAAAAAGATACCCCGGTATATATTAATAGATACTCTCAAAAGTGAAAATCACATAATTTTCTCAAAAATGAGCAATAATCCATCGAATTATTATCCTGCATAAGAAAGGTATCGGTTAGCAAACACACTCAAGGATCGGTTGATAAGTATTGAGTATAGCTTAAATTAACATACATACAATAAGTTTAACCGAAATACGTTCTTGCACAAGAAAAAGGTACTCCCTAATTTATTACAATAGCCCATACCCTCATAGGTCAATTTTAATACATCGAATTACCTTCCTGATAAAACTATTGGGTAACCCGGTAACTAAAGGGGGTAACTTTGGGTAACTAAAGGACAGCAGCGCACAGTTACTAATGATACTTCAATTCGAGAATTATAAAACTGAGATAATTTTAATAACATTTTATCTACTGAAATAGACAGAAAGACTCATGATGCTCCTGAAACTATTTTCGATTTGTCTATTCATACGTATAGGTATACATACCTGTAACGACCGGTGCCACTAGTTATCCAAATGTGTACTATAGTATAATAATACGTATCCGTATAGTCAATTTCCTTTTAGATCTGTAATTAGTTGATTAAATCGCATCCTTTGTGAATATATTTAAATATCAGTGCAACTTTGATATATACCTTAATGTCAAAATTTTAATATAACAGTTGAAGTTCTCAGAATTTACCATATGATCGATTTTAAAATTCACAAACAAGTACGAAATACGCAAATTACGTATTCCAAATATCGTAAAGGATCGTACGTACGAACTCTTGATAAGGGACGGGTTTTAGAATCCTCTGAAATTAAAACCTTTTTTATTAAAAAAGCGCCCTTTACTTTAATTTTATGTTCAATTATAAAATGGTTATTCTTAAATATATGGTAGTGAATAAATTAGAAACGAGATTAAAAATAATATATTTAAGATTAAAAAATCTCTACTTTAGAATATAAAAATACAATTTTATTCCGTTTATTAGAAAATTTTTCTCATTTTTAGAATAAAACAATAGATTTGTTGATCTAATCTCAAACGCAGAGTAATTTAGTAATGTTAAGCGGAATTTTCTTTCTAGAATTAAGAATTAACTTCTTTTCAGCAGTAGACAATTAATGAAATAGCGTTAATTTGTTCGCTACTTAAATGGTTAGTGTAATCGAAAATTATAAAGGCAGTGGTCATGCGTTAAAACAATTTTATAAAATATGTATAGTGTGGTGCGAATTAAAATAATATTTCTATACTTTTATAAGGAAAAAGAAGTTTCAGCAGTATATTGGTGGTTACAAGTATGTAATAAAAATAAAACTAAAAAATTAAGAAATTATAAATTTAGAGTGTTTAACGTAAAAATGAATAAAAATAAAATATTTGTGACAAAAGCAAAACGGTATTGCAAGCGCCAAGAGAAGTCCCATCCCCGTGTAAAGCCGTTAGGTTTGTATACTTTTAAATACATTTAGTTGCATGAAAATAATGTTAAGTGTTTGTGTATGGTTTTGAGTTAATAGTGTATGTGTGTGTGCGTATATAGATATACATAAAATTGTAAAATAAAATAATCGTGTTGGCTATATTTTGGTTTACACAGGAGTACTATTATGACCCTCTGCAACCAAACCAGCGAAATCTCTCAGGAAGATTGTATATCATAAGTTTAAAAACTGTTTACACCGTTTGAGAAAGAAGGAATAACACGGCACCATATGGTAGAAATACGTTCAAAATCGAAGTCATCAGGTATATTGGCAGTGTAATTGTTACGGTCCACCCTGTGTGACTGCACGTTTCGAATATCGGGTAGAACTCGCGGCTTGGGGGGTACACTTTGTCACTCAGGTTAAATGGAAGAACAAACAATACGTGCATTACTGAATTAAATAAGAGAAAACTTTTAAGCAAAGAAATCGGCAAACGTACATGATCCAACTTTTAACTCATCACCATCACCAATTCAAAAGAAACTCACATTATTTTTGTTAAATTTAAACCGAACATCTTATGTATTTAAAGGTAATTTTGAATTATAAGAAATTATCATATGTTTGAAAGTAATAAGAATATACGACTTTTTGATATTTTATTATTCATAAGAAAATAGAACGAATCAATATAATTTTAGTTTCGCGACTTTAAATATGTATGTATAGTTTTTTTTTGTAATAAACACTCACCAAAACGTATCCAAAGAGTACTCCTTGTATCGCCGGTCGGTATGCTAAAATTGCCTAAAGAAATCACTTAAATCACTAAAATTTAATTAGATTCCGTTTTCCTTCTTATGATATATATTTTTTTTTAGATTGATTTGATTTCTTATTTTTTTTAATTTTTTTTGTAAAGAATATGGTAAACTAAACATACGAATATTTTATATTCTTTTTTTTTTATGAAAATTGGAAACTATAATTAATATGCTAAAAAAAATATAACAGTAACACTAATTAATTTATTTATCACTAATATATATAATTCACTAAGCGGCACACAAACACCTGTTGGCACCTTAAACTGCATGCATAGCTGCAATAGTTGTACAGCTACTATCTAATATGCCGGTAGAAATTCTGCTTGCAAAAGTTTAGGCACGTTTGTTATATTAAACAGCAGTCTAATGGAGGCATTAATGGTACTTTGTACAATACCTATTATGCTTAGAAAGTAAGCGGTGAGAGGCCTTAGACTGCCTTGCACTTGGATTTGCTTCCTAAACTTTTATGGTTTTTCTACACAAAAATGATAGGAAAAACTTGTGTTAAAACCGATGTCGTCAATTATTAAATTAAAGACGGCTTACCAATGATTTTAATTTACAATACACACTTATGCAATATAAATGTGTTTCCTGAATAATTTTGTGACACAAAATTATTAATTATTTTATTTGTTTTGTTTTAACTAAACTTTGGTAGCTGTTTTCGCTAGGCCTCTCAAATAAAAACTGATTGTTGCATTTTGTAAAACACAGTATGACAAGATGGGTTTCTCTCAATTTGGGTTTCTCATAACCGATGTAAATACACAAGTGGCAAGTATATAATACACACAGAGGAACGGATATATAATGCTTTACTACTGTATACATTTCATTGCTAAACAGGTACTAGTGTACAATAATGCTTATATACATAGACAAGTATATAACTGCCAAATCTCACGTATGTCCCAATCAGATTTTATTTAATATAGAGCATCCAAGTGCTAGGTAGTATTTATTATTTAAAGTGATGCACAAAATTATTCGCACAAACAGCTATTAAAAGTGCATACAGACTACAAAAGCTAAGTAAAATCAGTGACCCTCATTCCACTTTATGGAAAGAAAACAAAGCTGCCGTAACAGGACAGGTTTTACAGTTTATTCGAATAATAAACAATTGTAGAAGCTGAAAACAAGGCAGGTACACTGTATTTGAGAGATAAAATTAATCACTAAGAATGAATGTTATTCTTTAATGTCTTTTCCATGAAATATACCAATTACCTGACCATTAATATCCTCAACCTTATAGTTCACATTGCCTATTTTTTCTACAATCTTAACTTTCATGAACTGAGGAGCGAATTTTCCACAGATTTTTCTTACAGCATCGCTTTGTGGGTGGGTTCGCACATACACAATTTGACCTACATCGAAAGTAGCGATTCTAGTTCTTAAATTGTATTTCTTAGCGCTCTTTAGGTATGAGCATTCAATATCCTTTTTCACCTGCTCGTGAATCAGTGAGAGTCTAGCAGGTAATGGAAGCACAATTTCTCCTTCTGAAAGATCTCCAAGCTCTTGTAATATTCTATAGTCTTTTCCATGGTTTATTTTGTGGTATCCAAATAAAAGAAAATGTGGAGAATTTTTGACAGTTTCGTGCACCCCATTCCTCAGTGCTGACGCTATTTCATGGAGCTGCTTGTCCCAGTGCGTGTGTTTTTCTTTAATATATGATCGTATGGCTGCCAATATTGATCGGTTAACCCTTTCGGATAGATTTGACTGTGGTGAATAGATCGCAGTTTTCGAATTCAACACGCCATACCCTTGTAACAATTGTTTATATTCCGCACTCTTGAATTGTGGTCCATTATCAGAGTGGATGATTTGTGGCACACCAAAAACACAAAATATATCATTTTTTAAAATATTGACTATTTGTTGTGATGTCCCTCTACTCAAAGGCCTTAAAATTACGAATTTAGTTAAATGATCGAGTATGATCAAGATCATGGTGTTGCCTTGTGTAGAACGTGGGTAAGGGCCTAACAAATCTACGTACACCCTTTGCCAAGGCCTTTCGACTTTAAACATCTTACCAAGCGGTGGTCTCATAGTACAATTTGGTGCCTTTGTTGTTTTACATATTTCGCAATTTTTTATATACTCTTTCACGTGTTTGACCATGCCTGGCCAGAAATAAAATCTACGTAATTTCTCTAAGGTTTTGCCTATCCCGCCATGTGATGATAATGGCTCATCGTGTTCCTTTTTTATCAATAGTTCTCTTGTACTAGCTGGTATCCAAAGTTTCCATGTTGGTATATCTGTTAATTCTTCTTTAGGTTTCGGCTCAAGCCGAATGTAAATTTTTTTGTTGTCAATACGGAAAGCAGGAAAATTGACGGGCTCATTCTCAATTTTTTCTCGGAGTTGATTATATTCCATTTCATCAAACAGTTTTGGTTTTAAATTAATTTGAGCGGATATTTTTACTATGCTCGCTAGGTGCTCTTCTTTGGTGTCACAGTATACTCGCGACAGCATATCAGGAACCACATTTTCACTACCCTTCTGGTGTTGAATTGTAAACTTAAAGCCCTGAAGCTTTAGGCTCCATCGCGCTAACCTTCCGCTGAGATCCTTCTGCGACATGAGCCATTTGAGGCTCGCGTGGTCTGTTATCAGCGTGAATTCGTGACCCTCAACATAAGGCCGGAACTTTTTAATTGCCAGAATTGCTGCTAAGCATTCGAGCTCCGTAACCGAATAATTACGTTGGGCCTTGTTAAACTTCTGCGACATGTATGCTAGAGGTCGCTCATTATTTTCTGTATCCAGCTGATAAAGTACAGCTCCCACGCCCTCCGTACTGGCGTCGCAACGTATGAAAAACGGTTGATCGTATGCGGGATTCATTAGAACTGGAGCGGAAGTCAACAAGTTTTTTAGGATTACAAATGCCTCTTGTGCTCTTTCTGTCCAAACAAACTTCCCCTTTTTTAGACAGTCAGTGATTGGGGCCGTAATCGAAGAAAAATTTAGAATACACCTACGGTACCATCCTGCCATACCGAGGAGGCGCCGGGTTTGCTTAACACTCTGAGGGGCGGGTAAGTTAAGAACAGCCTCAATTTTTTCGGGATCAGGTCGGAGTCCCATTTCGCCCACCAGATATCCCAAGTACCGTATCTCCCTCATAACGAAGTGGCTTTTTTCAATGTTAATTGTAAGTCCCGCCGTCCGTAGTAAGTCTGCGACCAACTCTAACAACTCAAAGTGATCCTTCAATGTGGCGGTGATTATCATCAGATCATCCAAATAAACGAATACTCTATCATGGAGTTCGTTTGGAATCACCTGATGCATCAACCGACACATCGATTGGGCTGCATTGCACAGCCCAAACGGCATCACCTTGAATTGGTAAAACGGCCGCCCTGGTACCGTAAAAGCTGTCTTGTCGCGCGATGATTCCGCTAACGGAATCTGCCAGAAGGCATCTTTAAGGTCCAGTCCGGTAATGTATTTTGTCTCTGTTAGTCTGCCGAGTAGTCCGTCTATGATTGGGAGGGGATACGCGTCTTTTTCTGTCACGGAGTTCAGTTTTCGTGCGTCTAAACAGAGTCTCGTCTTTCCGTTCGGTTTACGTACGATGGTCACTGGCGAACTCCATGGGCTCTTACTGATCTCAATAACTCCCAAACTCAGCATTCTGTCGATTTCATTATATAAGTCCTTTTGGACAGCGGGCGAAACAGGGTAATACCGTTGTTTTATCGGTCTCATATCTTTCTGTATTATTGTCTCATGCTCGTGTAAATTAGTTTTGCCTAACCCTTCTTTGGTGAACGAAGGGAACCGTTCGATTATTTGTTTCAATTCTTTCGACTCTATTTCAGTCAGATGATGCGCATTACTATTCAGTAGGTCTGAATCTACAATTGCGTCAATTTTCATTTTTGGAAATATATGGAATTTCTCCCAGAAATCAATTCCTAAATAGATAAATGATTTTAGACTCGGTACTATGCAGAATTTTATTGTCTCAGTTTTGTCTCCAAATGTGACTGGTAACCAAACGTACCCTTCTATTGCATTCCGAGCTCCATCGGCTGTTTTGATGAATGACTTTATTTTGTGAAATTTTATATTTTTTTCCAAGAGGAACTTTAATGAACCATTTCCTAAAACACTCACAGTGGCTCCGCTGTCTAATAATGCGTGGATGGATGTTGAGGCAATTGTTATATTGGCATAAGGACGTGGATCGTTTTTGTACAAATTGTTAGTAATTGATGAAATACAGTTTTTAATAAAGTTACGTCTTTGTTTAAAATAGTAATAGCTACGGTGATGTTTTTTTTGCATTGATTGAGAAATTTTAGAAACAATTGGTTCATGATTAATATCGTTTAGGTTTGTTAAAGCTATTGAGAGTGGTTTTGGTTGGAAGTTTTTGGATTCGTCGGTTCTCGGGGGTTCAACTGAAAACTCACGTGCCTTCCCGAATGTGTTACCCTCGAGGCCTTCACACTCGGTCGAAAGTTTTCCGTCGCAAATTTTGCACAATTTGGACAATGTGGTTTCCGAATGTTAGCTGCGCCGCATCCAAAACAAAAAACCTCTATAAAATCTTGCGCGCAGTCTTGGTATCGGTGTCCCAAATCTTTACAATTCCAGCAAACCAAGAGCCCTGATTGATCCGTTTCTTTGATTCTATTGTTAGTTTTTTGGATGACTTCTACTGAAGGCGATAATGCGTAAATCAGTGGCTGATGTGCTGAAGTGTTGGTGCTACTTGATTTATCAAGTTGCTGTCCTTCATTGTAATTTGGCGAGTTTATGTTCATCTGTTGCACCTCATGGCATAACTCTTTAATCTGCCGCCGTCGAGGTGGACCATCGTTGAACCGTCTGGGGTCATAGCCTGTTTGATCCCACATACGCTCGTATCGTTGGCACAAAACTCTAAGATCCTCTATACTCCTAACTAAAGTTTGTGCGGGTAGTGTTACATTTCGTAATGCTGGCAACATATTCTGACACAGACGATAAACAATGTCTTTTTCAGATAATCTATTTTGGAGTCTCGCATTCAATTTTTGTATACTTAACGCAAACTCAGAGAAAGTTTCTTTATTCCCTTGATGTATGTGGAGTATTTGTTCACGAAGTTCTTCCTCAAAGTCATAAGTGCTGAAATACGACATCATACTGGTTTTCATTTTCTTCCAGGTTGCATCGGGGTTATCCACTTTAAAAATCCAGTACCAATCTTCAGCGGTTTTCGAAAGAAAAAAATGGATTACTCTAGTTAACGCTGTCTCTGGAAATCCATCATCTTTTGCCATTTGTTCTAAACGATAAATAAAATCGTGAACATTGCAGCTGCTGGTACCATCAAAAGATAGATTCCATCGCTGTTTTAACCTATAGAAATTCTCCATTTTGAACTGTGGGGCTTCTGGAGGTTGGAAATAGTTAGATTGCCTTATCCTATTGTCTGGTATTGCATTCTGGTCAGCTGAGAATTCTCCATCTTCGTCTAATTCAAATGATATTCCTGGGAACTGTTGGAAATGTCCTACCTCTTTGTTGAAACGACCTTTCTCTACTTTGCTGAAGAAATCCGCTACCGAATTTCGCAATTCCTTTGCTTGGTTTTGAAGGTCATTGGACTGAGTTGCTGAATTTTTACCAGAATTACGCTGTTTTTCTTTATTTGCAATACTCATAGAAATTTGTGGGCTAGACGTTACTTTTTTAGTTACCGGAGGAGAAAGTTCATCTTGCGTTTTTTTAACCACGTTTTTATTTTTGTCTTTCAATAGTCCTAGTAACCAATTATACAACCTACGCATATTACTGTGCAAGTTGTTTAAATTAGAAATGTCACCAAAAGAATTTAATAATCGTCTAACTCGCTCTTTATAATGAATAGTCTTAGCTAATGTCACTGTAATAAATTCTATATTTGCCTCCACGCCTTGTGCTTGAACCGATTTAGATAAATCTCCATAACAAGATAAACATAAATGTATTTCAGATTCTGGATTAGCTTTTATATGCGAGCTAATAGGCCTTAGACAATCATCTAAATGTTCCGCTCTTAAAGCCTCTTTTAATATCTCAGTAGAGTCAGAAGCTAGGCACGATAGACCTCGGACAATGTATTCGATTTCGCGCTCAGTATCTGACAGCTTACTCAAATAATCACTTGGATCCATTGTTAAATATGATTGAAATAAAATTGGATCAAACTCAAATCTAATAAGCAAAAGACACTATCAAAAGGTGATTATGAAGTGTGAACCGAATCCAATAATAAACAGCAAAGTTAAATTAAATGCAGAATTTACCACAAAACAAAATCTGACCTTTAAAAATACACCCAATTCTAATAAGGGATCGGACTAGCACAACTTAAGAAATAGTATTTTTATCAATATTAATTCTAAAAGTAATATAGTAATAAAAAAAAATTGAAAAGAATTTTTTTTTTATAATTTTCAAAAATATTATGTATGTTTAGCACAAGATTGAACTTGTTAAATATAATACGATATGTAATACTAATATATGCGTAAATATACGAATAGCATTGGTGATGGTGAATCATTTTGGTTTAGAGTCATGTACGTATCAATTTATTGGTCTAATAATTATAAACAAATAATAATAAATCAACTATTAGTCTTCTGGATAGAACTCCTAATGAGTAATTACCATATGAGATATGTCTAAGAGATGTACCACGGAATCACCATGTTTCAAATCTCTCGAATCTCAAGGTAAAATCTATCATTGTGCAACTACCCAAATACTGTAGGGATAAGATAGAAATGAAATAATTTTTTTTTCTTTTATAAAATCTCCTTGAGCAGAGATCATTGATAAATTCTTAAAGGGAACTCATGAAGTCATCATGTATCAACCTATAAAAACCCACAATGTCGTCAATACCCGTGAAATTATAAAATAAAATAAAAGGAAATTGAAATTATTAAATCATAAGACGCTAACCACCCGTTATTACAAAAAAAATTAATCCTCAGCTAGAAATAATCAAATGAATATCAAAAATTAAATAAAGTTACTCTACTTAAGCGGTACTTCAGGCTAGGTCAGTTAAACAGAGAAGCTGGTTGGATGTCTTTTTAGGACTACCGTAGGAACGCACTGCAAAACTAATTATTATTAAACCAACAAAAAATACACTTGGGCTAGCTGTTATGTGCCCATAAAAAAAATTCAGTTAAGTTAAAAAAAAATCACGTGTCTCATCAGACGCGATCACAAATTAAATTACCATGCGGTTTCTTGACCTTCGAGTAATTTTTCAAAACTGTTAAACTACCTTCAGGTCCCTGTTTCGGCGCCATTTTGTTACGGTCCACCCTGTGTGACTGCACGTTTCGAATATCGGGTAGAACTCGCTGCTTGGGGGGTACACTTTGTCACTCAGGTTAAATGGAAGAACAAACAATACGTGCATTACTGAATTAAATAAGAGAAAACTTTTAAGCAAAGAAATCGGCAAACGTACATGATCCAACTTTTAACTCATCACCATCACCAATTCAAAAGAAACTCACATTATTTTTGTTAAATTTAAACCGAACATCTTATGTATTTAAAGGTAATTTTGAATTATAAGAAATTATCATATGTTTGAAAGTAATAAGAATATACGACTTTTTGATATTTTATTATTCATAAGAAAATAGAACGAATCAATATAATTTTAGTTTCGCGACTTTAAATATGTATGTATAGTTTTTTTTTGTAATAAACACTCACCAAAACGTATCCAAAGAGTACTCCTTGTATCGCC
Source organism: Nephrotoma appendiculata (assembly GCA_947310385.1). Taxonomy (NCBI): domain Eukaryota; kingdom Metazoa; phylum Arthropoda; class Insecta; order Diptera; family Tipulidae; genus Nephrotoma; species Nephrotoma appendiculata. Next base: position 301,461,281 of record OX371224.1, on the reverse strand, counting down.
GGTCGGTATGCTAAAATTGCCTAAAGAAATCACTTAAATCACTAAAATTTAATTAGATTCCGTTTTCCTTCTTATGATATATATTTTTTTTTAGATTGATTTGATTTCTTATTTTTTTTAATTTTTTTTGTAAAGAATATGGTAAACTAAACATACGAATATTTTATATTCTTTTTTTTTTATGAAAATTGGAAACTATAATTAATATGCTAAAAAAAATATAACAGTAACACTAATTAATTTATTTATCACTAATATATATAATTCACTAAGCGGCACACAAACACCTGTTGGCACCTTAAACTGCATGCATAGCTGCAATAGTTGTACAGCTACTATCTAATATGCCGGTAGAAATTCTGCTTGCAAAAGTTTAGGCACGTTTGTTATATTAAACAGCAGTCTAATGGAGGCATTAATGGTACTTTGTACAATACCTATTATGCTTAGAAAGTAAGCGGTGAGAGGCCTTAGACTGCCTTGCACTTGGATTTGCTTCCTAAACTTTTATGGTTTTTCTACACAAAAATGATAGGAAAAACTTGTGTTAAAACCGATGTCGTCAATTATTAAATTAAAGACGGCTTACCAATGATTTTAATTTACAATACACACTTATGCAATATATGTGTTTCCTGAATAATTTTGTGACACAAAATTATTAATTATTTTATTTGTTTTGTTTTAACTAAACTTTGGTAGCTGTTTTCGCTAGGCCTCTCAAATAAAAACTGATTGTTGCATTTTGTAAAACACAGTATGACAAGATGGGTTTCTCTCAATTTGGGTTTCTCATAACCGATGTAAATACACAAGTGGCAAGTATATAATACACACCGAGGAACGGATATATAATGCTTTACTACTGTATACATTTCATTGCTAAACAGGTACTAGTGTACAATAATGCTTATATACATAGACAAGTATATAACTGCCAAATCTCACGTATGTCCCAATCAGATTTTATTTAATATAGAGCATCCAAGTGCTAGGTAGTATTTATTATTTAAAGTGATGCACAAAATTATTCGCACAAACAGCTATTAAAAGTGCATACAGACTACAAAAGCTAAGTAAAATCAGTGACCCTCATTCCACTTTATGGAAAGAAAACAAAGCTGCCGTAACATAATTAAAAAAAAAACTTTCGCGTAACGCGTATGTTTTATTTTTAACATGAAATAACAGGAACATCCGAAACTGCGAGGCAATCGAAAATCCTGATTTTAAACAGTACAAAACATGGTTTAACTGTTTCTATGAGCCATGCGAAACTTTAGAACTCAGGTGGAAAGCAACCAGCTTAGATAGGATCAAGGAATTCAAACTATTCAAGGAACAAAAAATTACGTAAATTTTGTCAGAATGGCCCTTAAGTGCAAATGGATTACGACTTGTAAGTTTTATTTACAAAATATATTTATTTTTTATCTTGATTATGTTACTTTATTATAATCTTTCGTTTACATTTTTCACTTATAGATCGATATTGGTTTTGATATATTCGTTATCCAAATAAAAATAATTCGTTTCTTCGTTTCTACCAAGGATCCAAGACGTGTTGGTTAACATTTTAAATGGAAACACTATAGACGTTAAAGCATTAGAACGATTAGGGAACTTCGGAGAGCTTGAACATGGTAAGCTATATATGTATTTCATAATATTCAGGCATCCAAATAGTTTCATGCCTAATAGCAGTGTTGTAGATCTACGCGTGCATAACTTACTATTTTTCTTATTCATTTTCAAAATTGTTTTCTTAATCTACACTGTTAATATAAATTTTTTATTATTTGTATGGCTAGGTATTCGTATACAATATTATGGAATACGACGCGAAATTTGGTTGCGGATGGTTTAATCCATTATTATATATACTTTATGAATATTGTTTTATTTTTATTTTTTAAATGGAATCATTGAATTAAGTTCAGCATCTTAAGCCCAAACTAATTATGAAATTATTTTGTCTAAGTTTATAACTCCCCTCTAAAAGTTAAAAGTTGTAGAGTTAATTTATTAATAATTACGTCCTCAAGATCAATCACCGTCCTCCAAAACATAAATATAGTTTGTATAAGTAAGGTCTTTTTCTTATACATATTTATGTATAAAATATATTCGGTTGTTCGAAGTTATGTTTTAAATTTAATGGTACATTATTAGTTGTTTAATAATTATTTATGTTTTTTTTCAGATTTACAAAATCTCGAAGTTTTAAAACGGCTCCACTATTGCTTGCCACCAACCGGACGGATATCAAACACAAAATAAAAAAAAAAACTTTGGAAGCCATCGTTTGAAAATTCAGGGTCCTCGTGCTTTTTGGAACTTTCAATTATTGCTTTATTACACCAATCATTGCAAAATATACGATAAAAATATGCCGAAAAAAATCTGATCTGTTACGCATGTTTTGGTGTATGCGTTACGAATCTAAAGCCATAGATATTAAAAATTATACTATGTACGCAATGTAACATTTTCTAGAGTTAATTTTCCAGTTCCAATAGCAAAGAGATTTATTATTAAATTTCTCTACTTTCTATTACTTAACAAGAGTTTATAGATAGCATTGTTAAAATAATAAAATTTAGTACCATTTGTTTGAGTGAAATTAAACATAATTTAAGCATCTGTTGTGTTTTTTATAAATCAGATAATTATTCAAAAATGGTTTCAGTTTATGATGTATAATTAAGACCAACGTTATTCAAAATTAAATATATTTTAACCGAAATAAAAATTATAAATTTAATTTCATAAAAAATTGAAATAATTTTTAATGTTTATTTAATTAAGAAAGAACTAGTGGAATACCAATTTACAAATTTGAATAGTAAAATATCTTTAAAACCAATTTCAATAAGAATATTGGAAGATGGGTCAGTTTACGCCAAATTTCTAGTATTTTAATATTATTGTAAACAATTTTAACATTTGTTTTTTAATAAAAATTTTCAAAAATCTATAAAAATCGATTTTATTCAAAAATATAGAGTATAAGCTGAACTTATACAAATCTCTATCCAAGAATAGATTCATTCTTAAATGTAGTATAAACTTTCTCCAATTTAGAATAAAAATATTTGATTTAAGCAAATCCATCAAGTACATCAAGTTTTGTTTTCTTAAATCGATGCTAGGTATTCTCAGTTTCTGATTTAAACATTGTGTTTTAAGAAAATTGAAACTTAAATGAAAAGTGAATGTTCTGTTTTGGAACAAAAATTCCTCTCGAAATGAAATATTATTTTATATTTTTGTAAATGTGAAATACTGAAATTGAGAAACTTATTCCTCAAAATATGATAGTAATGCCTCAAACGAAGAATAAATATTTTATAAATATAGAATATAAAAATTAATCAAAGAAATTATATTTATTAAAATTATACATGGATTTCTCAAAAACAGAATGCTCGATTTCAATGAATTTAGTAACACTCATCTTAATTTAAGCAAATATATGCTTAGCACACATTCAAACACGAAATTTCCTTGAATCATTTCGTTACCGCTTAATATGAGTTTACTTTTCTCTCAGTGTATCTCCAAACACCCTGAACACAGAAATGTCCAAATCAATAGGGCACATTCCCATGAGTTGCTTGAATTTTAAGTGAAAAAATTAAGTTGATATCTCTATCCGTTCTCAAGTTATCGTAGACACAGACGGACAGACGGCAAACCGAAACCATATAGCATGTTTTTTTTAACAAAAATGCTTAAAAATGTATATCCCTTTTTCAACCAAGAAAACAAAAAAAATGGCTCAGTTATAGTCCAACCCACACAAGTGTGGGTAGTGATAAAAAATTTCGCTTGATTTGAAGCAAAACCAACACGATTGTGTGTATAGATATAGTGTTTTTTTCGGACGAAAATAAGTTAAAAAGGAATTCACAAATGTGTAAGTTGGTTCAAAAAACATACAAAACTAAATTTTTGACATGGTACTTTTGCCCTACCCGCACAATTGTGTTAGTTAATCACAAAAGGGATATCACATTTATGTCACATGTATTGTGTTTTGTTGTTGTTTCTTTATATTAATTATTAATGTACAATTAAAATGATGAGTAGTACAATTATGTTGTCTATCCCTTTCGAGTTCAACAGCATTTTTTTTCATTGTAATTTAAGTTCATCATACACAAACGTGTATAATAATTATCATTCATTCAATTGACGTTTACGTTTAAAATTCCGCTTGAATTAAAGTTCAACCGATACAATTGTGTTATAGCCATATTGTCGCTAATATTTTGTAATGTTAATATTAATCACGGACCAACATACAAAATTGTGTATGCTTAAACAGCATTAAATAAATTTTGTGGTTTGCTTTTGTAATGTTTCTTATTAATGAATTTTATTTGTATATGATATGTACGAAAAATATTTAGTTTTTTAAAACCATAAACTGCTTTTTGGGTACGGTTTAATTGTCAAATATTGTATCCTAAAATTTGCAGTTTTACGATGAGTGCGTCATTTCAAGGGACGTAAAAATGTATATACAAATAATTTGCTATTTAATTAATTTTTTGTTTAAAACTAATGATTAAACTTTAATTATTATGTAAATCATAAGTAATAATTAAATGAAAATTTAATTAAATTGAAAATTATGTTTCATAACAAATATACACATTCGTGTATTTTGAACGTCCATTTTTATCGTATACATTTTACTCAATAATTTTGATTTTAGTGTTTAAAAACGGTCAATGGCAAATTGACGAGGGACGGGGACAAAAACTATTAGAGGATTCCGCATCAGATTCGGAAGAAGATCCTCTATTTGTAGACTGCGTTCTATCTCGAAATGAAGAATCAGGTGAAGATTATAGTGAAGTGGAAAATGATGTTGATGAAAACCAACTGGATAGAAACGCAAATGTACAAACTTTGAGTGTGTGGTATCCCGGTGTGTTTAATGAAAATTTATTGCCAGATAATAACCTACCTGTACATACGGTTACTGTGAAACCACCGGTTGAATATTTTCGCCGCTATTTTTCTGACCAACATTTTATTGATGCCTCGACGTACACGAATATGTATTACCTTAAATGCCATGGCGTTGACCTTAAAACATCAGCTCTTGAATTAAAAAAATTATATGGCGCTCTTTTGTTAATAGGATGTATCTCATATTCAAGATTGGATATGTATTGGAGTAAGCGATTCCGAGTTGAAATAATTGCAAATGCAATATCCAAAACTCGTTTTAAAAAATTAAGAGCCGCGCTTCATTATGTGGATGTCGACCAAGCGATAGATCCGGATAATTTATTTTGGAAAATACAGCCTATTATCGAGACTGTTCGAGACAGATGTCGGTCATTAAGTAGGGCAGTAGGTACCTTCTCAGTCGACGAGCAGATAATACCTTATACTGGGAGATGCCCATCCCGACACTATGTAAAAAACAAGCCAAGATCTGTTGGCATAAAAAATTTTGTCATTACCAAATCCACTGGTCTTGTTATTGACTTTGAGTTGTACCAAAGAGATCGGAGCTGGGCTCATTCGGCTTGGGTCCAGCTGTGGTATTGCGGCTCGTGAAAACCATTCCTAAAGGAAGCTTCATATTTTTTGACCGGTATTTTACTACCGTACCACTTTTGTTCGAGCTGCTTACATTGGGATATCGTGCCACAGGTAAGCATTGGTTTGAATATTCATATTGTTGTTCAATTGGTAATAAGAGATTTGTGTATTTTAGGAACTGTGATGTCAAACAGACTGAAAAACATTTCTTTTAAGTCTGACCATAAAATGATGAGAGGCGAAAGCCGGGAGTTCCTATTAAATAATGGTTCTCAAGAAGTGACCTGTGTCAAATAGAAGGACACTACATGTGTAACCGCTGTTTCCACAATATGTGGCACGTATCCAACCACTACTGTAAAACGTTGGAATAAGCAAACTAAATCGTATCAATCCGTTACGTGTCCAAATTTAGTCTCGCACTATAATAAAAATATGGGAGGTATCGATAGAGTAGATCAAATGTTGGAATACCACAGGACTTTTATAAAGACGAAAAAGTGGACACTTAAAGTCGTAAGTCATATGATTGATTTAGCATTGGTTAATGCTTGGATGGAATACAAAGAAGACTGTGTTGTTTGTAACATTCCAAAAAAACGTATGAATGATCTTTTAAATTTTAAATTGGAGGTGGCTGGTGCATTAATCGCCATTGTGAACAACAAACGACGACACAACAGCAGTGAAGATGATGAAGTGCCTATTACAAGACAAGCAAAATTATGTTCACCTCTATCTTGTATCGGAAAGAGATTTGATGAGAATAATCATTGGCCATTGTTTGATTGTATGAGAACAGCTAAACATTGTCGTTTGGAAACATGCAAATGCCGTACACGTTGTCGATGTGAAAAGTGTAACATATATTTGTGCCTTTCATCTCAAAGAAACTGTTACAAACAGTTCCGTACTTTGAAAATCTGATTCTTTTATTACTGAACTAAATTTAATCTTATATTTGGATAGAATTTTATGTATTTTATTTTGAAGGAGAATTCTTAAATGAATTGTGACTATATTGTGTTATTTGAATTAAAGAAATAAAAAACACCAGGAATTTTGTTTTGTTACTACAACAGTATTTTTATTTTATTTTTGAGATTTACTTATAAATAATGATGTTAATGTAAGTTCAATGCACACAAATGTGTAGATGCTGTTTTTACTACAAACGTATTTTTTTTTCAAAACCTTTATGAGTTTTAAGTAATTTAGATAATCCTTAATCACTTTACAAAAATATACAAAAATCGGCTATTATATAATTTCCCTGAACTTTCCTCCACCATAAACTAGACATACACAATTGTGTCGCTTGAACTGTATTTACGATTATTTTTTTCGGGAAAAAGATCTTGTTATGAATGCACAAATGTGTACGCTGGTCTTCAATTTACACATAATTCTGTGTTTGACATATTCGTTTGTCGACATCGAAATTTACATACACAATTATGTATGCGGGTCAAGAAAGGGGTATACTACTTGTCTTGTTGTTGTTGATTTATATCGTTTATGTCGTCGAAACGATCTAATTTGTATTTGATTCATGATTATGATTTGGTTGATGATTAGATTTTGGAAATAGTTCGCGATATTTGGTAATAAGATGGATAAGGTTATGAATATCACAACAGGGTGAGAGAACCATCTGTATTCTTTGGTCTATTAAATTGGACTTTAGAACACATAAATTCGATGTCAAATAATCTACTCCTGCCTTCTTAGTTTATCGTTAATCTGTAAAAGTTTGTTTGTGATGAGCTTTTATTATATACTTGTAAAAACTTATAAGTACGACAGCCACTAAAAGCTCCGCAATATCAACCCAAGTTTATGGACGTTTTTTGAACAAAAGTATATTTATACGAAAAAACAAGAAATTCATTTAATATTTTGTACAGGATGAATCAACAAAAATCGTTAGCAATTCAAGGCGAATTATTTTTCGAAAAATCATTTCCCTATAGTTTTTCCTTGAATTCAAAATAGTTTAATTATTATAGATTTTTATAAAGTGTAAATCGTAATTCAACGAATGTTACAAAATAAAAATTTATTGTAAAAAAAACATTTAGCACAACAAAAAATCAAAAAATAACTTCACAGAATAAATTTTGAAACGGAATTTTATTTGCCCGGAAGCGTTTAACAAGGAACGCAAAAAATGTGTAATACTCTGTGTGTAAACATCCGCAAAAGCTTTGAAAACAGCAAAATGCAAAAGAAAAGTGTCAGATTAAAAACAAGCAAAATGAAAATGACCGAAATAAAAAATATATAAAAAACCAAAAATCATTTTGACGCAATAAATAAATGACATTTAAAATTTAACGTGGTGGAATAATATTGTCCTGTGCCAAAAAAAAACATATAAAAGGGGTTAACTTTTAATTTATTAACGTTGTTGTTCGGCTGTTCTGTTAAACAAATACAATTTAAAGGTACAACAATAAACCTATATTACTGTTGTTGTAAAAATATACGTTAAGCTTTTATTAAAGGTATAAATAGGTAAAACTTTTTCGTTTGTCGTGATATTTAGTTTTAAAGTGCAAAGATCTTGTATATCCCGGTTATAATATTGTTTTGTGTACTGTCTCTAAAAATCATAAATTTTTATAATCTCGACAAATTTTCTACAGCAGCTAACACTATATACTATACACTTTTAATGCAATATACAAAGTTAAATTTTACAACATTACTTGTGAGATGCTTTTTTAATTAGAACAACAAACTGAAAGCTAAAACTACAATCAAAAATCTGTTTTCATTTATATCGTTACGAAAAGAAAAGTGCAACAAACTTTTTGTTACTAAAAATTGTAATAACAAAATAATAACAATAAAAATAAGACAATAAATAAATAAAATATTGTTGTAAGTTCGTTCTATTTTTACTTTATTGTTGTTAAAGTTTTAATTTATTTATTGCCAAGTTTCTTGTTTAGTCGAGACGAAAAACTTTTGTCTAGAATTAAGTTGATATTTTATGGGGAGGGCGGGCATATTATAAGGAAATTTCGACATCTTTTGTTTTAAAGATATTATAGCATGTAGGAAATACGACATAAATTAATTGTAAAAAATTTATATGGATGGCTTTATTCTATTTTATTTTACAAAAATAATACCACGAAAAACGAATAAAAGTCATTTAAACCGTTTCATTTGCCAACGCAGATGTCATATGAAGTTGTTGTCACGCTTATTAAAAAAGCACACTCCTAACGGGGTAATTTAAAATTCCAAGTAATGATTTGTTGGAAATTTGTTCACTCTTTTAAAGAATTTTGTTGTTATCAATAGTATTTGATGCATTAGATATTTTTAACACTATTTGCCATAAGCACTTGGCGAAATGGATTAACACTTAATAAACACATTTCACTTGTTTATCTATTTCACAAAAAACAATTTTTGAATATTTTAATTAAAAAATTTGTTCAAAATGTTTAAAAAAACATTCGATCGATTTCGACTTGTTAGGTCATCAGGAGTATCTGCTGATTTGTAAAAGTAAAATTTTTGTTATATATAGTATAGTATAAAAAAGCAAAAAATAAATGAAAGAAGGAAGGGAACACATAGGCAATACAAATTAATCTATTGATCACTGCTTTACAGAATAAATTTTCGCAAAGTTTTGAAAAACACAACGTCTGTACTGATAAGCTAAAAGCATGGTAACCCGAATGCCCTGTCAGCGTACAGCATACCATTGTTCAAGCTGGACACAGCGGGGAAACTGTTAGAGAGCCTACAGAGAGCAGGAGACCTCTTTTCTAAACAGTACGGTTTCCGAAAATCACGGTCTATGGTTGGCGCTATAGAAAAAGTGGTGAAAACCTTCCATAAGGCTTAGAAGGGAAGCAGGATATTTCTACTTTTGACCCTGGATGTGAAAAACGCTTTTAATTCAGTAAGATGGTCCGATATAATATTGGCGCTAACATAAGCGTTGCAAATACCCGAGAACCTACTAATAATTACGAACAGCTATCTCCAAGGCAGAGTTCTTATTTTCGAAACTAATGGTGCAGGGAATGAGTTAAATGGTTTTGGCGCTCAAGGATCTATTCTTGGCCCCGATTTTTGTAATATTGTGTATGATGTGCGCATCGAGATGCCAGACGAAGTTTTTTCGGTGGGAGATGCAGAAGAAATTGCGTCAATAATTAGCATCCGTACCATGGAAGAAGCTCTTCACGCCAGACCATCCGTTGCAATTGCGATCTTTCTCGTGCTCCATCACCTGCGGAGGAACATTTTCTCAACGTCAGCGGCGAACACAATTTTGCATTTCCGAAACGAACTATAGAATGGGCAATAATTATTGTGAATTGACACACTCGATGAAGATTTTGACGACGGTTACCTTCGTTGTTGTATTCGATTCTTTAAACACCGCATGGTGTAGTTCAATTTTAGTGCCGCAGACTTGATAATTCAAAGCTACGTCGCGAAAAGTTTCTGGATTGCCATAGGTTGCGAGTCGAGAGAGATCAGGAGTATTTGTTTATTTAAACAGTACCCATACTACGTATTTACTTTAAAAACTGACTCCTATGTCGATGACTTGTTCAATCGTAGTGCGAGCGTTATGGGTGCCAAATATCTTCAAGCAAAAATAGTTAAAGGATTGCGACTAGGTGAATTTAGATTCAGAAATTGGGTATCCAACATCCCATGAACAGAAACATCTTATTGAAATTTGCAGTTATGAGACTTTTTTAAAAACATATGGCTTAGTTTGGATGACTCATGCGGATGGCTTAACATTCAAAATTAATAGGACAAATTTTGATCCTAGTACCAAACTAAATTTTCTTTCCATAGCGGGCCGAATTTTTGATCCATTAGGATTTCTTTCCACATGTACGGTTCTTACGAAAATATTTTTTTAAGGTGTCTGGCTCCATAAAACTGATTGGGGTGATCTTCTTCCAGAAAAAATTAGATCGAAATGGGAGAAGATACGTTCAAACTTTACATTGTTCAAGAAAATACCAATTCCGCGGGTCCTGAACATTCCATGGACAGGTGGAGGCACGGTAGATGGATATTCTGATGCTTCAGAAAAGGCTTATACAACCGTGGTCTATCTTGAAATAGGTAACTTAAATGGATTTAAGTAACGAATAATAGCACCAAAAGCCCAGGTAGCTTCTCTTAAACAGATTTGACTGGCGCGTTTAAAACTATGTGGAACGGTTTTGTTAGTTAAATTAATGACAAGACTAGTTTGCTCCCTAAACATTTTTAATTTACAAAATATTGAATGGACGATGTTCCTAGGTGATGGAAAAGGTTCATTACAGGTAATTGTAATCCAGTAGATTTAGCTTTGAGAGGAATATATCCAGATATATGATTTACAACTCGCTATGGTGAGAAGGTCCAGGCTGCTTGTCTGAATCATCAGATCCTTGGCCGGAAGTATCTGTTGTTCAACTCTCCACTATAAGCATTGATGACTTGGAACGTAAAAAATCGCTTGTCTTGAGGACTGTTAAAGTTGGGAATGTGACATCTAGCGCAATAAAAATAAGCTGATAGTATTTTTTACATGAAATTTTAGCACGGCATACCTTTTGAAAATAAAAACTAGCATACAAAAATAGACCCAATCAGTTTAATTTTTTTGCCGTCAGATCTTCAAACAGATCTCTATATGGTGCGCTAAGTAGCAATCTAACCGATTGCTTCGCCATTCCAAAACTTTTCGAGAAGTCGTCTTTATTTTAATTTGTAATTCGAACGTTTGCTCAGTGTTACCGATTTTTTGACAAATTTAAAACTAAACAAATTTCTTTGTATTTAGCAGGCTCTCAAATTAAACACGCTACGCAATGTTTGCACGGTTTCAGTATGAATGTTTTCCAGAAGTAATTAAACGAATCACTTCCGGGTCCGGTTTGAAACGCGCAAGTAGACTACGATCATTAAACCCATTTATTGACGACCAGGGAATACTAAGGGTTGGTGAAGAGTCAAGTTCAAATGTTCAAACGATGTTAAACATCCTATGCAATTACCGAAACTCGCCATCCATTCACGGCGTTAATCACGTGAACTCTACACAAATAATACCTTCATCTTATAGTCAACAACAATTGCTTGGCGTCATTCGACAAAACTATTGGATAAGTGGCGTAAAAAATCTGGTTAAACAAGGTGCTCGATCCTGTATAACCTGCACTCGCTATCGTCCGAGTACAAAAAACAGCAGATGGGTAATTTACCGTCATTCCAGACAACACGTACAAAAGCATTTTCTACAGGTGGTGTCGACTTCGTGAGCCTAGTCAAAGTTAAATGTAAAACCGGGTGACGTGCGAATATTTACAAAGGCTATGTAGGTGTATGGAAAAAATTTCACGATTGGTTTAGGATCAATGAATTAATCACTCATTATCCGAAATGAAAATATGATTATGAAACCTCATGTGAGGCGGCCAAATCCCTTGATGGGATATAGTGCCAGAGAGAGAGAGAGAGAGAAAATGTAGGCGTATTAGTTTGTTTGGTCGCTAAGGCAGGTCACATAGAATTTGTATCAGATGTGACAACAGGGGCGTTTTTGGCATTTTTAAGACGCTTTATACCAAGACGCAGCATTTCATCTCATATAAGTTAACTCGTCACGTGTAGCGCATTAGTTAACACATCAGGTGTAGCGCGTTGAACTCCATATCTACTTATTCGGTATCCACTCACACATGCCATTCTCACGCTATATGTTATTTTCCACTTACATATGCCATTCTCATCGAAGACGACGATCTGGTCCCCACACGTGAGTACAAAACCACCGGGAAACGTGTGCATCTATCTATATACTAATTCATCAAACAGAAATGAAGGTCCTCCATTTGATTTCCATCATATTACTGTAAGTGATACCAAATTTATTTTATTACTGTAAGTGATAATTTATTGCCAAGGCAATCTTATAAAGAAAAAGTTTAAAATTTTGAAAATTAAAGTTAAAATAAAGTCAAGGTGCAAGCTTATAAAGAAAAGTTTGATATTTTGAAAATTAAAGTTAAAGTAAAGTTAATTAATTTAAAGAATATAACCAATCGTATAACGTAAAGTCAAAGTGCAATCTTATAAAGAAAAATTTTGAAATTTTGAAAATTTTTTTTTTGCTTCTACGTAAATTAAAGATTAAAGCAAAGTAAAGTAAAATTAAACTAATTTAAAAAGAAAAAGAAAAAATATTGAGAAAGTTTTAATAAAATATAATAAATAAAAGAAAGATTTTAGTGAAAATAAGTAAAAAGAAAATAAATATATAAAAAATAGAGATTATTTACAAAAAATATTTAAAGTAAAATCAAGAAGAAAATTCAATTAAAGTAATTATATATGAAAAGCAAATCGAATTACAATAATTTTTAAGAATAAATTTCGAAATTGTTGAATACAAATTTCAATACTCTTTACGTAACAGATTGATAAAAACATTCTTAACTTATTTCCCTATCGTTCAAATTTTCGTTTCACATTATTCGTAAAATTTTATTTGCCACTCCAGCCAATTTAGATCCCAATCCTAATTACCATATACAATAATGACTGAACCACCTACAAATAGCGGCAACATTATTCGGCCCGCTGTATTAAATACAAACAATCGAAATAATGCAACTCCGCTCGACTTAACTGAGCTGACGGAGCAAGTTAACCAAATAGTTAGGCATATTTTGACCAGAGATGGTCCAACAATGATCTCTAAAATCCTAAACCCAAACAGTGACCCAAATGACGATGAAGATCAGACGATCAATGCCACGAATGATAGAAATTTATCCGAACTTGATAAGATTCCGGAAATAGTTCAAAGCTTGAGAGGATTTTCGGGGCAACCCAGCGAGTTTAGTTCTTGGAAAAAGAGCGTGGATCGCATCCTCAAACTGTACGAACACTTGAAGGGATCCCCTAAATACTACGTAATCTTAAGCGTTGTGCGTAATGAAATCGTTGGTCACGCCGATATTGCCCTGGAATCTTATAAAACTCCCCTAAATTGGGTAAAAATATCTAGATGCCTCACTCTGCATTACGCAGATAAGAGGAATCTCGGCACTTTGGAATACCAGATGACAACACTGGTTCAAGGAAATAACACAGTTCAGGAATTTTATCAAATAGTATACCAGCATCTCTCTTTGATATTAAGTAAATTGGGATGTATGGACATGGGTAACGAGTCTTTGGGTAACATGTCTCGAGCATATAGAGAAAAAGCGCTCGATACTTTCGTTCACGGACTAAAAGGCGAACTACCCAGACTTCTCAGCATAAGAGAACCTGTCGATCTGCCACAGGCGTTACATCTTTGCTTAAAATTGCAAAACATTGATTACAGAACTCAATACGCAAACAATAGCCACTACAACTTACAACGTAAACAGCATCTTCCGCCTCCTCTTCCACCAAAACGAAACAATAGTCATCAATACAATTTTCATCGACCATTTTACCCAGAACTCCTACATAATCCTCAAAAACCCTTACCGCCACAGTTCCCTCAAAGATATCCACAAGCACCTAATAAACAGCCGTTCTTACCTTTCCAAAGGCCACAGCCTCAATTCTCATCCAGACCCAATATGGGATACCAACATAGACCTCCCCAGAGACTAGAGCCTACGGAAATAGATCCTAGTTCTCGGTCTAAACGCCTCAATTACATGAATAGGCCAAGGATGAGCCAATTTCCCCAAAAAAGGCCATAGAACAATCAATTCCAACAAGTACAGAATCCGAACAAGATTCAAAGATACTGAACCGTATGAGATAGAATCCCCAGAAGATTACGAGCAGGAAGATTACCATGAACACAATGACGACGAAAATAATTATGACATAAATGGCCAAACACTCCCAGATTACATTGAATCTGTAGAGAACCCCAATTTCGAGGAACCTGAAAATCTAGAAGATATCTATTTTTTAGATTCTCCCGATCCTCACTCCCATATTACGAATTGAGGATCAGAAACGGAGAGACCCTAAAATTTCTAATAGACACTGGGTCTAACAAAAACTACATACAAACAAAACACGTAAGAAATCCCATAGCTAATCCGAAACCATTTTTCGCTAACTTTGTCGGAGGAAGCATAAAAATTACACATCAAGCATTCATTAATTTATGCGGCCCGAATCAAAAAGAATTAAAATTTTATATCTTACCTACATTGACTTCATTTAATGGAATAATCGGTAATGACTCACTAAGGCAACTCCAAGCTGTGATCCACACCAAGGAGGGGCATATGAGCATTTTCCCAAACACCAAAATTAAACTCAAACAGCATGAGTCTAGAGACATAAATAAAATCCAATTAAGAATTTCTCATATGAGCCAAAAACAAATACAATACTTGATACTCTTATAAAAAGCTGTCCGAAATTGTTTGCCGATCCTGATAAAAAATTAACATTCGCTACTACGATTAAAGGTGAAATACGTACGCTCTCAGACACACCCGTCTATTCAAGAGCCTATCCCTACCCCATGGCGTTGAAAGGCGAAGTTGAGAGACAGGTTAATGAATTATTAAAGGAAGGTATAATAAGACCGTCTAAATCACCTTACAACTCCCCAGTCTGGGTGGTCCCAAAAAAGTTGGATGCATCTGGTGAAAAGAAATATTGCATGGTGATTGATTATCGCAAATTAAATTCAATCACGATCCCAGATAAATATCCGATACCTGAGATTAATGAAGTATTAGCAAATCTTGGCAGAAACAAGTATTTTACGACCCTTGACCTTAAGAACCGGTTCCATCAAATACCATTGAAAGATTCGGATATTGAAAAGACTGCCTTTTCAATCAACAATGGAAAATTCGAATTTGTACGATTACCTTTCGGCCTAAAAAATGCTCCTTCGATCTTTCAAAGGGCATTGGACGATATTCTTCGGGAACATATTGGTCGTAGATGTTATGTCTATATCGATGATATAATCATGTTTGGCCAAGATGAGAACGAACATTTCAATAACATTGAAGCTGTATTTCGAACTTTGGAGAACGCCAACCTTAAAGTGCAATTAGATAAGTGCGAATTTCTACAAACTGAAGTAGAATTCTTAGGCTTTATTGTAGGCACCGATGGAATTAAACCTAATAATATGAAAATTCAGGCAATCGTTCAACTACCTCCTCCCAAAAATCTCAAGGAATTGAGATCATTCTTGGGTATGTCAGGATATTATCGCCGCTTTATCAAAGATTATGCAAAATTGGCGAAACGCCTGACACCCCTTTTAAGAGGGGAAGACGGACGCGTGTCGAAAAAGTTTCAAAAAATAAAGAAATTTTCCTCGATGAAAATGCTATAAGTGCGTTCAATAAACTAAAATCCACTCTAATATCGGATGAAGTATTGCTCGTCCACCCTGATTTTGATAAAAGTTTTGAATTAACAACTGATGCATCGGAGTTCGCCATCGGCGCCGTATTAACTCAAAATGATAAACCTATAACATTCATTTCAAGGGCATTAAGCAAGGCAGAGGAACATTATGCCACAAACGAGAAAGAAATGTTGGCAATAATTTGGGCTCTTAATTCCTTGAGGAATTATCTCTATGGTTCACGACAAGTGGTAATTTTCATCGACCACCAACCACTAACCTATGCATTAAGTAATAAAAACAGTAATTCGAAAATGAAGAGATGGAGAGCAATACTAGAAGAGTACAATTGTCAATTAAGATATAAACCTGGAAAAACCAATGTGGTAGCAGACGCCTTATCACGCCTGCCTATTTCATCTGAAGTAAACGCTATGTCTGACACCCAACATAGTGACGAGAGCTCTGCTCATGACCTAATACCCACAGTAGATTCTCCCATTATTGTATTCCGTAATCAGCTGATTCTGAAAACCAACGAATACGAGCACAGCTATCAAATCAAAACCCTTTTTTCGGCATATTTTTTCACAGTCAGATTACAACGACTCTGAGCTTATAAACATTTTCAAAAGATACCTGAATCCCAATATAGTTAACGGCCTCCACACAACAGAACGAATCATGGGTAAAATACAAGAAATTTACCCTATTCACTTTAGAAATTGCAAAATTTCTTAGGTTCACACAAAGAATGGTAGAAGATATGGAAGATGAAACACAGCAAGATGAACTAATTCTTAAAGAACACAAGCGAGCACATAGGAACGCATATGAAAATCGGCAACAAATAATACAAAGGTATTATTTCCCAAAAATGACAGCAAAAATAACCAACCTTGTAAAGACCTGCACGGTATGCAAAGAGAATAAATACGATAGGCACCCTAATAATCAGGAAATTCATGCCACGCCTATCCCCAACTATCCAGGCCATACTCTCCATATCGACATATTCTCTACAGAAAATAAATTAGTCCTAACCGCTGTAGATAAACTCACAAAGCTTGCTCAAACTAAGATAATAGAATCTAGAGCCGTGGAACACATTAAAACGCCACTACAAGATATTCTTGCTTACTTCTGTGTCCCTGTAGCTGTCGTTGTGATAGACAACGAGAAATCCCTAAATTCTGCGTCGATTATTTCCATGATGTCAGCTGACCTCCATATTAAAGTATTCAGGACGCCACCATACAAGAGTGAAGTGAATGGACAGGTTGAGCGATTCCATTCAACTTTGGTTGAAATAATGAGGTGTCTCAAAGCAGACGGTCCTCCTCGCACTTTTGAACAACTGTTGGATCGAGCGGTCAATGAATACAACCATATACAGTCCATTCCACTACGGGAAAAAAACCTGTGGAACTGTACTTCGGTCGCACTCCCAACATAGATCCCGCGGAATTTGAACAGATCCGCATGAACAATATTGATAAAATAAAGAACAAACAGGCCAAACACATTAAATACCATAATCGCAAACGAAACCCCGTCAAACAATACGCTCCTGGAGAAACCATATATGTGAAACATAATAAACGATTAGGTTCAAAGTTGAGTGTTCGGTACATAAAAGAAATAGTCAAAGAAAATAAAAATTCAATCGTCATCACTGAATCAGGAAGAACAGTGCATAAGAGCAATATTAGAAATTAATATAGGCATGGAAAATTTTATTGTAGGTACCCTCTTGGCTACGCATTTGCGGGAATACAATTGCTGGATTTTACCAAATCTCTGCTTGTGTCCATCCATACAGACCAAGCTAAATTGCAAACGGGAACTTTCAAAATGATTCATGCAATCGATCTAAGTGAATACGGAAACGCTACGCGCAATATAATTTCATGGATTGACGCGGACAGATACAAAGAACACCATCTCTATCCATACATATCCCACGAGCTGGATCAAATTAAAAACTTAATAGAAAACTTGAAACCAAGGAAATATAAAAGATCATTAAATTTCTTAGGAAGCGCATGGAAATGGGTCGCTGGGACTCCAGACCATGACGACTTCGTTACGATTAAAGAAAAGATGAATAATGTTTTATTAAATAATAATAGACAGGTAATAATTAATAATCTGGTTACGGAAAGAATTAATAACTTAACTAGGCTAAGCAATGAAATAAATAAATCATTAAAAAATAATGAAAACTTTAATAATAATTTTATGTTAGATGTAGAGTATAAAATTAAAATTTTAAAATAGGATTTACGAAAAATTAACTATACAATACACTGGGCTAAATCCGGTATAATTAACTCATTAAAATTATCTCGACAAGAAATAAAAATAATAATAAATACATTTAAGGAAGAAATCTGCCTTTTTCAACTGTAGAAGAGGCTTTAAACTTTTCAGAAATTAAAATCTTAACTAATTATAACACTATATTATATATTGTCAATATTCCCATAACCGATCATAAAGTATATCAAAAAATTATTATAAAACCGGTCAAAAGAGATAAAATCGCCACAGAAGTATTGCATGAAACTATATTAAAATATAATCGTGAATTTTTTGCTATAAAAGAATTATGTAAAACACTAAATTTTGTTTCCATTTGTAAAACTAATAATGTAATCAATTTAACTAATTCCTCTTGTATTCCAAATATTTTTAAGAGTACGAAAGCGGATTGCAATATCGTTAACAATCAACACATTCCAACGGTCGAAGAAATATCTCCCGGGATAATACTCCTGAACAAAAATTAAATGGTACCTTTTTGATTAGATTCAACAACATTTCTATAACTGTCAATGGTAAGACATTCATTTCAAAAGAAGAATCTCAATACCAAATCTTACCGGCTATCCTACATCCTTTCCCTAAAGAAAAAGAGGCGAAAAGATTATTGTCACTCGAGATGATGGACGAACTCCACATCAACAATACAAATCATATCGAAATGCTCCAAATAGATTCCAATACACATCGACTATCAACTTATTGCATCATCATTGTCATAAGTGCATTCTTGTTAGTAATAACATTCAAAACCTTTAGGCCAAAATCTTCAAAAATTGTTATTCAAGCATCACCTGAAACGCCGAAACAAAATTCAGTAAGAATTTCTCGATCCGATGGCACTCCCCAGCCTCCTTCTGACAACAGACCTAAATTTAACAACATACCATTTTTCTAAGTGATTGAGGGCAATCACATTTAAACGGGGAAGAGTTAACACGTCACGTGTAGCGCGTTAGTTAACACATCAGGTGTAGCGCGTTGAACTCCATATCTACTTATTCGGTATCCACTTACATATGCCATTCTCATGTTATATGTTATTCGTCATGTTGTACGTTATAATACTGTATCAAACGCGTTTATATTGCAATGCGCTTAGTCGGGATAATAAGTATCTTATAAATTGTAATTTTCTCTAAAAAACTGCAATTAGTAATATAGAAATAAAAGTAGAAGGTTGTGATGACCTTCTAAAAAATAAATTTTTTTACATTTAATTTTTAATGTAAAATTAACTTATATATTCCGACAATGGATCCAATTTCATCGGCGGTAATAGAAAAATCAGCCAACTCTTCAAAATAAGCTCTCTAGCCTTCACCAATGAGCTAAGAATCTTCTTGACCACCAACCAGATCGACTATAGCATTTCGTTCCTCTATCCTCACCACATTTTGGCGGCATGTGTAAAGCCGGCGTTAAATCAATGAAGAGACACGTAATTCGTACGTTTGGAGAATCCGCCTAAACTTTCGAGGAATACTGCAATGTCCTATGTCTGATCGCATGTCTCTTAAATACGCGACCCATTACCTGAGGATACAAATTTGTTCGAAAATTGTGAAGTATTTACTCCAGGACACTTTTTCATTAATTGCATATCATTTCTAATGAAGCGAAACGTCACACTACAGCGTTTGGAAGGTTTGGAAATCCAATTATTTAACCACGCAGCAAACAAAATTGAAATCAACATTTTTGAATATTGCAAATGAGGACATCGTTCTCGAAAAAAATGAAAATGTGCCTCCCGGTTCCTGACCTTTAGGTCGTATAGTTGATATTCACCTCGCCGCTTAAGGACTCGTTCTCTGATCTCCGTGAAGATCCAACGTGGGATCAACAAAAAATCTATTTGGAAGACTCTGTCCTTTTCTTAAGTAATTAAGTCACTATTTCCTTAATGTGAGAGAATATGTTCAGACACCTTAAAATTTCTATAACATCACTGAATTATAGTTAATATTTTTGGTCATTTCTTAAATTTATTGTCTCAACCAGAGCCTCGAGCTGTATCGATTCTATACTTAAACCGTTTCAAATTGAGTCCCAGAAATTTGTGCTATCTGTGTTTTGAGATGCGTCGACGATTCGATGGAACATGAAACAAATTTTATTTTTTAAAACTGTTAAACTATCTACAGAGCCAGAATGGAATCATAGTTTTCCTATTTTTGTATTCAAATGATAGTTTTATAAAATTAAAATTGTGTTTGGGTTACTAAGAAAGCGAGGGAGATTATTATGTATGGGTGAAGAACCTCGAGTATATTGTGCATTAGTTGGTTTGCTCTCCGCTAGGTAAATCAAATTTCCAAGTTTATGAAAATGTACCAATCTTGTCAATTCCTTCGATTTTGTGTTCATGAAGAGTTTGCTTTGGTGATTTGTTAAATTGTAAAAAAGTAAAAGAAAGGTTTAACGATCTTTATCCAAAAAGTATGTTTGCATCAAGTATATATTAGGATAATGTTTTTAACATTACAAAAACCCGTCAATTATGTTTTATTCAACAATTAATTCAATGAATTTGGAAATGCCAAGTCTTCCAAAATTCAACACATTCTTTATATATAGGATTATTCTTAAATTGTATTACAAAGAACAGATGAATGAAATGCCCGATTTAAAACAAAATCCTAATCCAGGCAAAGAAAGTCAAATTATAACAATAGGAATTTTGATTCTAATTTTTTTAGTTTTAAATCACAGTGAAATGAAAATAAATATACAAAGACATTTTAAAAATCAGCATTTTGAAACCGGGTACATATTTCAGGATTACTTAACGCTTTCAAAAATAATTTTAGTGCTCGAAACAATTCAGATGGTGTAAATTTAGTAATTAGTTTACTTTTTCCTAGGACTCTTAGAGTTCTTCTGGTCCTATCCTAAATCTGAGTCTTTTTCATTTATGACAGAAATCGTGATTCTATAAAATTGTGGAAAACTTAAACAGTTTGAATTTCGTGATATTGTTACATAAACTTCTATGAACCCAGTTACAAATTCGCATTAGTGCTGTAATTGACGCGTAGCGCCAAGGAGGTTGTGAAGATGACATCCTGCTAATTTTTTCGGTGAAGTCATTATTAGATTATCTTTTATGACATAACTTTTCCCATGGAATATTGCGAATAATGACTTGATGAAAACGCTTTTATAAATACAAAAGTGATGCTGTTTCCAAAAAATGGAAAAATTAAATTAGCCGGACTTTTAGGTTAATTTAATTTTTCATTTTTCTCTTTAGTAATTTAGAGTGGTGTATTCGAGATATACTCGTATATACACAATTATGGTAAAAAAAGTCGGGTCTTTGCCACAATATATTCGCTCCTTCATTTTTAAATTTATTTTCAATTCATTCAAGACTTCTACAACCCGCCTTTACATCTTTAACACTAATTTAATATTTTTGTGCCGAATAGACCACACGCTTTAACTCATAAATAAAATTAATCTAATTATCTCGTATTACTTTATACTAAAATGGTTAAATCAGTTTCACTTTATTTTTAACCACAAGATTTACCACGAACGACGAAGAAATATGTTTGTAACTATTTATAACGGTGAGCCCACCATAATCTCATAAAAACGCAGTCCAAAATACTAAAATGAAAAGAAAAATCTCTGGATGTGCCTACGTATCTACGTTTTA